>CM076579.1:1683505779-1683593309 GCA_034641835.2 Pinus albicaulis | reverse complement strand
TAGGAAAAACCCCATGGGGGCCTGTTGTGACCAGCAACAACCCCCCTTTTTATTTAATATTAGTAATAATACTAAATAAATGAGGACCCTTAGTTAAAAAAATCCAAAAAAATCAATTAGGATTTGTTTGCCTTTTAAAATAAAACTTTCTATCATAAACCTATAGAAATCCCTTAGAAAGAATATTTAGAAACACTTAAGTTTATGATAGATTATAATAAAATTGCTCTTTAAACAAGATAGTGCATCCATAACAAAATGGTATATATCTTTTATAAAAGCATTAGTTGCGAGATCGCATAAGCGTGAGAAAGCGAGAAATGATTAATGAATATCTTTTGCGCTCTTTTCAATTATGCGCTTTTGCGATTTTGCGATATCGCTTTGAGCCTAATGCGTTTCAGTTTTTTGCGATATCGCTTTTAACATTATTAGCAATTTCACAACTTTAGCTATTTTCATAACCACGATGACTTCATTTTGCGATATTGCGACATTGCGATATTGCGATATTGCGCAGCAAATCACAGATCGCAATGTCGCAGATTCATGTAGGAGCGCTATCCCAAGGCAATCTTCCCATATGTCAAATCTGTTATGCACTTTAATGATTAAATTAAATGATTGGATTGATTATTAATGGTAAATGAGATTGTGTTTAGATTGAAAGTCGTTTCACAATTAAAATATTATATTTCATCCGCTTTCACATTTAAAATAGTCTCATCACCTTTCTTATACCATTACTCTCATTTACTCGTAAAACGCAGGCACGAAGGAGCAAACGTCTATACAAAGCTTCCGCTAAACACTATGGGTAAGAAGGAGAAGAGCTCAAATTCTAAAAACAAAGAAATGGCTTCGCTATATGCAGACACCGCCTGTAACAAGGATGCTGGTATATCCACTTGGGAAGGAGTGTATAATCTGTTAGAAGAAGAAAACCCTGTGGTGATAAAAGTTGCAGCTACAGCAGGTTCAAAGAATATGTCTGAAGCAAACCTTAGAGACTTGGCTTGCTCATTTCTGCATAGAATAGCAGCAAGGCCAAGGATTCTCCCATATACAGACATGGTGAGATGGGTGCTGGATAGCACAGATATTTCAGACAGACAATTCAGAACTCCATCTGAAGAGCTAATCGGGTCATTCACCATAGAAGATCTGAGATTAATGTATAAGTTGCCAGAACCTCAGGCGACTTTCAACAAACAATTCATGGAAGATTTTTCCAAAGAACATGCAAATTTGGCAGAATGCACAAAGGAGTGGACCAAAAGAAGTGAACCATTGAAGAAAAACAAACAAGGTATGTACAACACGGGTTCACTTACCTCTCCTTATTGTTTTACTGCTGCCATGTTATGCAGGATTTTTGGAAAGCCTGACATAAATATGATATTACCCGAATGGCTTCCTTTGTTGAATGCGGTTGTTAATTCTACAATTGTAGATTGGGCCAAAATCCTATCTGATAATCTCACCACTGCTATTTTTCATTACCGGTTTAAACGAAATGTTTCCCAGTGGGTTTATCCGCCTTTTTATTTATCTGCTTATGTCATGGACGCCATCTGCTATGTCTCTAAATTCCCTGTGATGGGATGGAAATGGACTATCCACGATCCTTTGCCCATTCATGTGTACCATAAAGAACTATGGGAGTCTAAATTTGTCCCCCATTTTTACCAAATTTGTCATGGAATAATGTTGCCATTGTATAGAACATTGTATAATAAGGATCCCCCAAGGTTATCCTCAGAAACAGAGGTTGATATTCTCCCCGTCGCGAGATGGTTTGGAGAAGAATTTTTCACCTATATTAGGGTTTTTGGAAGTTATGCTTCTCCCCATGTGTTACCCCTATATGTTCCAGATAGACTTGTAGCTCGGGAAATTGCTTATCAGACCTGTGGCCAGGGAGGTATAACAAAAGATTTAAAAAAGAAGAAAAAGGGCATTTGGCCACAATTTCCCGTTAAATGTGGAACATTTTCACTGTTTGATATTGGTCATGCATTTCAAGAGATAGGCAACGTTACATGCCTACAGCTGTTCAAATTCTCGAGAAGGTTATTCGACCCAAATGATATTGTTAAGAATTTTACCAATGCAATCAAAGTAAGGGAATTTTCCGGGGAACGGGATCTTTTTGATGATATGTTCCAAGCAAGAAATTCATTCAAAGAAGTTTTGAATTCAGCTCAAGCTCAGCTATCTCCAGAGGAATTTCAGGAATTCAAGCTTTACAGAGAAAGAATACTAATTCCTATTCCTTTGGATAATCTACGCTTAGAGCCCGCAAGGGAGCAAACTCCTAGTGTTAGTCTTAACGGCAGTTCAAGTACAGGTAAATCTAAATCAAAATCTGACAGAGATTCTGAACACTCCAATAAGTCTAACGAAAAGGAAGATAAAATGGAAGAATCCATTAAAGATTCTGCACAATCTAAAGAACTTACTCAACAGCAAATTTTGACTTCTCAACAGACGAATCCTCCTCCAACCAATGTACAGCAACAGCCAGTCACCATTGAGTTAGACAAAGAATGGGAAACATTTAACCAATTGATTAATATAGAAGGACAGAATGTACAGACCCCTGTCCAAACAACCAAAGTTTTGAACACAGGAACAAGCAGCACAGTCACAGTGACAGAGCACATACCAATCACACCCTCCTCTGAAATTGTACTTAATGTGGAGGAAATTCCTCCTCTAGATGTATTCTACAGCCCAAAATACAAAGCAGTAGTGAAGAGACAAAGGAAAAAGAGAAAGTTAGAAAGTGCAATTGCTACTGAAGCAGAACAAGTAGATTTTTTGTGGAAGGATCCTGCCACAGAACCTACTCATAATCTCACTAAGTTATCTCAAATGACAGGAGCTTATGATTCTGCAAAAATCGACAAAGCATTTGAAATACAACTTTTGTTGAATGAGAAAGAAGAACAGGTAAAATTTCTGCAACAGCAATTGCAACAGGTACAGGCCAATAAGGAAGCACAATTGAAACTTGAAGAGTTACAACAACAACTTCAAGAAATGCAAATAGGACATCAAAAAAGCTTGGCTGATAAAGACAAACAAATACAGATTATCCAAGATCAGCATAAAGATGATCCTAAGCTTCCAAAATTCATTTCAGAGACCATCTCTTTGAACAATCAACTACTGCAACAAGAGGAAGTTTTCTGCCAAAAAATCTTGCAATGGAATTCTTTGTGCCAAGAGAGTGATAAAATCACAAATCATGTCGTAGATTTACGAAATGATTATGATTTGATTAATGAAAAGATCAATGATTATCTGGCATGGCAAAAGACAGAAGAAGGCAGAAAAGCTGGTGCACCCATCGTTAATGAAAACCATAAAGAAATATTGTTTAATAATTGGGATGCACAAATCAGAAGGGCAGAAAAGGCAGCAGAGGAGGCATCTACAGCGGCAAACACTCTCACTGATTGTGTAAATGAAAATTTACACAAAGCTAACTTGATTTCTGAAACTATTCCAGGATATCTCCCACAGGAAAATCAACTGCATACAGAATGGAGGCAAAAGGCAGAAGAAAGAGCAAAATCCATCCAAGAGCTGACAAGATTGAATTGGGACTCATACTGGATGTACTTGGTAAAGCCACACAGTCAGCACAGTGCGCTCAATTGTATCATCAATGCTACGGAGAAGATTGCTCCTACGCTTGCCGACTCTGTCTTTTCAGGACAGTTGAATTCCGAAGTCGGTCAACCACATCTTCTCAAAACTATGCTAGATGCCTGCAAGTTTAAAGATCAAGTTCATAGATAGATAGATTTAGTTTTAATTTCACTATATTTTAGCCTAGGAAAAGGATGGTCATTGAACCGAATCCTTAATTTTTGTAATAAACTATTTTTAGAGTTAGTTAAGTAGTATTTAAACCCCTCTCATGCATTTAGAGAGGGGTCCTGGATCTTAATATTTTTGACTTGGAGATTGCATTTCTGTACTCCATTGTCTTATATATTTTTAGAAAGGATCACATCTGGTGATTTTCATGCGAAATTATCTTTGAAGTGTTGCATTTCTATACCTTGGAATTTGATTTTGCATCATAGTTACTGGATAGAATATCAGATTGCATCTGAAAGTCATCAAGATGAACAAGGTATTTCTATCTGTTTACTGTTGATTTCTTTTGTCTTATGATATTCGTTTTAAAATTGCTATCATTTATATGTATATTTGTTTTCACAACGCTTCCTTTTATATATCATTTCTGAGTATAATTGAAATGTTATTTTTCATAATTACATGTAGATGGTATACAATGATGAATGCAATATGCTAATATAACTCTGTTTAATTTCTTAAACAGAGTTATCTTTATTTGTTTCTGCACATTTCAATTTAATTAATAATACATTTTCATGGTTATTTTTGAATTGGAACAATCTTAAGTTGTATTCACATATAGCTACCCGGGTTAATGTTAGAATTTCTTTATCGGTATTTAGCTTAAATTAGATAGTTTTATTTCAGTTAGTTTAGTCCCATTTCCACCCATCCAATCCAATCCATTTAGTTACAAGGAAACTGGTCCTTTAAATCCAGTCGGAGCCACCATACCAAACGGAAAAGGAGTTGTCTTAAGGTCCCGACCGGGTGGTTTTCCCTGATGTTTGAAGCAGAGATTTTCTAGGCTTCAACATTTTTGGCGCTAGAAGGAGGGCCGAGCTATGAATGGCAAGTAAATATTTATCCACAAGCAATTCTGAGAGCAAAACACCCTCATTAACTTCTTCAATTTCTTCTGAAATTCAAAATCCTAGAGAAGAAATTGCAGAAAATATTCAAACACCCACTACCAAAAACTTGAGTTTGAGTCATGGAGGTGGCACATGCAACTGACAAAGGAATCACGTGGTTCCTAGGGTTTGATGGCATCTTGCATGTTAGACTTCAGTTAGACTTCAGTGGCCGAAGTTTTGGAGGAGTTAACGGGACAAGTAGTGGAGTTATGTTCTATTTATTTCAGTTGAACTAGTTGAGATTAGTTAACTAGCTAATCAATTAGATATGAGTGGAGTAAATTAAATAATATTTAATTTACTAAATATTAACTCATTAGTCAACTAAAGAACACTTCAGTTCACTACAGTGCATGATCAGTTCAGTGAAGACCAGTGAAAGAGATAGATGAAAGGGTAGAGTTAGCTATCAGTTGTAACTATACTGTTGCTATTTGCAACACATAGATAGGTGGAGTAAGCTATGAGTATTGCAAAGTTTAGGCTGGTGGTTTATCTATATAAAGAGGCCATCCCATAGCTTTGAAATACGCAATCAGGGTTGGCTATCAAGTGGCTAAGGATTGGAGCAAGTGATTTGCTAGATCTAGCTTGATAGTGTGTAGCATGGGAGGTAGTGCATGAGAGCTTGTGAAGAGTTTTTTTACTATGATTGTTACATGATTTCTCCATTATAATATACACAATAGCTGCGGGGTTTTCAGCTATAGGCTTTCCCCATACATACTGAGTTAATGTGTGATTGATTTGATGTGAGATTGCTTCTATTATTTACGCATGTGACAATTAATTGTAGAAGAAGGTTATGTGTTATGCATGCAATTCGAAATTGATGTATGATCGGGTTAATCTTCATTGAATAAGTGATTTATTCAGCTAATTTCTACATGGTATCGGAGCGAAGTTAATTGTCGAAGTCTATTACGGTGATTGCAAACTTATTTCCTCGGACAGAGTCTGCATGCGGGCCAGGTAGCCTCAGGAATATTCATCCTTCTTTGTAAGGTGAAAGATCTGGTGAATGCCCTTTGCAGTCAATCTCTGATTTGGAAATAATTTGTTTTCAAGTATAGATCGGAAGCGATAGAGCTTGGAGTTTGGAATTCGAATTTTGCAGAAGGTTGTTTTTCTTGGTGCCAGTGTTGAAAGATGTCTTCTTTCAATGGATTGCGACTCGAATATGCTCTTGAAGGCAGTTCGAACTATGTTACATGGAAGGATCGAATGGAGGCAGTGTTAGAAGATAATGGTCTGAAGGAGTTCGTGGATGCGGATGTCCCAAAGCCCACTGATGCAGCTTTGGTCGATGCATGGCAAAAGAAGATCGCGAAATGTCGAAGGATCCTGTTGGAGGGCGTCAAGGATCATATTGTATCCAGCCTTCATGGAAAGGCTACTCCATATTTAATGTGGAAAGCTTTGACGGATCTATTCCAGAGTAAGAGTGACCAAAGGAAGCTGGCGCTCAAAGATAAGCTCAGGAACATCAAGATGGAGAAGGGCGACAGCATCGCAAAATACCTCACGAAGTTCACTCAGTGCAGAGATGAGCTGGGAAGTGTGGGGGTGGTTGTCAAAGTTTCACTGATTGCATGCTTAGTTTCAAGTATGCTGGGATCGGTGTGGTTCTTGGACAGCGGTGCGTCATTTCATATGACGGGAGATCGGGAGTTGTTCTCAGATCTAGAGGACAAGGATTTGGGTATGCACATCGAGATGGGCGATGACGGTAGATACAGTGCGACTGGTATCGGTACCGTATCCTTTAAGAGGGATTCTAGTAAACCCTTTGTCTTAAAGGATGTCATGCATGTACCTGGATTGAAGAAGAACCTGATTTCAGTAGCGATGTTGGAGGATAAGGGTTATGATGTTGTCTTCAGCGAAGGGAAAGCCTTCCTGCGCAGTAAGACTACTGGAGAGACCCGGAAGATAGGGGTTCGAACTCAGAACCTTTATCAGTTGCAGGTAGATGACTGCGCAGCTATGGCATGCAAGGCTGGAGATGTGGTGAGCCGGGATGATGAGGGCGAACTATGGCACACGAGATTGGGCCATCTTCACCATGGAGCTTTGAAGATTCTGCAGCAGATTTCTACTGGACTTCCTAAGGGCACCCTTGCGCAGTCAGATCAGTGCAAGGGGTGTACTTTAGGGAAGTATGTGAAAGCCACCTTTCACGAGAAGGATAGTCGCGCCACGGCGATCCTTGAGAGAGTTCACACAGACGTGTGTGGTCCTTTCTCAGTTGCTTCGACAGCAAAGCACAAGTATTATGTGATCTTTGTTGATGATTTCTCTCGAAAGTGCTGGATCTTCTTCATGCGGAAGAAGAGCGATACATTCGCGAAGTTCTGTGAGTTTAAAGCACTGGTCGAGAAGGAGTCGGGGAAGAAGGTGATTGCTCTAAGGAGTGATAACGGTGGTGAATTCATCTCGACTAAATTCAAGGAGTTCTGCAGCGCAGAAGGGATTCGGAGAGAGCTCATCGCACCCCATAACCCACAGCAGAACGGGGTGGCTGAGCGGAAGAACAGAACGATCGTGGGTGCTGCACGGGCGATGTTGCATGATCGGGGCCTACCCCTTCACTTGTGGGCTGAGGCATGCAATACAGCAGTGTATGTGCAGAACCGTTGTCCTCACAAGGTTCTTGGCATGAGTACACCAGAGGAGGCTTATTCTGGAAAGAGGCCTGATATTTCCCATTTGCGGATTTTCGGATCTCTTGTCTACATGCATGTGACGAAGGATGCAAGAAGGAAGCTGGATCCAACTGCTGAAGTTGGAATATTTGTGGGGTACACTGATACACCTCACAACTATCGGGTGTATGTGCCAGACAGTCGCAAGACTGTTGTGCGACGGGATATAAAATTCCGGGAGGAGAAAGCCATGCAGTGTTCGCTTGAGAGGGAGCTACACTTGCATGTGGATGAGGAGCTGTTAGTTCCTAAGGAGGAGCTTCCGGATGTGGATCGGCCACAAGAGGAGGTTCAGGAGGTGGAAGAAACCACCCATGCAGCGCCAACCATTAGAGGGCGCATGCGCACTACAGAAGCTGAGCGACTGGCTCGGGATGCAGAGAAGGTTGTAGGACCACCTACAGCACAGCGCAGACAGAGACAGTCACCGGATCGGTACACTGGATACATGGCTCTTATGGGTCAATGTGTTGTGACAGAGCCATCCTCTTTTGAGGAAGCTGTGGAGGAACCCGCATGGGTTGATGCCATGATCGAAGAATATGATTCGATCATCAGGAACAGTGCATGGGAGATTGTCCCAAGGCCGGTTGGGAAATCAGTTGTAGGTTCGCGATGGATCTACAAGGTGAAGCAGGCGGCTGACGGGAGTGTGGAGAAGTACAAGGCGAGATTTGTCGCCCGTGGCTTCTCACAGATCGAGGGGATTGACTATGAGGAGACTTTTGCACCTATCGCAAGGTACTCTTCCATATGGACGATCCTTGCTCTCTCAGCGCAGATGGGGTGGCACATTCATCAGATGGATGTGAAGACTGCGTTCCTCAATGGAGTTATTGAGGAGGAGGTGTACATAGAGCAGCCTGAAGGTTTTGAGATCTTCAGCAGTGAGTCGCATGTGTGCCGACTCAAGAGAGCACTGTATGGGCTGAAGCAAGCACCTCGTGCTTGGTACACTCGGATAGACAGCTACTTCACCGGGCTTGGATTCTCCAAGAGTGAGGCGGATCCAAACCTGTACCAGATTGTGGTGGAGGGGAAGCTGTTGATCATCGTACTATATGTAGATGATCTGATTTTGACTGGCGACGAGCAGTTGATACTTTCATGCAAGGAGGATCTTGCACGAGAGTTTGAGATGAAGGACCTAGGCATCCTTCATTATTTCCTGGGATTGGAGATTTGGCAGCGCAGTGGAGGACTGTTTGTTTCTCGGGGCAAGTATGCCCGGGAGATTCTGGAGAGGTTCAACATGCAAGGCTGCAAGCCTGTTGATACCCCTCTTCCTGGAGGTTGGAGGAAGGGAGATGCTACTTCGGAGGAGGTAGTGGATGCCACTGTCTATCGACAGTTGGTGGGGTCGTTGATGTATCTGATCAATACTCGACCCGATATATGCTATGCAGTTAACCAGCTTTCGCAAGCTATGGTTAAGCCTACCAAGCTCTTTTGGAAGGCGGGCAAGCATGTATTGCGCTATATCAGAGGCACATCGGGATATGGTCTATGGTACAGACAGGAGGATGGAGTGAAGCTTTATGGCTTCACTGATGCAGATTGGGCAGGGAGTCCAACGGACCGGAAGAGCACTTCTGGAGGAGTTTTCAGCATTGGGTCGACAGCAGTTTCCTGGTACAGCAGGAAGCAGAGATCCGTGGCACTCAGTTCAGCAGAGGCCGAGTACATGGCAGCAAGCTTGGCTGCATGTGAGGCTATTTGGATGAGAAAGATCCTCGCAGGTTTGTTCAGGTTGCATTTGGAGCCTACGGTGATCTACTGTGATAACCAGAGCTGCATCAAGCTCTCGGCTAATCCAGTTTTTCATGATAGGTCCAAACATATCGACATCAGGTACCATCACATCAGAGATTGTGTTCAGCGGAGGATCATGATGCTTTCATATGTTCCCACGGAGGATCAGGATGCCGACATCCTGACGAAGGCGCTCACCGGGAGCAAGTTCGAATTCCACAGAGGCAGGATAGGGATTGCAGATAATCCATATCTTGCTGAGAGGGAGTGTTGAGAATGCAGCAAGATGATGGAGCTTAGTGAAATGAAGTCGCCTTCACTAAGTGGGCCCTCAGGCAAATTCTGGCGCAAAGTCTATTTTTAGACTATGTCTATTTTTAGACATACGGAGCATAATTTGGGAATTCTACTTGGAGATTCTTGATGGATGCGACATGTCGGTAAAAATAGATGAGACCCTATTTTTTAGGACCCAGGCTATTTTTAGACTGATCTCCTAAAAATATGGAAGTCAAATATTATTTACCCTTAATAATATTTTGACTACAAACAACAGTTTACTCTCTTGGCGCACTTCAGTTTGAGTCATGGAGGTGGCTCATGCAACTGACACAAGGAATCACGTGGTTCCTAGGGTTTGATGGCATCTTGCATGGTTGGCTTCAGTTAGACTTCAGTGGCAGAAGTTTTGGAGGACTTAACGGGACAAATAGTGGAGTTGTGTTCTATTTATTTCAGTTGAACTAGTTGAGATTAGTTAACTAGCTAATCAATTAGATATGAGTGGAGTAAATTAAATAATATTTAATTTACTAAATATTAACTCATTAGTCAACTCAAGAACACTTAGGTTCACTACGATTGCATGATCGGTTCGGTGAAGACCCAGTGAAAGAGATAGATGAAAGGGTAGAGTTAGGTATCGGTTGTATTTATCTTTGTTGCTATTTGCAACACATAGGTAGGTGGAGTAAGCTATGAGTATTGCAAAGTTTAGGCTGGTGGTTTATCTATATGAGGAGGCCATCACCTAGCATTAAAATACGCAATCAAGGTTGGCTATCAAGTGGCTAAGGATTGGAGCAAGTGATTTGCTAGATCTAGCTTGATAGTGTGTAGCATGGGAGGTAGTGCATGAGAGCTTGTGAAGAGTTTTTGTACTAAGATTGTTACATGATTTCTCCATTATAATATACACAATAGCTGCGGGGTTTTCAGCTATAGGCTTTCCCCATACATACTGAGTTAATGTGTGATTGATTTGATGTGCGATTGCTTCTATATTATTTCCGGCATGTGACAATTAATTGTAGAAGAGGGTTATGTGTTATGCATGCAATCTCGAAAATTGATGTATGATCGGGTTAATCTTCTTCATTGAATAAGTGATTTATTCAAATACTAATTTCTACATTATGATATTCGTTTTGAATATTGCTATCATTTATAGTGTATATTTGTTTTCAGCAACGTCCCTTTTATATATCATTTCGAGTATAATTGAAACGTTATTTTTCATAGTTACATGGATGATATACAATGATGAATGCAATATGCTAATCATAACTCGCTTTAATCTCTTAAACAGAGTTATCTTTATTTGCTTTTTGCAGCATTTCAATTTAATTAATAATACATTTTCATGATTATTGTTGAATTGGAACAATCCTAAGTTGTATTCATATATAATTACCCTAAGTTAGTATTAGAATTTCTTTACCGCATTTAGCTTAAATTTGATAGTTTTATTTTAGTTAATTTAGTCCCATTTCCACCCAATCCAATCCAATCCACTTAGTTACAAGGAAACTGGTCCTTTAAATCCAGTCGGAGCCACCATTCCAAACGGAAAAGGAGCTGTCTTAAGGTCCTGACTGGGTGGTTTTCCCCGATGTTTGAAGCAGAGAATTTCTAGGCTTCAACATTTTTGGCACTAGGAGGAGGGCCTGAGCTATGAATGGCAAGTAAATCTCTATCCACAAGCCATTCCGAGAGAAAAACACCCTCATTAAATTCTTCAATTTCTTCTGAAATTCAAAATCCTAGAGAAGAAATTGCAGAAAATATTCATACACCCACTACCAAAATCTCAAAACATTCAGACAATCAACATCCTGAGTCTCCTGAAGTTCAAGATCTAATTCATAAATTGAAAGGATTCTCATTATCTCTTGAAGAGTCTGAAATATCTGAAGGTAGTGTAACTTCATAATTTGTTTCTTCCAAACCTCTTACTAGGCTTCAAAGTGAAAAACTTGGTATTTCTCCGAAAGAATTCCCTTTACCTAGTAGAGTCAAGACAAGAAAAACTCAATCGGAATCAGTAAGTAATATAAGTTCAACCTCTAATATTCAAATATCTGTTTCCGAAATCCCAACTCAACAAAGTACAGTTGTTTCCATATCATCTCCACAAACATCTTCTCCTCAATCCTCATCAATCTCAACATCATCCATTCCAACCACTTCTATTCAAATACCACCAGTTTCTACTATTCCTCCAATAGTCGTCCCAATAATGGCACAGAGACCATGGTCTACTCCAGGGGCAGTCAACATGGCTGCACCTTTACATGATTTACCAGACAATCCTGGAAAATGGCTTCCAAAGTTTAGCCCAGATCTTAACATTCAAGCTGAAGAACATATCAATAACTTTATGCTGGCTATTAATTTGAATGGAGTCATACATGAAGATGTTGTAGTTAGATTATTTCCATATACTCTTCAGGGAGTAGCAGGATCATGGTATTTTTCGTTACCATCAGGATCCATAACTTATGAGATGTACAATAAAAATCTGCACAATTGTTTGATTGATTCTGAAGCTTCCTCCAATATAATGCCTACTTTTGTATGTGCTAAATTGAATATTGAACCACAGAAATCAGCAATTCATATCGTCCAATTAGATCGCTCTAAAGTTCAAGTTGTAGGAGAAATCAATTCAGTCAGTATTAGATTAGCTTCCGATCCTAGGATTGTCCAAAGAATTGATATTTTGATTGCTGATATTCCTGAATTCTATGGATTAATCTTCAGCAAGGTTCTGGTCTGCGAAAATTAATGGTTATATCTCAACTGATTATTCACACATGTGGCTTCCCTACAAAGGGAAACCAAATCAAATCAAAATTGAACGAGAAAAACATATGACGCACACTGTCACTGAATTTGAACAACCTAATGAACCCGTGGCATTCAACAATAATATTCTTGGAGGTTATTCTGCTGAATCATTTCTTGGAAATTTCAAAGCTCCTCAGTCACCTTTTTCTGTAAATACTTTTGTTTCTCAGATAGAAAATTTTTCACAATCTGATTCTTCCATAATTGTAAATATTTCTGATGTAATTGTAGATAAGCCAATAGACAAATCTTTATTTTGGTCGTTATATTTTGATGGATCGAAGTCTAGTGATGGAGCTGGAGCTGGATGCATCTTAATTGATCCAAATGGGGAGAAAACCATGCTGTCATGTAGATTAGAATTTGAGTGTACTAACAATACCGCAGAATATGAAGCCTTGGTTCAAGGAATTTATAAAGCTATAGGGTTAGATGTTAAATACTTGAAAGTCTTTGGTGATTCCGAAATTGTCATTAAACAAGTTAGGAATACTATTCATTGCCTTTCAAGACATCTTAAACACTATCAAACCCTAGTACAAGACCTCACCACTCATTTTTTAGCATTCAATATTTCTCCTATTCCTAGGAATCAGAATACATCAGCTGACTTGTTAGCTAATGTTGCATCTAAACTCCTACCTGCTGAAGATTGCAGTCCTGATAGGTTTTCTGTAGAATTGATTTTTCGTCCGTCTGTCCCAGATAATGTTACAAACTAGAGAGTTTTCTATCATGATCAAGATATTCTAAATTTCATGACTTCAAAGAAATCATATGATGAGAAAATTATTGATGAAGAGGATCATGATTTACAAATTGCTTCAAAAGGTAATGAAAACCCCATTCCAAAATTTGTTGTTAAATTAGAGGATTTATATGACATTAGAGACAGATTCAAGAAAGTTGTTAATACAAAACTTCAAAGTTCCACTTTGAAGTTTGAATTAGTAAATCTTGGTTATGATTCTAAACCTCAAAACGTTAACTTAGGACTCAATTTAACACCAGAGGAAAGGAATGCATTCATTAAACTGCTGAACAAGTATAAAAACGTTTTTGCTTGGAATTATGATGATCTAAAAACGTATGATACTTCGGTTATTCAACACACGATTCCAATGCTTCCTGATATTAAACCTGTTCAACAGAAGTTGAGAAAGATTCATCCAAATCTCGAAAGTCAAATCAAATCAGAACTTAATAAACTTTTGAAAGCCAAAATCATTTTTCCAGTCAGGCACTCTAATTGGGTTTCCAATATGGTACCTGTAAGGAAGAAGAATGGAGATATAAGAATCTGTATTGATTTCAGAAATTTAAACAAGGCATGTTTAAAAGACAATTTCCCATTGCCAACCATGGAACAGATACTTCAAAAGGTAGCTGGTTCTGAACTTATGTCCTTTCTCGATGGATTTTCAGGCTATAATCAAGTTTTAGTTCATCCGGATGACAGATTGAAAACAACTTTCAGAACAAAATGGGGAACTTATGCTTATCAGAAAATGCCTTTTGGTCTAATAAATGCAGGAGCAACTTTTCAAAGAGCCATGGATATAGCATTCAAAGGTCTGATCAATAAATTAGTTGTTGTTTATCTTGATGACATAACAGTATTTTCAAAAAAGAGAGCCAATCATCTACATGATTTAAAACAAATATTTGAAAGATGTAGAAAGTTTGGTATCTCCTTAAATCCAAAGAAATCTTTCTTTGCTTTAGATGAAGGAAAACTCTTAGGATTTTTTGTGTCAAAAGATGGTATATATATTGATCCAGATAGAGTGAAAGAAATTTATGATATTTCTTTACCACATAACAAAAAATCCATGCAATCATTTCTTGGACAGATCAATTTTGTTAAAAGATTTATTCCTGATTTTTCTTTAATTGTTTTACCTATGCAAAATATGATCAAGAAGAATTCAATATTCAAATGGGTGGATAAAGAAAAAGAAGCTTTTGATTCAATCAAACAAGCGATCATTAATGCACCAACATTGAATACCCCGGATTTTTCTAAAGATTTTACTTTGTATACTCTGGCCACTGAAACATCCTATGCAGCCGTTTTAACACAACTCAATGATCAAGAAATCGAAGCACCAATTTATTTCTTTAGCTCAAATCTGCAAGGAGCTGAGCTTAATTATTCCGATGTTGAAAAACAAGCCTTTGCTGTGTTTAAATCAATCAAACATTTCAGACCTTTTCTCTTGAAAACACATAAAAAAATCATTGTCCCATTCTCTGCAGTGAGGCAATTATTAATTCAAAAAGAAGTAGGAGAAAAGAGAGCTAACTGGGTAACAGCCTTGCAAGAATATGATATTGATATTAAACCAGCTAAGATTTTTAGAGGACAAGGTTTTTGCAGATTATTGGCAGGAGCTCATAATATACCAGAAAATCAAGATTCAAATCAAGATATTCAAGTAAGTCAGATAAATGTTACAAATTCTGGATCTCAGTATGTTGATCTTATCTATTACTTGAAAAATGGGTATGCTCCTTCTAATCTCAGCTATAAGAGTAAACACGCTTTAAGGTTAAAGGCTATTAAATATGAGATCATTGATAATGTATTATTTAGAAAAAATTATGATTCAATTTTATTAAGATGTCTTGAAAAGACTGAAGCTGAAAAGGTTTTGCAGGAATTGCATGATGGACCAGCAGGAGGTCATTTTGGAGGCGATACCACAGCTCACAAAATAATTCGTGCTGGGTATTATTGGCCTACCCTTTTAAAGATACACATGATTACGTAAGGAAGTGCCAAATTTGTCAAACTGCAAGTGGAAGACATAGGAAACCAGCTTTTCCTTTGCAACCAGTAACTATCGAGCAACCATTCGAACAATGGGGGCTTGACATTATTGGTGAGATAGTACCTCATTCTTCCAAACAGCACAAGTACATCCTTACTGCAACCGATTACTTTACAAAATGGGTAGAGGAAATCCCGTTGAAGGTAGCCAATTCTGATGCAATTATTGATTTCATAGATCAATTCATCATAACCAGGTTTGGTGTACCTCAAGCTCTTGTTTTTGATAATGCATCTTACTTCTCTGGAAATAGTTTAATTGAATTTGCAGTCAAAAGAGGTTTTAAATTAAAATATTCAGCAAATTATTATCCACAAGGTAATGGTTTGGCTTAATCCACTAATAAAAACCTTATCAAAATCATTAAAAGGACCGTTGATCAAAATCAAAAGAATTGGCACAAATCTTTAATCTTTGCGTTATGGGCTGATAGTATCACTGAAAAAGCTTCAATAGGGACTTCACCTTTCAATCTGGTTTATGGAAAAGAAGCTGTGATACCATCAAATTTAACTCTTCCATCATTAGCCCTAGTGCAATTTATTGAAGAAAATCATTCTTCATCCATTCAATTGAGATATGATCAACCCTTAAACTAGAAGAAGATAGGAATAATTGTCAATTGGTGATCTTGTTCTGAAATGGGATAAAGCACATGAAGAAAAAGGTAAGCATACCAAATTTCAGAAAATGTGGCTTGGACCATTTCAGATTGCTGAAAAGATAGGCTCATATACATTCATACTCCAAGATTGTTGGCAATATGATGCTGAGTGGTGTCCTTGATGGCAACCCTCTGAATGAAGATGCAGACATGAGCTTGATGACATGTGTTGTCCTTGATGGCAAACCACCTGATGAAGTTATTCTTGATTTGATGGACTTGAAGGCAGTGAAGAAAGGAATTCAGCATGTGCTAAATCTATGATAAAAAGAGTATGTCTCAAGGCATACGCGGATATGTCAAGGGGAAGTCGCGTATGCATGCGGAAAAGAACGTGCCAAGACGCGTATGGGCAAAAGCGCTCATAAAGTGCAAAACCAGGGGTCACCACCATGGTATTGACCCATTGTATTGGGTAATGATTCGTCTAAATGACCCCGTCCAGGAATACCATCGGAAGTAATGTAGTTTTGGGCTCATGGTATTGCTTTGGCTCATGGTATTGAAAAAGGGGTAAACCTATATAAGGAGAAGAATTTCATTATGCAAATCATGAGTGTGGGTGCAAGATGTCTGAGCTTGAATGAATACTTCTCTCTGAAGTAGATCTGAATGGAAAGGGTTACACTTGAATGATAAATCTGAATATATGAGGCACCAATGAAGAAGAAGGGGATCTAGATCTGAAATGTGCTTGTATTTGCCAGATCTGTTTATGGAATGATTAGATCCAAGAAGAGGCGAACATCTGTCTGAAGTGAAGGATTAAATCTGAGTGAAGTATCTGTTCTGAAGAAATGCAATGACCTAAAATCTCTGAAGAACCATACGCTAGTTCGCCGAAGAGGAAGTGCGTATATACGCGGCTTCTCTGAAGAAAAAGCGCGTATGCGCAGTTAAATTGGTTCTATAATTTGTACAGAGGTATATGCTTGTTTGTGTGCACGGAAGCGCGTATATACGCGACATCAGTGAAGGGACCGCGCGTATGCAAACTAGGGTTTGCTGAAGTCTGTGGTAAGAAATGTCTGATCTGTTCTGCTGTGTTACTACTATCTGTATTCTACAGTTCTGAGTTGTCTGTATCAGTTTGGTTGTATGATTGAGCTTAAATGCATGAAGAGGGTCCAGTCTGAAAATTTGATGAAACGTGGCCTACAAGTATTTTTCTATTGAAGTTGTTGGATCCAGTGTGAAAATTGATGAAACGTGGTCTGAAGAGGTGCTGAGGGGTGTAGCCTTCAGTCAGGGGTTGTAGCTCCCTTCCAGGTGAGGCTGGTAAACGAGATCAGGGGGTCGTAGCTCCCTTCCAGGAGAGGCTGGTAAACGAGTCAGGGGGTTGGAGCTCCCTTCCAGGAGAGGCTGGTAAACGAGCGCAGGTGGGTGCCTGCGTGCTGGTAGGAGTCTGCACCGGCACATATGTTGTAAGATGTTTTCTCTATAATAAAATATTGAAGGCTGAGCAACTGCAGCGGTGGTTTTCTCCCGACTTGGGTTTCCACCTAAAAATCCTGGTGTTCATGTGTGATGCTTTGTGTGATGGTTTGTTCTGTTCTTACTGCACATGTTTATTTTTTATTGAATATATGATGAATAAATGATGGAATGGTTTAAGTGAAGAATTAATGACATAATTAGTTCTCTGTGTATACGCGAGTTTAATAAAGGGTATCCGCGTATATACGCGAGTCTTCTTCAAGAAAGTAGCGTATGGGTTTTGAAGTAAAGAAAAGTAAAAAGTTTTGAATTAACGTAAATACGTTACCCCACTCTCGGTATTTTTCCCAACAAAAATCTAACGGGTAAGAGAGAATCTCTTCCTGTAAATGGGCTTATCTTGAAGAAATTCTTTTCATAAGGAGGTAACCCCTTCTTAAACTGTACATATTCCTTTTTGCAGAATTTTGATTGTTTTTGTTTTTGCAAATAAAGGTTGTTAATGAGTCTCTAATTGACTGTTTACTATTTAAGAAAATTTCTTCGGAAAAATATTATAAATATTTATTTTGTGTAAATAAGAATTTTTAAAGTAATGATCACAGTTTTTGAATAGTTTAAAATAAGATGATAAACTTTGAAAGATTATTCCAATCACTTGCATGATCTTTTGAAAACTTGAGAAGAATGTAAATAATTATAAGTTTATTAAGCAGAGAAAGGTTATCTATCAAAGTAAAGATTTTTTTAAAGTTTTGGAACTCAAAAAACTCTGAAAATTGTCATCCATTGATTCTTAAGGATAAAACTATTTCACCCCATCCATTTAAGTTGTGATTTTTTAGAATGTAATTCTAAGAAATTTGAAAATTTAAGAGATAAGAGGTCTCATTATGAGCCGACTTACCATGTTCATAAGGAGTAATAAAATTGACATTACCAATACTGCATACCAAAACAGGGTAATGGCTTATAAATATAAGACAAGGGGTCTCATCACGAGCCAGCTTGTTCAGTTTAATTATAACTAGTGAATTGCATTGTTATTAACTGGCTACCAAACCAGAAAAATAGCTCTTAAAATAAAAAAATAAGTAAAAGAAAAAAACATGAGATAATAGGTCTTATGAATTTATCTTTTAAAAAGTCATAATTTTAGTTGGATGGGAAAATGAATGGTTAATGGTTTAAAGGTAACCCTGTCGAGACTATGAACGTTTGCTGGCAGCAGAGGCAATACCTATGGCAATAGAGTATATTATAAAACCAAAACTTGGAACAATCCACTTACTTCATTATTAACACCAATCAAAGCTTGAGATAACCCAAAAATGTTTTTATTCTTAAGGAATTAGAAAGAAATTGTGATTGATTTTTATTTCTTTTTCATAGTTACATTTTATTTGAATCATCCTAAGATAGTTTTCATTATCTTTAAAAAATCTTTACTTACTAAAGATAGAATGTTCATTTTATTTTTTCAGAGATAACTGTTTCTTTCAGTGAATCGCCAATTGTTGTGACTAGCAACAACCCCCCTTTTTATTTAATATTAGTAATAATACTAAATAAATGAGGACCCTTAGTTAAAAAATCCAAAAAATCAATTAGGATTTGTTTGCCTTTTCAAATAAAACTTTCTATCATAAACCTAATCCCTTAGAAAGAATATCAAGAAACACTTAAGTTTATGATAGATTATAATAAAATTGCTCTTTAAACAAGATAGCGCATCCATAACAAAATGGTATATATCTTTTATAAAACGCATTGGTCGCAGATCGCATAGCGCAGAAAACAGAAATGATTAATGAATATCTTTTGCGCTCTTTTCAATTGTGCGCTTTTGCGATTTTGCGATATGCGCTTTTGCGATTTTTGCGATATGCGCTTTTTCGCTATTGCGCAATTTCCGCTTTTGCGCTATTTTCATAACTGCGATGACTTCATTTTGTGATATTGCGACATTGCGATATTGCGATATTGCGCAGCAAATCGCAGATCGCAATGTCGCAGATTCACGTAGGCGCGCTATCCCAAGGCAATCTTCCCATATGTCAAATCTGTTATGCGCTTTAATGATTAAATTAAATGATTGGGTTGATTATTAAATGTAAATGAGATTGTGTTTGGATTGAAAGTCGATTCACGATTAAAATATTATATTTCATCCGCTTTCACATTTAAAACAGTCTCATCACCTTTCTTATGTCATTACTCTCATTCATTCGTAAAACGCAGGCACGAGGGAGCGAACGTCTATACAAAGCTTTCGTTAAACACTATGGGTAAGAAGGAGAAGAGCTCGAGTTCTGAAAACAAAGAAATGGCTTCGCTATATGCAGACACCGCCTGTAATAAGGATGCCGGCATATCCACTTGGGAAGGAATGTATAGTCTGTTAGAAGATGAAAACCCTGTGGTGATAAAAGTTGTAGCTACAGCAGGTTCCAAGGATACGTCTGAAGCAACCCTTAGAGACTTGGCTTGCTCATTTCTGCATAGAATAGCAGCAAGGCCGAGGATTCTCCCATATACAGACATGGTGAAATGGGTACTGGATAGCAGTGATATTTCAGACAGGCAATTCAAAACTCCATCTGAAGAGCTAATCGGGTCATTCACCATAGAAGATTTGAGATTAATGTATAAGTTGCCAGAACCACAGGCGACTTACAACAAAAAATTCATGGAAGATTTTTCCAGAGAACATGCGAATTTGGCAGAATGCACAAAGGAGTGGACCAAAAGAAGTGAACCATTGAAGAAAAACAAACAAGGTATGTACAGCACGGGTTCACTTACCTCTCCTTATTGTTTTACTGCTGCCATGTTATGCAGGCTTTTTGGAAAGCCTGACATAAATATGATCTTACCCGAATGGCTTCCTTTGTTGAATGCGGCCGTTAATTCTACAATTGTAGACAGGGCCAAAATCCTGTCTGATAGTTTGACCACTACTATTTTTCAATACCGGTCCAAACGAAATGTTTCCCAGCGGGTTTATCTGCCTTTTTATTTATCTGCTTATGTCATGGATGCCATCTGCTATGTCTCTAAATTCCCTGTGATGGGCTTGAAATGGACTATCCATGATCCTTTGCCCATTCATGTGTACCATAAAGAACTGTGGGAGTCTAATTTTGTTCCCCATTTTTACTAAATTTGTCATGGAATAATGCTGCCATTGTACAAAACATTGTATAATAAGGATGCCCCGAGGTTATCCTCAGAAACAGAGGTTGATATTCTCCCCGTCGTGAGATGGTTTGGACAAGAATTGTTCACTTATATTATGGTTTTTGGAAGTTATGCTTCACCCCATGTGTTACCCCTATATGTTCCAAATAGACTTGTAGCTCGGGAAATTGCTTATCAGACCTGTGGCCAGGGAGGTATGACAAAAGATTTAAAAGAGAAGAAAAAGTGCATTTGGCCACAATTTCTCGTAAAATGTGGAACATTTTCACTGTTTGATATTGGTCATGCATTTCAAGAGATAGGAAACATTACATGCCTACAGCCGTTCAAATTTTCGAGAAGGTTATTTGACCCAAATGATATTGTTAAGAATTTTACCAATGCAATCAAAGTAAGGGAATTTTCCTGGGAACAGGATATTTTTGATGATATGTTCCAAGCAAGAAATTCATTCAAAGAAGTTTTGAATTCAGCTCGAGCGTAGCTATCTCCAGAGGAATTTCAGGAATTCAAGATTTACAGAGAAAGAAGACTAATTCTTATTCCTTTGGATAATCTACGCTTAGAGCCCACAAGGGAGCAAACTCCTAGTGTTAAGTCTTAATAGCAGTTCAAGTACAGGTAAATCTAAATCAAAATCTGACAGAGATTCTAAACACTCCAATAAGTCTAAAGAAAAGGAAGATAAAATGGAAGAATCCATTAAAGATTCTGCACAATCTAAAGAACTTATTCAACAACAAATTTTGACTTCTCAACAGACAAATCCTCCTCCAACAAATGTACAGCAACAGCTAGTCACCATTGAGTTAGACAAAGAATGGGAAACCTTTAACCAATTGATTAATGTAGAAGGACAGAATGTACAAACCCCTGTCCAGACAACCAAAGTTTTGAGTACAGGAACAAGCAGCACAGTCGCAGTGATAGAGCACATACCAATCACACCCTCCTCTGAAATTGTACTTAATGTAGAGGAAATTCCTCCTCTGGATGTATTCTACAGCCCAAAATACAAAGCAGTAGTGAAGAGACAGAGGAAAAAGAGAAAAATAGAAAGTGCAATTGCTACTGAAGCAGAACAAGTAGATGTTTTGTGGAAAGATCCTGCCACAGAGCCTACTCATAATCTCACTAAGTTATCTCAAATAACAGGAGCTTATGCTTCTGCAACAATTGATAAAGTAGTTGAGATACATATTTTTTTGAATGAAAAAGAAGAACAGGTAAAAGCTCTGCAACAACAATTGCAACAGGTACAGGCCAATAAGGAAGCACAATTAAAACTTGAGGAGTTACAACAAAAACTTCAAGAAATGCAAATAGGACATCAAGAAAGCCTGGCTGATAAAGACAAACAAATATAGATTATCCAAGATCAGCATAAAGATGATCCTAAGCTTCCAGAATTCATTTCAGAAACCATCTCTTTGAACAATCAACTACTGCAACAAGAGGAAGTTTTCTGCCAAAAAGTCTTGCAATGGAATTATTTGTGCCAAGAGAGCGATAAAATCACAAATCATGTCGTAGATTTATGAAATGATTATGATTTGATTAATGAAAATATCAATGATTATCTAGCATGGCAAAAGACAGAAGAAGGCAGAAAAGCTGGTGCACCCATCATTAACGAGAACCATAAAGAAATACTGTTTAATAATTGGGATGCACAAATCAGAAGGGCAGAAAAGGCAGCAGAGGAGGCATCTACAACGGCAAACACTCTCACTGATTGTGTAAATGAAAATTTACACAAAGCTAACTTGATTTCTGAAACTGTTCCAGGATATCTCCCACAGGCAAATCAACTGCAAACAGAATGGAGGCAAAAGGCAGAAGAAAGAGAAAAATCCATCCAAGGGCTGACAAGATTGAATTGGGACTCATACTGGATGTACTTGGTGAAGCCACACAGTCAGCACAATGCGCTCAATTGTATCATCAATGCTACAGAGAAGATTGCTCCTACGCTTGCCGACTCTGTCTTTTCAGGACAGTTGAATTCTGAAGTCGGTCAACCGCATCTTCTCAAAACTATGCTAGATGCCTGCAAGTTTAAATATCAAGTTCATAGATAGATAGATTTAGTTTTAATTTCACTGTATTTTAGCCTAGGAAAATGACGGTCATTGAACCGAATCCTTAATTTTTGTAATAAACTATTTTTAGAGTTAGTTAAGTAGTATTTAAACCCCTCTCATGCATTTAGAGAGGGGTCCTGGATCTTAATATTTTTGGACTTGGAGATTGCATTTCTGTACTCCATTGTCTTATATTTTTTGAAAAGGATCACATCTGGTGATTTTCATGCGAAATTATCTTTGAAGTGTTGCATTTCTGTACCTTTAGAATTTGATTTTGCATCATAGTTACTGGAAAGAGTATCAGATTGCATCTGGAAGTCACCAAGATGAACAAGGTATTTCTATCTGTTTACTGTTGATTTCTTATGTCTTATGATATTCGTTTTAAAATTGCTATCATTTATATGTGTATTTGTTTTCACAACGCTTCCTTTTATATATCATTTCTGAGTATAATTGAAACGTTATTTTTCATAATTACATGTAGATGGTATACAATGATGAATGAAATATGCTAATACAACTCTGTTTAATTTCTTAAACAGAGTTATCTTTATTTGTTTCTGCACATTTCAATTTAAAATAATAATACATTTTCATGGTTATTGTTGAATTGGAACAATCCTAAGTTGTATTCACATATAATTACCCGGGTTAGTGTTAGAATTTCTTTATCAGTATTTAGCTTAAATTAGATAGTTTTATTTCAGTTAGTTTAGTCCCATTTCCACCCATCCAATCCAATCCATTTAGTTACAAGGAAGCTGGTCCTTTAAATCCAGTCGGAGCCACCACACCAAACGGAAAAGGAGCTGTCTTAAGGTCCCGACCGGGTGGTTTTGCAGAGTGTTTGAACGGTGCCACAGGCTTCAACGGAGTTGATAAAGAAACCAAATTTACTAATTGCATCTAGCATGTCCACCCGTAGGTCCATGACATCTTCTTTAAAAACAGAATGCCTCATCCTTGCTGAGGATCTCAACCTAATGGAGGGATCGTTTCTTAAGGAGGGGAGGAATGATCCAGGGATATCGGTGGCCAACCACCTATTCCATTTGGACCCACACTACCAATTCTTGCAAATTTTTCACATTCACAATCTACTATTTTTAATGTGCTTTGTCCTGATCTGAGCTGCTTTGGGGCTCAGATCTGGGGGATATTGTACACCCACCTAATCCATTTGAACCCCCACCATCAATTCTTTCCATTTTTAAGTTGCAACACAACTTACTATTTTTAGCAGTTTTTCGGGTCCTGAACTTCCGGAGCCATTTTGAGGCCCTAAACTACGACGAATATGATTCCATTTTAGAATGGATATCCACAGTCAGCAGTTGTAGTCCTCGGATAGATCTTTCTAACGATGTATCATGTGTGTCAAACGGAGATAGTATGCCAAAGTTACGACCCCGGGAAGTTGAAACACAAATTTACTCAAACGGGGCCCACAGTTTTGGCACTTCATCTCCTAGGGTTAGGTTTTTGGACGTTTAGAGTTCTAATGCTTCTAACTACCAATAGGCTCCCTGCCTCTATCAGAATATATTTTAGAGGTTTGTAGCTGCCACATCTCTTCTCAGAGATTCGCTACCAGCACCCTAGCTATTTTATTTCCATTATGTCTGTAAGCTTATTTCTGTTATTTGATATTAATGAAATGAAGCATTATTTCCGTTGCATCTCTATATTTATGGTTATTTCTGTATTCTGTTGCATTCCTGCATAAATTTGGATCACATCATCCACAACTGTAATTCCCACACTCTTCAGCTCATCCCTACATTGGACAAACTTCGTGAGATATTTTGGAATACTGTCGCCCTTCTCCATTTTGATTTTTCTGAGCTTATCTTTCAGCGCCAACTTCCTATGGTCGCTGTTGCTTTGGAAAATATTTGTCAAAGCCTTCCACATTGAAAATGGAGTGGCTTTCTTGTGAAGGCTTGACACAATATGGTCTTTCACACCTTCCAACAAAATTCTTCTTGTATTCGCTACCTTCTTTTGCTAGGCGTCAAGTAATGCAGCATACATCGAAGTGGGCTTAGAACATCACTATAGATGAACTCCTTCAGACCATTATATTCAAGCACCGCGTCCATCCTGTCCTTCCAGGCTATGTAGTTGGAGCTGCCCTCAAGTGCATACTCCAACCACAACCCATTGAAAGCCATTTCAATGAATACTCAACCGTCGCACCAAGAAATTTCTGCAGCAAATTCGAATTGTCCACCAGCACAAAACTGAGTACCGCTTCAATATTGCAATCTCCAGTGATTAACACTACTCCGATACCATGTAGAAATTTATTAATACTGATATGTATTACTAGATTCTCCTGATCTAACAAATTAATGTTATGTTAAATACATAATCCTTCCACTTAATTCTTTGCGGAAATTAAATCGCCAATTGAAAACACATGAAGAAAATCAATCGCACATAAACAAGATGTTTTACCAGGAAAGCTTAAAGCTAAAAAATCAAACTATCATATATTATGTATATCAATGGAATCATATAACAATCTCATAAAAAGCTTAGTACATCAAGCTCTCAGTACAATATACAATCATCACACACTGTCATGCATAAATTTGCATATCTATGCACCAATTTCTTTCCTCCTGAAAGCTTGCCTCCACTGCGCAATCCCTGCTGAAGAAGACCCCTAAATGAATTCAATCTTGCCTTGTTTGCACTATGAAATCCTCATTGGAAACTCCAATGTCTGTGTAGATGCATTGAATGCATCACTATAGTCACAACATATAGTCCATCTCACCCTTTCACCTATCTCTCCACTGGGTCTCCATTGGAACTGACATGCAAGTAGTTAACTGCTTTATTTGTTCAGTTGCAAGTGAGTCACTAGTTATGAATTAATTAACTAATTAATTCACTGAACTCTCACTAGTGTTGTTGGAAATATGATGCAATATTTTGTCCTTGATGGCAACCTACTTGATGATGCTGTACTTGATGGAAACCTCTTGATGAGTTGCCTTTTGCTAGCAACCTATTTGTTAAAGATGTAAAAATGATGTATCTACAGATCAGTTCAGATGTGAAAGAGAAAGGAATTCCAGTAAGTACCAGAGAAATGATAAATATAATATGTCACAATGTATACGCAGGTTTGATCAAGGTAACCCGCGTATGGATGGAATGTATACACTATTTTTATAAAGGCACCCTGCGTATACATTCAGGATAAGTATTTATGCAGTTTTTATGACGAGAAGTCGCGTATACACATGGATAAGAATGATCCAAGTCGTGTATGCCTTTTGTGCTCTAAAATTATGATACCAAGGGGCTTTACCATGGTGTTAGCCCACAGTATTGAGCATTGTATTGTATATTTGATTCCGTCCAAGAATACCATCAGCAGTTGTGTGGTTTTGACTCATGGTATTGGTAAAGGCTAAATCTATATAAGGAGAAGAAGATCATAGTGCAAAGGGAGCATGAGTAAGGGTTGTTACTGAATAATTTTCTCTGAGGTATATCTGCATGGGATGAACTATGTTTTAATTGATAGATCTGAATCTATGATGCACCCATGGATACAATGATGGTTTAGGATCTCTAGATTTTAAATGACTATGCTCTTGTGTGATCCATTGAAGAGATGATTAGATCTATAACTTGGTGAAAGTTTTCTGAAGTCAAGTGAAGAAATCTGGGTAAGTTCTATGGATCTGGTTCATTCTGCAAAGTTTATATTTACAGATTAATACACTAGTTCGTCTTAGTAAAAGTGTGTATATACGCAAGTTTGCTTCAGAAAAGGTGCGTATGGAAGTTAGGGTTTTTCTGAAGCTTATTGCAGAGGTTTTCTGAAGTCTTCTTGAAGATCTGGGTTGTTTGAATACTGTATATGCTGCTAAGTTGATTATGTACAAATCTGATCAATGAGAGAATAACCATGGTTGATGGTGACTAACTAATGAAGGGTTCTGCATTTCTAAAGATATATGACTGAAAGCCTCAGATCTGGATCTGAGACTGATTACATTATGAAAAACAGTATTCATAGAGCTATACGCAGGTTGGTCTGAAGGAAAGCGCGTAGACATGCGGGTTCAATGAAGTGAAGTAGCGTATGCATTTTAGGTTGATGAATGTTCAGGTTTGAGTTTGTATCTGCATATTTATTCTGAAGTTTGGGTTATTTGAAGTTCAAGTTACAAATGGTCTCAATCGTTCGATCATATTGGGTAAATTTTATGGTTGTTGATGTTTATGAAGAGTTGTGTTGATGTCGTTTTGATCTAGTATGAAAAAATTGATG
This sequence comes from Pinus albicaulis, assembly GCA_034641835.2. Classification (NCBI taxonomy): domain Eukaryota; kingdom Viridiplantae; phylum Streptophyta; class Pinopsida; order Pinales; family Pinaceae; genus Pinus; species Pinus albicaulis. The sequence goes on along the minus strand of CM076579.1, from coordinate 1,683,566,407 downwards.
AAACGTGGTCCCGTAGTGGTAGGTTCCGAAGGTTGAAGCCTCTCAAAGATCCAAGAAGCTTCCCGCCAAGAGAAGTTGGTGTTTTGTTCTGTGGGGTTGAAACCTTCCTTCCAGGAGTGGTCAAATGAGAAGAAGGGGTTGCAAATCGAGAAACGAGAGAAGGTTGTAAGCCTTCAGGTAGATGTCGCAGATCGATATGAGTCTCGCATTAGTACAATATTGTAAACAATTTTCCATATAATAAATATTGAAGACAGAGATCACACCGTGGTGGTTTTCTCCCGACCTGGTTTGCACCTTAAATATTGGTGTTCATGTGTTGCACTCCAGTGATGATTTATACTACTATTATCACATATATTTACTCAATATCCGACGATACATGACTGTAAACCGATTCACACCATTCTCTAAAAATATTTCTTAATCAGAAATTATATTAGTATACGCTAGCTTCTTTTTTCTTAATATGCGCTGCAGTATACGCGAGGTTTGTTCATTAAAGCCACAGATGGAATTAGCGGAAAAGTTAAATCTTTTCAGAATCTCACCAATTCACCCCCTCGTCTCAGTATTTTTCCCAACAATTGGTATCAGAGAAAGTCCTTCTGAAGAAGCTTAGCTGCTAGAAGGAAGATCAGCCAAGATGAGCAATCAAGATGGGACATCATCTATCAGGCCTCCTCTCTTCAATGGAAACAATTTAATCTTCTGGAAGACAAGGAAAATATCCTATCTTCAGTCTCTTGGAGCAGATGTATGGGCTATAGTTGAAGAAGGTTATCAATATCCAGCCTGAGTTCCAATAGATGCAACGGCAAGAAAGAACTATGAAACTAATGCAAAGGCGGTCAATGCATTATTGGGAAGTATGACTGAATCATAATTTGTCAAAGTCATGCAGTTGAATACATAAAAGGAGATATGGGACAAAATCATTCTAAGCTATGAAGGTGATACAAAGGTAAAAAGTGCTAAACTCCAAACTCTTAGAATTCAATATGAAAATCTTAGGATGCATAATGAGGAAAGCATTACAAGTTTCTTTTTATGTCTGGATGATATTGTAAATTGTATGAGAAATTTGGGTGAAACCATAACTGACACTACTCTGGTAGAAAACGTTTTAAGATCTCTAACTTCCAAATTTGAGTCAAAAGTGTCTGCTATTGAAGAGAAGCAGGATCTACAAAATCTTACTATTGTTCAACTTCATGGTATTCTAACTGCTTGTGAAATGAGAAAAGGAGGTCCATATGAAGTCAAAGAAGCTATCTTTAGAGCTGCTGCAAAAGGAAAAGAAGTACAAGAAACAAAAGGATCAGGGTATGTTTCAGAAGAAGATGAGGTAAATTTTGTAAAGAAGCTACAACTTGGCACTGGAAGGTTCAGAGGTAAGCTTCCTTTTAAATGTTTTTCTTGTGGAAGAGTTGGTCATTATGTTGCAAAGTGTCCTCATAAGGAAATTCATGAAAAAGGAAAGGAAAAAGGAAAAGGAAATAAGAATCGGTTTATTAATAGAAAAATTTATTATACTCATGAAGATAGTGATGGGTTATCAAATAGTGAAGAAGGAGAATCTGATCAAGATGTTAGACTTCTCATGGCTTTTGAAAAAGAATCTTGTGAGGCTAAGGATACCTTTATGGATGCTCTAGAAGATAATTATTTTCTTGAAGAAATAAATAAGCTCAAAATATGTTTGGAAGAAAACAAAATATCCATAGAAACTCTAAAGAATCAGCTTGTAGAAAAGGAGAAACACAATGAGAAATTAGAATGTGAAATAGTAAGTCTAAGAAAAGAATTTGAGAAAGTGAAAAATTTAAATCTTAGATTTGCTAAAGGATCTGAAACCTTAGATGAAATTATCAAGGTACAACGTTCTCCTCTTTCAAAGACAGGTCTTGGATATGTCGGAGAATCCTCTCAGTCTTCAACACCAAACTATCTAAATGCAGCTAAAGCCAGCCTACAACATTATGTCACTCAGCAAGGGAAAAAATAAATTTTATAGGTAAAGCATGACCACTTTATTACAAAGAAAAATAACATAAATATCATTCAGAGAAATACCAATCAGTAGGTAAACACAAATAGAAGGTTTCATGATCGCAGAAATTTCTTCTTTAATGGGCAATGTTTCTCATGTCATAATTTTGGTGATAAAGCTGTTCAATGTGTTCCATACAAAACCATCATGACCAAAGAAGCAAGAAAGTAAAGAAATGAGACTGGAATAAAAAAGAATACTTATAACAACTTTTCTCCTCTTCAAAATGAAATTGAATGTGCTTATTGCAATAACTTTGGTCATGAAGAATCTGAATGCAGGAGCAAACTTCAGCCAAAAGAACATATACCTTCAAGTTCCAAGGTATGGAAAGAAGGAATTACAGGTTAAGAACTGTGGCATAGCTTTATTTGCAGAAGGAGAAGAAAATCAATGGTACATTGATAGCGGATGCTCAAAACACATGACAAGTGACAGAAATAAACTCCTTGCATACAATGCTCTAGAAAGAGAAAAGAATGTTACCTTTGGAAATGATACTCCTGCCGTCATTAAAGGAAAAGGTTATGTTTTTTTAAAGGAAAAGGTGAAAGCTAACAATGTTATGTATGTGGATGGATTAAAACATAACCTGTTAAGTGTGAGTCAAATGTGTGATCAAGGAACTGAAGTTGTCTTTAGCTCAAAAGAATGTTTGGTACGTGAACTTGACACAGGAAAAATGATAATAAAAGGAACTAGAACACCAAGCAATTTGTATGTATTGAAAAGTTGTAAAGAAAAATGTTGGGTAAATATTCAGAAAATTGGTTATGACACAAAATATTGGGGCATTTGAGCTTCTCTCAAATCAGCAAATCTAGCTGACTCAAAGCTGCTCGTGATCTTCCCAGCATCACTCTGCCTGAAAGTACCATATGAAATTCTTGTCAATTCGGTAAGCAAACCAGAGTGAAATTAAATTCCAAAGAAGGATCAGCAAGTAAGCCTCTTAAACTCATTCATACTGACCTATGTGGACCTATGAGGAAAAATTCACCCCGTGGAGAACAATACTATATTCTATTTATTGATGAATTCTCTAGAATGTGTTGGATTGGGTTGCTAAAACACAAAGTTGAAGCATTTGAAAAATTTCAGATCTTCAAAGCCCTGGTTGAAACTGAATTAGATCTAAAAATCAAATATCTTAGATTTGACCAAGGAGGGGAATATATATCAGATGAATTCTTTGATTTCAGTGAAAAACATGGCATAAAAAGATAGTTTTCTGTATCCGGTACCCCACAAAAAAATGGCGTAGCAGAATGAATGAATAGAACAGTTCAACAAATGGCTCGAGCTATGCTTGATGATTCTGGAACTCCCGATACCTTTTGGGGAGAAGCGGCACATACCGCAGTAAATATTCTTAACAAGGCTCATGTTCATGTGAATAGTGATAAAACTCCTTATGAACTTTGGTATGGTAATATTCCCACTGTAAAGCATTTTAGAGTTTTTGGAAGAAAATGTTTTATCAAGAAAAATGATGAAAAACTTGGTAAGCTTGAACCAAGAACAGATGAAGGAATATTTCTTGGTTACTCTTCTAGAAGTAAAGCATATAAATGTTACAATAAAATACTTCGGAAGATTGTTGAATGCATTGATGTTGTAATTGATGAGTCTTTCTTAGCTCCAAAAGGGGAATACAAACAACAAATGAAGATGATGGTGAAGTATATATTCCTGCATCAAATAACAATAATATATAAGGTGAATCCAATGAAGCACCAGAAGAAGATCTATCTGAAAAGGCTCCATCCAGGTATGTTCAAAAAAATCATCCAGAATCTTAAATTTTGGGAGAAAAGTGATCAGGTGGCCAAACAAGAAGAACTCTTGTAGGATCTCCTAGCTATCTAGCATTTCTATTCACTATTGAACCACAAAATGTTAATCAAGCTAGCAAAGATGAATGTTGGATTCAAGCCACGAATGAAGAACTTGATCAGATTGAAAATAATCATACTTGGGAACTAGTTCCAAGACCTCATGATAAAAATGTTATTGGAACAAAATGGATATTAAAAAACAAGTTAAATGAAAATGGAGATGTTATTAGAAAAAAAGCTAGACTTGTTTGTAAAGGGTATGTTCAACAAGAAGGTATAGAATTTGAAGAAACATTTGCTTCTGTAGCCAAACTTGAAGCCATAAGAATGTTTCTTGCCTTTTCAAGCTTCCAACAATTCAAAGTTTATCAAATGGATGTTAAATCTGCTTTCCTCAATGGTGATCTAGAAGAAGAAGTTTACATAGAACAACCAGAAGGATTCATTTTGGGCAATGATGAAAAACTTATTTGTAAACTTAAAAAGGCTTTATATGGTCTTAAACAAGCTCCAAGGGCATGGTACTATTGTCTTGACAAATATCTTCATCAAAAAGGATTTTCCAAGGGATATGCTGATAGCAACTTATACACAAAAACTGAAAATGATAAACTATTGATTGTAGTAGTTTATGTTGATGACATCATTTTTGGAAGTAATGAAGAGTCCATGAGTCAAAAATTTTCTTCTGTTATGTAGCAAAAATTTGAAATGTCCTTACTTGGGGAACTAACATTTTTTTCTTGGCTTACAAGTGCAACAAGCAACATATGGCATATTTTTATCAGAAGCAAAATATCTTAAGCAAATTCTGAAGAAGTATGGGATGGAAGACTGCAAACATGTAAGCACACCAATGGTAACTAGGTGTAACCTCAGTTCTCATGATGATTCTCCCACGGTAAATCAACCAGAATATAGATCCATGACTGGAAGTCTACTTTATCTCACCGGGACAAGACCAGACATTATGCATGCAGTTGGGATTGTTGGACAATTCCAAGCTAATCCAAAAGAGTCTCACCTTCAGGTTGTAAAAATGATATTCAAATATCTTCAAGGGACTCAAGACTTTGGTCTATGGTATCCAAAGAATGCTAATCTCACTCTTTGTGCTTACACAGATGTAGATTGGGCTGGAAATGTTGATGATTGAAAGAACACTAGTGGTGGTGCATTCTATATGGGGCCTCGATTAGTATCCTGGTTCAGAAAGAAACAAATTTCTATTTCCTTATCTATAGCAGAAGCATAATATGTGGCTGGCGCATCATGTTGCACACAACTACTTTGGATGATGCAGACTTTACAAGACATTAAAATCAAATGTTCACCTCCCATATCCATTTTGTGTGATAATACAAGTGCCATTAGTATCTCAAATAATCTTGTTATGCATTCCAAGACCAAGCACATTCCTATCAAGTATCACTTCTTACTTGAACAAGTGCTTGAACAAAAGGTTAAATTGGAGTATGTTCCCTCCAAAGAACAAGTTGCTGATATACTTACTAAACCTCTTCCCAGGGAAGCATTCGAATATCTTCGACAGAAGCTGGGAGTTGTCTTTGCCTCTTAGATCAAAACTGCTTGATTTCAGAAGATTAAATTTGGTACGCAGGTTTCATAAAGGCAAATCGCATATATACGCAAGTTTCTATGCATAAAACTGCGTATGGGTTTTGTTGACAGAAATTCTCTGGGTCAGCGTTTCAGAACAGTTGTGGTGTTGTTGGGTAATCTCTATTATTGTTCTAGTATTCATCTTTCTGTATCATTCTCTGATATTTTTCTCCTTGATGAAGATGCTTTGATGATTTGCTGTTGAAGGTGTTTAGGATGCACAAGCTAAGGGGGAGCACTTGTCTTGTGGAAAAGGATGTTTTTTTTGGCATTCTGATTGGTTGCTGTGTTATGATCTCATGTTTGAGATTCTTTGGTCCTGATTATAAAAATTCATATCTGTAATTTGATGAAAAGATCATGTTGAGACCTATGATGTAAAATTGTTATATACAGTCATGTAAGGACTTGTTCAAATTTGTAAACCCACTTGGTTGGGAAGTTGAGTCAAATATGTAATTCCACTTGGTTAGATCATTGATGTAAGTATGAGTCCTTGGTGATAGGAAAGGTCATACTAGGTTGAGTTATAGAGTCATGTACTTCATTGCAAAATCTATCTGAAGATTCAACATGAACTCAGGGGGAGCATGGTAATTTCAGTGCACATCAGATCTACAAAGCTCTTCTTTCTACAAGGGAAGAGAAACCTTGTTTTGGTATTGATCTGCCCTTTGCCTTTGATGTCAAAGGGGGAGAGTATCTTGGTGTTTGAATAATGGTTATGATTATTGTATATATATGTTGTGGTGATCAAACACCATCATGGTTGCCATCAAGTCCAAAGGGGGAGATTGTTGGCAATATGATGCAATATGTTTTCCTTGATGGCAACCTACTTGATGATGCTGTACTTGATGGAAACCTCTTGATGAGTTGCCTTTTGTTAGCAACCTATTTGTTAAAGATGTAAAAATGATGTATCTACAAATCAATTTAAATGTGACAGAGAAAGGAATTCTAGTAAGTACCAGAGAAATGATAAATATAATATGTCACAATGTATACGCAGGTTTGATGAAGGCAACCCGTGTATGGATGCAATGTATACGCTACTTTTATAAAGGAAACCCGCGTATACATTCAGGATAAGTATATATGGAGTTTTTATGATGAGAAGTCGCATATACATGCGGATAAGAATGATCCAAGTTGCGTATGCCTTTTGCGCTCTAAAATTATGATACCAAGGGGCTTTACCATGGTATTAGCCCACAGTATTGAGCATTGTATTGTATATTTGATTTCATCCAAGAATACCATTAGCAGTTGTGTGGTTTTGACTCATGGTATTGGTAAAGGCTAAATCTATATAAGGAGAAGAAGATCATAGTGCAAAGGGAGCATGAGTAAGGGTTGTTACTGAATAATTTTCTCTGAGGTATATCTACATGGGTTGAAATCTGTTTTAATTGATAGATATGAATCTATGATGCACCCATGGATATAATTACGGTTTAGGATCTCTAGATTTGAAATGACTGTGCTCTTGTGTGATCCATTGAAGAGATGATTAGATGTATAACCTGGTGCAAGTTTGATGACGTCAAGTGAAGAAATCTGGGTAATTTCTATGGATCTGGTTCATTCTGCAAAGTTTATATTTATAGATCTATACGCTAGTTCGTCTTAGTAAAAGCGCGTATATATGCGAGTTTGCTTTAGAAAAGGCGCGTATGGAAGTTAGGGTTTTCTGAAGCTTATTGCAGAGGTTTTTCTGTTATTCATACTATTTGTCTGTTGTCTGTCAATGAAGTCTTCTTGAAGATCTGGGTTGTTTGAATACTGTATATGTTGCTAATTTGATTATGTACAAATCTAATCAATGAGAGAATAAACATGGTTGATGGTGACTAACTGATGAAGGGTTCTGCATTTCTAAAGATATCTGACTAAAAGACTTAGATCTGGATCTGAGACTAATTACATTATGAAAAACAGTATTCACAAAGCTATACATAGCTTGGTTTGAAGGAAAGCGCGTAGACATGTGGGTTCAGTGAAGCGAAGTAGCATATGCATTTTAAGTTGATGAATATTAAGGGTTGAGTTTGTATCTGCATATTTATTTTGAAGTATGGGTTATTTCTGAGTTCTGGTTGCAATGGTCTCACTGTTCTGATTGAAGTATTGGGTAAATTTTATGGTTGTTGATGTTTATGAAGAGTTGTGTTGATGCTGTTTGATCCAGTATGAAAATTGATGAAACGTGGTCCACAGAAGCTCGGTGGTTGTGCTCAGTATGGAAGTAGAAGCCTCGCCGCAGAAGGTGTTCTTTCGGGGGTTGAAGCTCCTGTGAGTGGCTAGTAAACGAAAAGAAAGGGAGTTACAGCTGAGAAACGAGAGAAGGTTGTAAGCCTTCTATAGGTAGATGCCTGCGTATTGATATGAGTCTGCATCAGTACAATGTTGTAAACAATTTTCCATATAATAAATATTGAAGACAGAGATGACAGTAGCAGTGGTTTTCTCCTGAATTGGGTTTCCACCTTAAATATTGGTGTTCATGTGTGTTGCACTTGTGTGATGATTTATACTACCGTTACTGCACATATTTACTGATTATCTAACAGATGCATGACTGGTAAATTGATTCAAAGATTGTTCCTGAAAAGTTTTCTAATTTGTAAAATTATATCAGTATACGCTAGTTTCTTTTAGTATATGTGCGTGTATATGCGAGTTGGGTTCATTAAAGCCGCGTATGGAATTATGTAAAGGAAAAGTTAAAATCTTTTCAGTAAGCTCTAAATACTGATTCACCCCCCCCCTCTTAGTATTTTTTCCAACAGGTGTATCTTTAGTTACAACTAGATACAACTAGCACAACTGAGTTAAGCTAAATAACAACTCCCATAACTACTCTTCCAACTTTGTCACAAGTTGCCACTATCAGTTATAACTGAGTCCTCCATGCATGAGTCACCAACCACCCTAGAAATAGCATAATTCCTTCAGCCTACTGATGTGCCACATCTGTTCACTGAAATAAAATGGTCCAAGAGAATAAGTTGATATTTAGAGTCTAATTATTATTAAGGGCTAATAATAATCAACATGTGATCTATTTTTAGATATGCAGTCTAAAAATAGACTTTGCCCATATGTCTAAAAATAGAATCTCATCTATTTTTCCAACTTGATCAACCATCTACAAATAGCCTCCTGCTACTTATAGAATATGCTCACCATGTCTAAAAATAGACATACACCTAAAAATAGCCTGTGGGGCCCCACTTAGTGAAGGTGCTTACTTTTCACTAAGCTTATCATCTTGTCGAATCTCAACAATTCATACATGTGTGAGATAGTTTTTCACGCATTGGAAGGTTTGTTAACTCCTCAAATCCTGAATATTGTTAGTTACATTAAGAAGCAAAGGTCATAGTTCATATTGACTTAGGCAGTACCCATAAATTCATTAATAAAATATTAGTAGAGTGCCTTAGTTATTTTGTATATCTAGTGAGAAATTTTCAAGTTTTAGTTTCCCATAGAGGGTGTTATCACACCCTAAATTTTCAAAGCATCATTGTTTCAACTCTGCTTTTGGTCATGGTTTCAAGTAGGTATTAAGTCATTTCATTTATGAATTGGGTAAGTGATAGGCTTAGAGTCTCAAAAATGTCATCTTTCATTTCCAAATAAAGTTTAGAAGTCTTATTCCATGGTTTAAAGATATCATCATCCATTTAGAAGTTTTAAAAGTTCAGTTTTCATTTTCAAATAAAGTCCTTTAGGTTCACTTCATGGTCAAATAGGTCATATTCTTCATTTAGGGGTCATGCCATGAAGTTTTGGGTTAAATTTTTGCAATCATATAGGAATCCACATTTTCGTACCACAACTAGTTCAGAAAAGGTGATTTGCACTACGAAAATGCTGTTTTCGTAGCGCGCTACGAAACTGCTGAAACAACCTTTTTCATCAAAAAACTCTGTTTTCTGGTTTTAGTAGTAACTTTCCAAAAGGGTTCCTGAGCAAGTGAAAACTCATTTTTGAAAACTGAAAGAGGATTTTCTTCCTAACATACTTAAATAAAAAAAATATCTTAGTTTCCTCAAATTCATTATGAGGTGGGAGAAATTGATGATTTAATTTGCGCTACGAAATTGCTGAAAACCATTTAGAGAAAAATTCTGTTTTCTGGTTTTAGCACTCAACTTCAAGATCAGTTTCTGGCCACAAGAAAATTTCTTTTGGAATTCTGAAGGAGATGTTTCTTCATAAACTCGCCATCTACAATAACCTATGTCACTTTTCTCACAAGTGTTACCAGTTGGGAGATACAAGGCTTTCTTTGAAGCCATATTTTCAGAAATCGAAATTTTCCAGTTTTACACATGTTGTGCAAAGATAGTTTCTGGGCAGTAGGAGAGGTATTGCAAAAAAATAAGAGAGGTTTTTGTTAAAAAAAGAATGGTCTCAAAAAGCCTCCTTAATTTTTTCAAAATACATTATGGGTGAGAAGATAAAAGCTCTGTCTCAACACCTATTTTTCAGGTAAAAACAATGCAGTAAAAGATAAATCTGAAATCACATTTCATGCCTCTTTTACACTATTTCGGAGGTTTTCTTTGCATAGGTGGAGGATTAAAATTTCCAAAGGTATAATAGCACATGTGACACATATCAAACAATCATCAATGCTAAATAAATACTTGAAGATAAACATGGAAGATGAAGGCTAAAAAATAGGAAATCTATCTCCTGATTTTTAGGGCAGTTTTTGTCATGATCAACATGAATACATCAAAGGTGAAAGCATCATCCAAATTCGACCTCATGAGGTTGCAGATGTCAAAGGAAGCATTAAAATTTTAGATAAGTTTGTTTCAAAAATGTTTAGGAGTTTCACTCCTATTTGTGTTAGGACTCTTAAAAGACAGTTCGCTGTCAGTTTGTAATTAATAGTTTTTTTTAGGGGTAGATTAGGTGTCAAGAATGGAAATTCGAATTCTCCTAGTGATGGATTATGGAATCCAAGATTGTAAATGCTATATATGAAGCATGAGGTCGAATTAGCAAAGGGTTGGAGACTTTTTAGTCCAGCTGCTGCTTGATGTTATGGACTATATTCAGTAATACAAAGAGGTTTTTCTGAACATGTCTGAGTTCTTATGGGGTGATGTTTTCTTGATCTATATGTTATTTTAAATTAATTGCAGTAGATCTTATTACTATTACTCATAATTCACAACCATGTGCTCTGACTTCATTTAGTAATAGGATGACTGTGTTTTTCCTATATCTTGTGAGTAAACTACCTTTGAAACACTAGAAGTAAATTTCATTGCTATTAATCAGAATTCACAACCATGTGCTCTAACTTCCTTTAGTAATGGAATTATTGTGTTTAACAGTATATCTCATTGCTATTACTTAGAATTCACTACCATGTGCTTTGAATTCCTTTAGTAATGAAATTATTGTGTTTTTCTGCATTTTGTGAGTAAATTATCTTTGAACCACTAGCAGTAGATTCCATTGCTATTACCCAGAATTCATAACCCTATGCTCTGACTTCCTTTAGTAATGGAATTACTGTGTTGACCTATGTTCTTGAGTGAATTATCTTTTTTTAAAAACCCCATTTGCCTCAGCTTCCATGTCAAGAGACCTTGCCACTGAATCTACTGACTTGTTGACTCCATAGCCCAATGGTAGCAAACCTTCATCTTTTCAACCTGTAAACATACAAAATCACAAACCACAGAGTTAGCCATCTATCTATAAATTATATTATTAACCCTTTAGAGAGCCCTCTCAGGCTAAGGAGGCTAAGCCTTAGCTAAAAGATTGGTTTGAAATAGTTACATTGAAGTGGTCTGATCAACAGCCTATCAGGGTCCTATTTAGGTGATAAAATTTTGGTGCGTTTGCCAGGAGTCTGAAGATATAAATCTCTCGAAAATTATGAAGTTGAACTCTTGAAGGTAGTAGGAGCTCAGAATATGTTCGAGGCTGCAGAACTACCTTGGTGACTCCACACATCAAATAATCAAATTGGAAGGTGACTCCACTGTTTGAAGATCAATTTCTAGATGAAGTTTCAAGACGAGTTCCATTAGAAGAATAAATGCCAGGTATGCTCCTATGAATTGGTCTCATATCCTTGGTTTTACAAATCCTATGCCAAATGTTGAATGGTTAGATGATCTTCCAATATTCAAAGATGAAAAGAAAGACAATGCTACTCTTCATTTGGTTAGGTTTCTTATGCATGTACACAATCTTAAGGTTCAGTTCCCTGAATATTGTCTCATGAAGATGTTTATGACCACTTTAGAAGGAAAAGCATGGTCTTGGTATAAAAGCTTGGAAAATGGTTCATTATATTCTCTTGCTAATTTCCATAATGTATTCTATGAGATGTATAAAGAATGTCATCCCTCCTTATTGCTGGTCAAAGATTGTTGTAAACATTCTATGAGTTTTATTCAGTATTTGGAGGATTGTTATGATGATGATGAATTCATGGATGAAGAAATTTTAGAGGCTCTTCATAACAATACATTTCAACAAGAAGAAGAAAGGATAACATCCCATAAAATGCAACAGGAAAATCAGCAGGGGTTTACTTATGAAAACCATGTTACATCCTCTGATATTGATGTAAAGATGCAGCAAACTTCCCAGTCTTTGGATCATGAAGAGTATGAAAATCATTGCAAACACCAAGAAGAAATATTGGAAGATAGTTCTTATAACCCTCAGGCAGAGGAAAAGGTTGATTATTTATGTCATACTTTACAGAAACCTACTTCAAAGAATGATCATAATAATGAAGAAAATTACATTGTCTCTGGAAATCATTCAGAACAACAGTTGGATAGCATATCAAATAAATTTTGTGTGGCTAAAAATCAGTTGTCAGAAGTTACAGGATGTTATGACGATCATCAAGTTGATCATGTTTTCTGGGATCCTATAGCTAAATACATGGAAGATTTTTACTCCCCAGTGTTTCAGTTTTATTTTTACTATGAATATTAGATACATTTTCAGTGGCATTGGTCATCACAATATCATAGTTACTTTGAGTTCCAATGCAGTCAAGAAATTCAAATATCAGACAAGACAAATGACTGGCTACATTGGAAATTTCATATTGATTGAGCTAAATGAAGTTTGCAACTGATAGGGTAGGTAGGAGTGTGAAAATAAGCTCAAGGTAGGTTGACTGAGCATCTTTTCAGTAGGTACATATTTGTTTCTTATGCAGTGATCATCAAGCTTGAGCCCGAGGTGAAGGCCATTAAAGCTTGAGGAGAAGCTTGGAAAATTTTTAGAGTTTTATTCTAAAGGATGGATAGCAGCACTGGAGCTACCAATTCTTAGTGTACCACAGGGGCACACTATCCGAAGTGGAGCCACTGTTATCACACCCTAAATTTTCAAAGCATCATTGTGTCAACTCTGCTTTTGGTCATGGTTTCAAGTAGGTATTGAGTCATTTCATTTATGAATTGGGTAAGTGATAGGATCAGAGTCTCAGAAATGTCATCTTTCATTTCCAAATAAAGTTTAGAAGTCTTATTCCATGGTTTAAATATCTCATCATCCATTTAGAAGTTTTAAAAGATCAGTTTTCATTTTCAAATAAACTCCTTTAGGTTCACTTCATGGTCAAATAGGTCATATTCTTCATTTAGGGGTCATGCCATGATTTTTTGGGTTAAATTTTTGCAATCATATAGGAATCCACGTTTTCGTAGTGAAACTAGTTCAAAAAAGGTGATTTGCACTGTAGCGTGCTACGAAACTGCTGAAACAACATTTTTCATCAAAAAACTCTGTTTTCTGGTTTTAGTAGTAACTTTCCAAAGGGGTTCCTGAGAAAGTGAAAACTCATTTTTGAAAAATGAATGAGGTTTTTCTTCTTAACATACTTACATACAAAAACCTCTCTCATTTTCTTCAAATTCATTATGAGGTGGGAGAAATTGATGATTTAATTTGTGCTACGAAACTGTTGAAAGCCATTGAGAGAAAAATTCTGTTTTCTGGTTTTAGCACTCAACTTCAAGATAAGTTTCTGGCTACAAGAAAAGGTATTTTGGAATTATGAAGGAGGTTTTTCTTCATAAAATATCTAGCTACAATAAATTATCTCACATTTCTCACGAGTGTTACTGGTTGGGTATACAAGGCTTTCTTTGAAGCCATATTTTCAGAAATCAGAATTGTCCAGTTTTACACATGTTGTGCAAAGACAGTTTCTGGGCAGTAGGAGAGGTATTGCAAAAAACCAAGAGAGGTTTTTGTTCAAAACAGAATGGTCTAAAAAATCGTCCTTCAGTTTTGCAAAATACATTATGGGTGAGAAGATAAAAGCTATGTCTCAACACCTATTTTTCAGGTAAAAACAATGCAGTAAAAGATAAATCTGAAATCACATTTCATGCCTCTTTTACACTATTTCAGAGGTTTTCTTTGCATAGGTGGAAAATTAAAATTTCCAAAGGTATAATATCACATGTGACACATCTCAAACAATCATCAATTCTAAATAAATACTTGAAGATAAACATGGAAGATGAAGGCTAAAAAACAGGAAATCTGTCTCCTGATTTTTAGGGCAGTTTTTGTCATGATCAGCATGAATACATCAAAGACGAAAGCATCATCCAAATTTGACCTCATGAGGTTGTAGCTGTCAAAGGAAGAATTAAAATTTTAGATAAGGTTGTTTCAAACATGTTTAGGAGTTTCACTCCTATTTGTATTAGGACTCGTAAAAGACAGTTAGCTGTTAGTTTGTAATTAATAGTTTGTTTTAGGGGTAGATTAGGTGTCAAGAATGGAAATTTGAATTATCCTAGTGATGGATCATGGAATCCAAGATTGTAAATGCTATATATGAAGCATGAGGTCGAATTAGCAAAGGGTTGGAGACTTTTTGGTCCAGCTGCTGCTTGATGTTATGGACTCTAATCAGTAATACAGAGAGGATTTTTTGAACAGGTTTGAGTTCTTATGGGGTGATGTTTTATTGATCTATATGTTATTTTAAATTACTTGCTGTAGATCTTATTAGTATTACTCAGAATTCACAACCATGTGCTCTGACTTCCTTTAGTAATAGGATGACTGTGTTTTTCCTGTATCTTGTGACTAAACTACCTTTGAAACACTAGCAGTAAATTTCATTGCTATTAATCAGAATTCACAACCATGTGCTCTGACTTCCTTTAGTAATTGAATTATTGTGTTTAACAGTAGATATCATTTCTATTACTCAGAATTCACTACCATGTGCTTCGACTTCCTTTATTAATGGAATGACTGTGTTTTTCAGCATTTTGTGAGTAAATTATCTTTGAACCACTAGCAGTAGATTCCACTGCTATTACTCAGAATTCATAACCCTATGCTCTGACTTCCTTTAGTAATGGAATTACTGTGTTGACCTATGTTCTTGAGCGAATTATCTTTGTTTAAAAACCCCATTTGCCTCAGCTTCCATGTCAAGAGACCTTGCCACTGAATCTACTGACTTGTTGACTCCATAGCCCAATGGTAGAAAACCTTCATATTTTCAACCTGTAAACATACAAAATCACAAAACACAGAGTTAGCCATCTATCTATAGCTTATATCATTAACCCTTGAGAGAGCCCTCTCAGACTGAGGAGGCTAAGCCTCAGCTAAAAGATTGGTTTGAAATAGTTACATTGAAGTGGTCTGATCAGCAGCCTATCAGGGTCCTATTTTGGAATGGCATAAATTGGGATTTCCAACTTATAGTTTTCCATACTTAGATATTGTTCTTGGGATTTAATGTTTGAGAACATTGGGTACAATTTCTATAAATAATAATGAAGTGTTCATGAAAATGGAATTGGAAGGAATTCAATATGAGCTCAAAGGGTTAAAATATGGACCTTCTCAAGTCATCAAATCTCATATAATGGAAGTTCCCCTAAAAAATGGTAGCAATAGAGTTGTGGTAAACTATATTCTATGCAAGTTAAGCAATAAGATAAAAATTTTCCTGAGGAATTCAAATGCATCTTGGAAAGGTAGTATAGGGTCTTCTAAGAAATTCCCAAATTTCTACCTCCATCTAGACATCATGAGCACCAAATTGTAAATATCCTCATTAAAAAAAAAGGGAGATTGAGAAAATGGTACAAAAAATGTTGGATTCAGGTATTATTCAACATACTAGGATTTTATTTTAAGCTCCAATATTGATAGTGAGAAAAAAAGATAATTCTTGGAGTATGTGTTTTGATTATAGAGATCTAAAAAAAATCACTATGAAAGATAAATGGGACAATCCCATATATTTATGAGCTACTAGATGGGATTCATGGAGTGGCTTATTTTACAAAGTTTGATCTTAAATCAAGATACCATCATATAATATTAAGGGAAGAAGACATTCCCAAAGTATTTTTTCAAACACATGAAGGGAACTATGAGTTCTTGATTATGCCTTTTGGGTTGACTAATGCTCCTACTTTTCAAAACCTTACGAAGAATATTTTTCGACCCCGTATTAGAAAATTTTGTGTTGGTTTCCTTTAATGATATTTTTATCTATATAAAATCATGGGAAGAGCACATTAAACATGTGGACAAAGTTCTAGAGAATTTTGAGAACAAACAATTATATGTAAAAAGATGCAAATGCACTTTTGGGAAACAAGAAAGTAGAGTATTTTGGTCATATTGTTTTAAAGGAAGGGGTTAAGGTGGACCCTCAAAAGATCCAAGATAAAAAAATGGCCCATTCTTAAGATAAGAAAGAGTCCTAGGGGATTTTTGGGACTTACAAGATATTGTCAGAGATTTGTTAAGAATTATGCATGCATTGCAGACCCACTCATGTTGAGCAAAAAATTATACTCAGGGGGGGGGGTGAATCAATGCAAGAAATTTTTTACTTATTTAAATATTCACGAGCCATAATAAAACAATCACATATGATATCTATCAATTTCATAATATGGAACAAAATATTTACATGGAAACCCTTTCGGGAGAAATCCCAAAAAAATCATTTTATAATTCCTTTTAGGAACCAACCTATTGTTACAAATATTTGTGGGCACCAAACTATTAGAGACACCAATCCCTACTGTTGCAAATATTCATAGGGGTCAACCTATTGGAGACACCAATTCCAACCATTGCAAATATTCATTAGAAACAACCTACTAGAGACACCAATCCCCCTTGATGAAAATATTTGTAGGCATCAACCTACTTTCGTTAATCTTCTGGCTATTTATTCCTTAACCATTTATGTTAGCTACTTTTTCCTTCACCACTAAGAATTTTTGCTGCTTCTCCCTTCACTAGACCTACTTATCGTTTCTTTCTTACTAGGTTTTATTCTCCCAAAACATTTTTGTTTGGACTCTTCCCAAGAATAAACTTGTACACTATTATCACCCTAGTAATTCTTAGGTCGTGGGATTTTGGTTTATAGTTAAATAAAACCAGGGGTAACCAAGAACCTCTTTTGAAATTCAGGATCTAGCCTTCCCAAATTCTGGAGAGGGATCTCTCCTCAAGATTTAGCTTGATTTTTGTTATAAGATTTTAGGCTAGGTATGATTGGGCAATTGGTTTGTTTTGAAAGTTTGGTGGGAATAAAAGGTACTTCAAGGTAAACCACAGAGGGATCTACTAGACCATTGGGCTATGGAGTCAACTTTCTTGGCAAGCAGAGCTAGGAAATAAGGTCTAAAGAGAAAATGTACTAAGGGTAGGGTAGATGACCTTCAAAGGGTTTTGAATAGGCTTTTTTGATGGAATGGGTGAAATATGAACAAAAGGGAAATTAAGAATCCATAGGTTACAAAAATGATGAATATTGAAGGAAGGGATCAAACTGGGACTAAGAGCATTTAAGAATTCTATAGTCCGGTTATCAAGTAGAAAACATAATAATGAACAACTAGTAAAAAACAGGGAGCTTTTTATCACTAATCATGTTTAAGCTTTCCTAGTTAATCATTAAAGACAGAAAACATTAAAATGAATGTATGGAAACTTTTGAAAGATAAAACAGTGAAAACAGGAAAATACTTGACTTATCTGGTCAGCACAAGAATCATGAGTTATGATGTCTTTAATCTTAATTCCAGTCTGCTGCTTTACTGATTGACTCACACAAACTTCAATATATCCAGCAAAATGACTATAGTAGTCTTGATAAATTTTATTCCACCCTTAATACTTCGAAAAGAGAAGTATTTATACAAAAAATATTACAAAATATCCGAGAGACATGTAGGAATATCTCTAGGAAAAAATAAATTTTATTACATAGAAAGAGGGACAGTTGCAAAACAAACTGGCAAGCTGTCCTCTTATCAATAAAAAATAGGATGAATTATCCTAACTTGTTGCTGGGTTGTAGTTGCTGAAAATGCTTGCTGGCATTTTGGAAAAAGATCTTTTTTGAAGATGACTTGAAAGACACTCTTTCCATTTCACATACTTTCACCTGTGCTTTATCACTGATACTCTTTACGCTGCTCCTTTTACTGTTTCACTGTTGTAACAAAAAGAATTATCTGCAGTAAAAAGGTATTTTGACTGATACTCTGTGACCTTGTTTCTGATCCTGATACACTTTGACTGTAAATTTTCATTGCAAGTCAGTGAATTCTTGCCATTGCTCTGCATTGGGAATTCTCATACTTTTCAGTTTCCTGTAACTTTCATCTCCCTCTGTATACTTAGCAAAATTGGGCTTAGCCATGAAAATATGTTTGATCTCATTTTGTAAAAAGAAAAAGTTCTCAAAATATTCCAAAATGAATTTACCAGTAGGAGACCCTTGTGGCAAAGGTTTATTGACCTGCTCTTTGGCATAAACCCTGATTTGTTATCATAATCCTTCTGTGGCATCAATTTTTCTTTCAAAGCATGAATATCTGGTAGGCTTGCTTGTGTTAGTACTGTGTATTTGGCCCAAAATCTTGTGATGGCCAAGTTCATATCCTTGCATCTGTCCTCCAAATTATTCATCATATTTCTCTTATTCAGGACCTTTATGATTTGGAGTATACTTTCAGTTCTATCCTGAATTTTTAACTCTTCAAGCTCTTCTCTCTGTTTGCTATTAAAAAATGTGATAAGTCTCAAGGCTTGAGCAGGTTTGTCAACCAGTTCTTCTTTTGTCTTCTGTATTTCTATTTGGGATACTTTGAATAACTCTTTTTGTTCATAAATAATTTGAATTGAAGGCCATTGAGAATGTATGCCTTGAATGATGTTGTTCCAAAGATAATTCTTCATGTAAGATATCCGCTCAGTGAGATTAACCTGTTGTTGAAGAATCTTTACCTATTCCTGCAATCTTTTGGCTCTTTGCTCATGTCCTTTGGATGTAATTAAGGCATCTCTGTTAGATGTTTCAAGATTTCTGATAGTGACGTTTAAGTTGATTATCTCTTTATCTTTTATGGACATGTCTTCCATAGCCTTGATTATGGCAGCTGTTTCTCCTGTTGGATTTACCTGTGAAGTAGATGAAGAAGTGGCAGAGATATCTTTAGAAGTAATTGACACTGCAGTTGCCAACACTCCCTTCGGTGCCAAATGTTCTGCCAATGTTGAGGGAACAACTGTACTTACAGTTGGAATAACTGTGGGAATGGAAACTTCCTGAGCTTTCTTCAATGTTTCATTTTCTTGCATTAGAGATTCTATTTGATTTTCCATATCTTTAATCTAAGCTATCATCTTCAAAACTAGTTGCATAATTTCCTCCTTCTCTGTCTTTTTTTGAAGAATTTATTTTGCTTAAGGGTGCTCACTTTGTGGCAACTTGAGTTGCTTTCTCAAGGCTGCAATATCCTCATTCTTCTGCATTATCAATTTCTTAGCAACTTCAGTATTAGAGGGATATGATCCTGTTTCTATCACCAAATCTTCTAAGGACTTGATCCTCAAATCCTTATCATGGAGAGATCCTTTATCTAATTTCATTTGGGTTGCAAATTAGATACAGTTTTCTGAAGCATGGTAGCACTCATGGTTTTGCTTACTACCTTTGAATATAGCATCTATGAGGCACTCCTATGGAACTCAATCTAATCTAGTTCATGTATAGTATCATCATTCACTGCAAATTATGTCTTCTTGTAGTCTGTGGCTGATTTTGGATCTGTTACTACTGGTTGGAGAAAAGACATGATCATTTTATTTGTTGAGTAATCAAATGCTATTACTAGTCTGTCCTTATCTCCTAGTTTTTCCTTCAGAAGTTTAGAATAAACTTCATTCTTGATTTCTTCATTCTTTACCCTGATTTGCTTGAACTTCTTTTGAATATCAGTATCAGTTTCTTCTGTTGTTTTAGAAGAAGAGGGAGCTTCTGTATCCATTTCTACTTCAACCATTTCCTTGCCTTTTCCTTGTGCTTGTACCTGTTCATTTTGAATTTCCCTGAGTGTTTCATTAACAATCATTGTGGGCTCATCATCTATTTGCTGATCATTATTATCATCTATATCAATGACTCATTATTTTTCTATAGTAGTCATTTTGGCCTTTTTGCTATAGACTGTTTTAAATTTATTTTCAATGATTGTCTCTGCCAAATATCCTTCTTCTTTTCTAGGCCTTTTATTGGATGCCTCTGCTGGTTGGTTAACTATAACCACCTATGTACTGTCCATGTGATTTTCCTATAGATTATCTGTCTGCATCTCCTGATCATCATCAATTAAAGTGTTTGCAACCCATTCCAACTGATTGGCATATTTTTCAATTATTGGCTTTGATTCATGGAGGAATGGGGTTAACTTGCATTTGACCCTAATATTTCTCAGAATACCTTGATGGTCATAGCTCCAGTAAAAGCTTTCCTAGAACTTGAATGCTGATAGTTTTCTGGTTACCTCCTTCAAAGCATCTCTGCTGTTAACTATGAAAGAGCCAATTTGACTTTTCAATTTGAATTGTGCCTTCTTTTTGGATGCTATCAATTTTACTGCATCTGCATTTAAAATCTGTCTCAAGTATTCCAGAGAAAAAATCCTTGTAGTTAGAAACTTTGGTAATTTGTAAGGGGCCAAGATTGCACCATACACTCTGATTTTCGTGTGATTTTTATATAAATACCAATATCTAACTTTACAGTTTTCAGACAATTGTAAAATCCTTTTGATTTCTTCATTGATCCTTGGTGGCTCTGCTTTGTCCAAAAAACTCATGGCAGGTCTGATAAACAAGTCATTGAAATCACTGTAACTGTACTCACTACTATTTTTTCTGAGAAGAGAAGTCCAAAAAATTACTAAAAGAGGTTTTCCCTCCATATCCATCTTCTGTAATGCAATGGGAAAATTATCTGCTTGAGAGAAAAGGAAGAGATGTAACAGATACGATGTATATATGAACACTCCTTCATTAGGTAACTTTATTAGCTGATAATGTATATTGTTAGCAATGAATTTGGCAAAATCAAAGACCAATTCTGGCTGTTGTCCAGGAGACAAAGTGGAGAGGAACCCTAAAATGGAGGCATATGTAAATTCATCATTAACATAGCCTAAAATGAATGACAGCATGGGAGCCCTCAGGGAAATCAAAAGTATCATAAGGGGGATTTACCTTAGGAAGGTTGACATGATTGGGCATGAAGTTTTGAAGGATTTCAAACTTCCTAGGGAAATCCAGGTCTAAATACATCTGAGTCAAGTCTTCAATTGACAATGATACTGCTCGTGGATCATGGCTTAGTTGGAGCATATCATTGATTGATTCAGCAATTATGTAAAATATGACTTCACTATCTTTGTTCACCATGCACCTCTAATTAGGGATATAATGCATCTGACACAACCTAATGAAATATTGAGCTGGATGTGTGATGGGAACCACATATTTGGGCAAGTTGGATCCCATACAGGTATATCATTGGCCATTTTCTTCTCAAATTTTTCCTGACACCAACTGTGTACTTCCAGAAGATCAAATTCAGGAATAGCATCAACAATTTTGTAATCTAAGTCAATCAAGGGATTGTTTTCTTCAGTAGTGACAGGAGGCTGCAATGGTCTGAATACTTCAGTAGAGTCTGCAGTTAGGACAGGAGTAGGTTTATCAATTTTGGGAGGTTTGGGGTTTGGAAGCTTGCTGGAGGCAGGCTTATGAGGTTTGGGACCTCCAGCTCTAGGGGTGACCTGCTTCTTAGTAATTTTTGAAGTAAATGAGCAAGATTAAACTGTTTTCTCAGCTCTTTATGGAAACAGAAGGTCAATTAAGCTGATTTGGGAAAAACTCAGAATCTGGGCGAGGGTTTTATGAGGAAAATGTAGATTTGCAATGTGCAGATGGTGGAAAAGGGATTTTCAATGGTTTCTTTGGGAATTCAAATGGATTTTCATCGTAGGAATAGGTTTTGGATGATGAAAATCATTCAGGTGGAAATGAAAAATCTTGGAAAATTTTTGACAGGGTTTCCCCTGTTTCTTCAAGGTTTATGTACTCTTAGATGAGTACCTCTGGCTTTTAATTTCAAATTAGTTTGATTTTGTACTTAGAAATTTGAAATTTGCAGGCTTTCATTACTAAAAAATACCTTTGAATAGGTATGGTTTCCATCGAAGAGGATTGCAGGTGGTACCAGTCTTCAAATTGGTTGCATTTGTTTGGTATAAGGCACTGGGAGTCTTTGGTAGTAACTGTTCATAGTGGAAATGATTTTAGGATGGAAAATTAATTCGAAATTAGCTCCGCAATGGTGTCTGTGATTAGTTCTCAGAGGGATAGGGTGCACATGTATGAAAAACGATAAAGAACTAAGGTTAAAACTTTAGATTTTATCGATCATGCGGAGTATTAATTGCAGGTCAAGTTGACATGGCGAGAGTGGTTTTTGTATTGAAAGCGAAACCAGTGGTGGTTTTCACATTGATCTTGGGCAGTAACTGGTTTTTAACTTTTGCAATGCGATCGAATAGTAATAGGACACGTAGCAAGCGGTGGTTTCATAAAACAACTTTTTTCGCAAACTTTTTTGTCAACATTTCTCGATCACTTTGGAAATGCGATATGGAATCCACGTCGTTGGATTTGGTTGAGTGAAGCGAATGGCTAGGGTGCGTTAGGAAGCTGCGAGGAAACAATAAGGTGGGGCCGGGCTTTCATTGTGAGCCGTTGATCTTAAAAGGTAAAGATCTACGGTGTCAAATAAATGCAATGGGAAATGGTGGGGGCGGGGGCACAGAGGATGATTTATCGCGCTCATTGTAAACCATAGAATCAAAGGGTCGGGAAGATCAGATGGTTGATATTAAACCTGAGGGTGAGGAGGGATTTAACAAGGTTTAAACCAAGGTTTAAGTTTTATACGAAACATCAGGTTTCACATAGAATGAAATAGTAAAGGTTTAACCTTGGGTTAGGGGTAATCGAGAGAGGGGAAATATTACAGAAGGATAAGTTTTGTGAAGTTTAGCTTAGATTAACTTCGGGATTTTTGTTTTAAACATATAAAATATATTTAAATATTTTCTTTGTATTTTTATTATATTATATAGTTTTTAGATTATTTGAACTGTCCAAAACTATAAAGGAGCAGGATATTTGAATAATGATATTTTTAGCCAAAGGGGGTTTATTATGGGTTTTTATTAAAACATGTGGGGATAATAAACTTTGGATAAAGTTATAATAATGGGTTTTTTAGGCTATTTAATAAAGGGAATTATATTAATAGGAGAGGGTTATTTTCTAGGGAATTAATAAATAAGTTAAAGTTAATATGACAAAGGGGATAGTGGAAACTCAAAATACATAAATATAACTAAGAAAAGTGAATTTTTAAAGCAAAGCTTTGTTATCATAACTTAATCACTTCAACTTAGGATAAAATGTCATTTTGAGGGTTTTATACTTCATGATATGTAGGAAGTTAATCAAGTGGGCCTTTATGTAATGTTTAAGTAAGAAAAGAGTTCTCACTTATGAAGTTAAATGGTGATGAGTGCATGAAGGGGTAAATGATGAAAATTTCAGGGATTAATATAGAAGCTTAACATTTTCAACTAATCATTCATTGATCCTTGGGTCCGGTCCCAACATAAGTCAAGGAAATGCCTTGAGCCTCTTTGACTGATAGTTTAGAATGTCAAATAACTATGGGGAGGGGAAATTAGTTATTTGTTGCCTGGTGAAATATATTTACATTGATGTCTCTCACCTTCTTCTACCTACCCAATCATATCTTCTAACATTTTTTCCTTCTGTTTTAATTAGGTGCATTTGAACTAGCAACCTTACAACATTTTATTATTTTTTGAAAGCAATAAACTATCTAATTCTACACTTATTGCATCCAAGAATCCAGATTAAACTGTTGGATTCTTTTATTCTCTACCTAACTAATGAATTTTCATGATTAAACTGTATGACAATTGTTTATTCTCTATCTACAACATTTGAAATTGAAAGATGACGAGTCAAGATTAAAGTGTTTAACTCATCAAGGACTATGGCATTTATTGACACTCTGCCATAATAAACTGCAAAAGGTAAAAGTAGTGGCATTTAAACTTGCACACTTTCATGTTTTATTCATCTTTTTCTTTTGGGGTATATTATTTTTTCTAAGTCCTTTGATCTTTCTTTTAGGACTTTTTACCCTCTTTTTGATTTTTTTATATTTGTTATTTTTTACAAAATATGAGAATACAACTTGCAGAAGGAAAAGTATGTACATATTTACAAGATTACCATTAGTCAAGTCAAAATTATGAATCCTATATTTATAGGTCACTAACATACACCATGCCATGTATCAAATTTTGGAAATTTGATATGAAATTTTTACCCGAGGAACTTCAGTATGTGATCCGAATTTATGAATGGAATGAAATGATATACATATTTATAACCAAAACATAGATATAATGTGAAACTTGATTTATATTAATAAATGTAAAATGTTGAAATTGTATGCATGTAGAATGAAAACAAACTAGCTTGAATGGTGGTAGCTTATATCTAAGAAGAGATGTGATGGAAAAGTGTCTTTGCTGAATTGTGTTACAATGAGGCTCAAAGGCCTTTTTATTATAAATAAGTAATGAGAAACCATAAACATATAAAAAAATAACCCTAGGAGATGAAGCACCAAAGGTTTCTTAGCCCTACTAGGTTAAGTTGGAATGCTAACGTCCCAGGGTCGTAACATTGGCATCTGATCTCCGTTTGGTGTACACAATATCTTGTCGAAAAGTTCTATCCAAGAACTATATTTTTTGAATGTAAATGGAATTATATGCTTTTTTTTGATATTTAATGACTTTAATTGGCCTGTTTCCCCAAAAAACATCATTTAGGGCCTCAAAACGACTTTGGAAGTTCAAGACCTAAAAACTACTAAAAAAAGAAAATTGCCAAAATATAAAATATCGGTGGGTGGCCACAGATATCCAATTGTATTAGTATGTCTCCTAAGATCTATGAAAATTTCCTATATTCTGAAATTTCCCAGAAAATAAGTTACAACAAAAAATCCATGCTGACTTGTTTCAAATTCATTTCACTATCATTAAAAAACCCTAAATTCCACAAGGTATATATATATATATATATATATATATATATATATATATATATATATATATATATATATATATATATATATATATATATATATATATATCTGAAAATTTCAAACTGACATGTTTGAAACTGATTTTAGGACTCTTCATAAACCTTAGCTTCCATAGGAAATATCTTAGAAAGTATAACAAGCCAATGGTTAATTTTTTTTTATCACATGTACGTGAATATCTCACTTTCATATCCTCAAAATTTTATGGTTTAAAATATCCTAAAATAAAAGTTAATAATGAAAATGCCAAGATGGCCCCTTCACTCCACCTATAGAACCCCAAGTGTATTCCCCATATTTTCTTGCACACCTCAAACATTTTATTACTTGGATGATCTTTAAATGAACTCATTGTTAGAAGAATATTTTTTATTGATTTCAAAGGGAATACCAACTCAAGGGGATAATTACATAAGGTTGTAGTAGACTCCAAGCCCTTTCGAAGGAGCTATATCATGCCCCCACACTCCTCTCCAATGGGTAGAAATGAAAAATTTAAGTTGAAAAATCAAATTTTGACCTCCTCCACGAGTTTACCTACATGAGAATAAGTCAACTCATCTCCAAAAGAAATGTATATTCAAAACATGGTAAAAAAAACATAAATAGAAGCTAAGCATCCTCCATTTTGGTCATCCAACTTGACCAAGCATTCATAGAAGGAACTTAGACATGAGGCAAAAGAAGAAGAGGTTCACAACTCATGAACTTAGGAGCTTAAGTAAGGAAGAAATATGGGATTATTTTGGTTTTATGGTTGTATCTTCTGTGGATTTTCATGGCTTCTTGGGTTCCTTTTAGGAGTAGACCTTGGCCTTTCTTGAGAACATTTTTCAGACCCTTTTTGGATCAAAATTCAGCCCCTTTTTTTTTATCATATTTTGGCCCTCTGTTGGATCAGATCATGTCCTACCTCAGATCGTACCTTAGCATATTCTATGGTGAGTTACAGATTTGGTTATGTGGAAGATTGGATTAACACAAAATTCGGCCCTAAGGTATGAAATACCACAATATCTTGTAATCCTGTCCCTAAGAAAGAACATACCTTCACCTATATTTCAGAGTAGGCCTTAGCACAAAAATCAACATAGTTTTCATATTTTTTGGAGCACAGAACTCAAACCTGTGGAGCAATATTCTGGACTACTTTTCCTCGACTTGTGGAGTAGAATCTCGATCCTAGACTAGGGCATCTCAGTGATATTTAGGAGAAGACTTGGAGTCACTATTACAAGATACTTGAAGAAAACTATCAAGGGATACATGGAACATTGTTTGAGAATACATTAGACGAGTCCCCTTGAAGACATTTTTGACTTTTTTGAAGTAAACTTTTTAGCATCTTATTGGAGTAGAATTTGACCACTTCTTGTTACAATATCTTGGTCAATTTTTGAAGGATGAAGAAGCATTTGAAACACAGTTGAAGAATTATTTGGAACATTATTGAATACACCTTGAGTAATTGTTGAAGAAATCCTTGATTTTCTGAAGTAAGAATTGAAAAATTGTTTCTTGTAAACTTTTTAAAGTGACCAAGTTGGAGCTTGGATTTGTTGAGAGGATTATAGTCCTCAAGTTAAACAAGTTGGAGCTTGGGTTTGTTGAGAGGATTGGAGTCCACAAGTTGACAAAGTTGTAGCTTGGATTTGTTAAGAACATTGGAGTCCTCACTCAAGGTTGGAGCCTTGTAATAATTTGTTTTATAGGTTGGAGCTTGGAATTGTTGTAAAATAGGATTGGAGTCCTCACCATTTTGATTAATATTTTTTTTTTGGTTCTATCTCTTGTGTTCTAGTTTAATTTTTGATAAAAGTATTAACTGGCATAATACAAAAATTTAAAGAAATACCGATTCACCCCCCTCTTAGTATTTCCAATAATTGGTTTCAGAGACAATTTCTTCAAGATCAACCTAATAGCTGGAAGAAGGATTTTGAATCACATTGGCCAATAAAGATGGAAAGGTCCCCCAATTTGATGGAAATTTTTTTCCTCTAGAAGGTTAGAATGGAGTACTACTTAATGTCTCTTGGAGTCAAAGTTTGGAAATATTTTACATATGGATACAAGATCCCATCTCCTCTTCCAACAAATTCAAGCAAGAAGAAAGAATATGTGGAAAATGTAAAGGCCTTGAATTATATAGCAAGTGGTTTGTCAGATTCAAAATTCACCAAAGTTATGGGAATTAAAATATCTAAAGAAATGTGGGAAAAGCTCATCCATATCTATGAAGGATATGAAAAGGTAAAAAAGGAAAATATTCAAACATATATAAGGTACTTTGAAAGTCTCAAGATAAACAACAAAGAATATATTTCTACTTATTTTCTCTGAGTATATGAGGTAGTCAAATGTCTCAAAGGTCTAGGTGAAGATGTCAAAGAAAAGATGATTTCCCAAAAAGTTTTGAGATCTCTTCCAAGTCATTTTTATGCCAAGATTTTTCCCATATAAGAACTAAAATATTTGGAATCTCTATCAATGGATGAACTTCTTGGAATTGTTACAACATATGAGACAAGTTTAGAAAATTCTACTCATAAGGAAGCAGCGTTCAAGGCATCCAAGACACCAAGGAAAGGAAATAATTGTGATTATAGTAGTGATCTTTCTAACAATGAAATGGAAAAAATTGTCAAGAATCTAAAGAAAGGATCCAAACTCAAAGGTAAGTTACCTATCATTTTCTTTAGATGTGTTAAAATAGGAAATTATGCAAAAAATTCCCTTTTAAAGATGACAATGATGATGAAGATAAAACTAAGAGAAGAAACTTCAAGAAGAAAGGCTAAAAAAAAAGCAATTTCTTCTCCAAATAAGACAATGATGACTTTGATGAAGAAGAAGAATTTGGTGGAAGTAGTGAAGTACTATTAATGGCCTTCAAAAATGAAACAAATAGTCCAAAAGAAGAAGAAAGTATAAAAGATGTAGAAGGAAATGTGGAGGAAATATTGATTAATTCTATAGAAGAAAATGAGAGACTTAGAAAGAATAAGGAAAAATTATCTCAAGAGATCAAATCTCTCAAAACTAGGAAGGAAGAGGCTAAAAGAATAGAATAAATGTTGAGCAACAAATTAAAGGAAAAGGCCCAGAAATCTGTGAAAAATTGGAAGCTGAAGTTGTATCTCTGAAAGGAAAGTTAGACAAAGCTAACAAGCATTTGAAGAGTTCCCAAACCTTGGATGTCATTCTCATCTCTCAAAGGCCAATACATGTTAAATTTGGTCTTGGCTATATAGGCGTTGTTGGGCACTAAGATGACTCTTGAAAATTGATCTTAATCATATCTCATTAAGTTCATGAACTTGGGATTCGTCTGTTATTTCAAGGCTATCGACAAAGTATAGGCAATAATAAAGTCTTAGACTATGGAAAAATGCGCAATAACTGCTATTTGTATAATCATCGCAATTCAACCGTTGCAGAAATAATAACAGCAAACAATTACTCTTATAGTTACAATTTTGATGAAGGAAACTATTATATCTCACAATTTATCTTGATCCAGTTCTCAGCGAATCCAATGCGTGAGGGAAAACTATTGATCACACAAACGCGAGGAAATATATATTTCAAAAGTAACTTCATAGATTCGTGCTTTCACATTTACATCTCTGTAACACCATTCGAGTTGTTATCACTAAGTTGGTACAGATGGGCTGCTCCACTAGACAAATTAGAGTAACTCTTTCAACCAAATTTTGACTGAAGATTAGCCTCTTCAGTCTAAGAGGGCTCTCTCAAGGTAACTTGTTATTTTTTCAATGAAAAATCTATTAGATGGTTAACTCTATGACAATGACTTGATTTTAATTGATTGCAGGTTGAAAATATAGAGGATTTTCTATCATTGGGCTAATGGAGTTAGCATTAAGAAAATAAATGAACATAACCCTTCTTGTGGAAGCTGAGGCAAGTGAACATTTCAATGAGGAGATGATGCACATACACAGGAAATAGTAGCAGTTCAACATTTAAATGAAGTCAAAGCATGGTTTCCATGAATTCTGAGTAATCAGACATAAACATGTTAATCAAAGTTGTCATTGATGTCAATATGGCATTGTTGAAGATGTCAAATACTCTTGTGTTGCATGATGTTGCCGTTACTCTATGAAGATGATGCATATTCCCTAAAGCCTTAGTTTCAAGATGCTCTTGTCTAATGCCCATGGAACTCTATGAATAATTCATATGTATAAAGCAAATCCTTTCCAAGCTTCTCCTAACTCCTTAAAAAAACCCATATTATATGATGTCTTAACCCTAACCCTAATAAAACCCTAATTCTGAATCTCTAGGATTTTCTAAATACTTAAAGCTCTAGAAACATACACCAAATTCATATTTTATAAATCCTAGAAATACCTTTAAGATAATAAAAAGCAATAAGATGCAAAAGGAATGAACTTTTTCACCAAACCACCGTAATCCACACACTCATCGTATTGGGTATCACTGAATAATTATGGCATAAATTTTTTCAAAGTGATAAATCGATGAAAAATATACGCTAAACTAAACAAGTCGGCTTTAACCTTTTAATGTCGGCTGACCATATGATGGCCATACATTATATATATATATATATATGACTTTTTTTAATTATTTGATCATCGAAGTGTGAGAAATACAGATAAAAAACTAAAAGAGGAGACGCAAGTCAACGAGTTCACAACTCGTGAACCAAAGAAATATAAAAACAACGTTTGATATTTTACGCTCGGCTGCTTCCAGGCAGAGTCTTTTCGAACCACGTGAATTTGGGTTTGAGGCAGTGTGAAACGATTTTAATTGGAACGATATTTCAGTTCTGGAACAGCGTTTTGAAATCTGAGCAACATTATAATTCTGGAACAACATTATAAATTCTGGAGCAACGTTTAAAATTTGGAACAAAAGAATATTGAAGCAGTGTTCTAAATTATGAGCAGCATTACAAATTCTGGAGAATATTGAAGTAGTGTTCTAAATTCTGAGCAGCATTACAGATTCTGAGCAGCATTATAAATTATGGAGCAGTGTTCTAAATTCTGAGCAGCATTACGAATTCTGGAGCAACGTTATAAATTCTGAGCAGTGTTTAAATATTCAGTGTTTAAAGGACAACCTTTCAGAAATAATCATGATGTCGTCATCAAGTTATACTATGGCTATCTAATGAAGACACATGCAGTCAGTGGTGGAGGACTAAAGATTGAAAACCTTGGAAAAAAGAATATTGAAGTTTGAAGACCTATGTTGATCCTTAAAGACATTTGGTGGTTTAACAGTGAGGTATTAAACAATGAAGAATTATGACGTTCAAGTAAGTACTATCCACATTCTTTATTAAAAGAAGATAAAATAGGATTGGTGTCCTTGGAGTAGGAGCTTCTAAACACAAGGTTGGTGCCTTGAGAAGAGAGGGTAAAAGCCCTAGAGGTCAGAGCCTCAACAAGTCCAAGTTGGTGCTTGACAACAGGTTGGTGCCTGTTAGTATGAATCTTTTGTCGAAGTGTACGAAAAAAGACCACTTTAGCTATGCATAACTTATATCCCTAACAACAAGTAAGGCTGCCAATATCTTCAGATCTGCGGTTAGTTGTTCAAAATAATTGCTGAAAACATACAAATCTATACATGAAAAGACATTAAGCAGTAAAAAGAAGATTTGCTCCATGCATCCAATAGACAAGGCAAGAACCATATATTGAAAGAATTTTTTGTATTAAGGGGCACCTAGGAGGAAAGCAAGAAGGTGTATCCAATTCTCCTCAATGGGATGGGTTCTTGGAAGTCCTCAGCACTTCAGATCTAGCATTTCTCTCTCTTGTTGGTGTAGAAAACCCAGACTAAGATAGAACTCAAAGGGAGCTCACACAACAAATAATGGTGATGAAGAATGTGACCAAGTGTATAGATCCAGAGTGATCTAATAGGCAACAAAAGGTGAAGAATGGTAGGAAAAACCCTCCTATTTATAACAAAATATTGGGTCATTCTAGATCTTGGTGCATGATTAAAATAATGTTAACCAAATCTAGATCCACCTTTTATGGAATATTTTATTATGTTTGTTGGAGGGAAAAAGTATTTGACTTGGGTCAAATCCTTTTATTTGTCAATAATAAATAAATAAATGATTTATTTATCATTTTAAGTAAATGGTTGAAGGATAATCAAATAAATAATGATTTATTTAATTATTTGTGGGTGATTTGGTCATATTTAACAAGGAAAATTATCTAAATAGGATTTAAATAATTATTCCTAGAAAATAATAAGATAAATAAGGGTTTATCTAATTAATTTCTTTGTTTTGGGTTAAACATGACTAGGAATAATAATTAAATTATGGTTATAATTAATTATTCCATGAGGAAAATCAAACAAATATAGGTTTGTTTAATATTTCCCTTTGGGGTTTCCTATCTAGACCATAAACAACCTAATAAATATGTTTTATTAAGCTATTTCACATAGTGAAAGCAATTTTACTTAGGGTAAAATTGGTCTTACATGGTGTACTTGGGTCCATCTAATGAGAATAGGTTAGATGACCAAAAAATGGTGTAACAGTGCCTTTTTCATTAAAAGGGTTGGTGCCCTTCACTCATCTATTGTATACTATTATTAAAAAAAAAGGATTGAAGTTCTGATTAATCCTTAATATCATTATTATACACCTCTCTATTTTTTTAATTGTGAAGAATCTAACTGGAAATAATTAACAATTGAAAAGAAATACTGATTCACCCCCCTCTTAGTATTTCCAACAAAACATACTGCAGATAAAAACATGAAACATATAAGACATGAACTCTTTGAAACATCATTCGAATCTCAGGTGAAGAAGGAAAAATATCCACTGTATATTACTGAATATGATAGATTTTACAATAGTAGTAGAGTGACATAGTATTCTCCAACCCTTCATTCATCGAAATACTGCCTATTAATAGGCATCAAACCTTTACATCGAATATGCCAACAAGGCTAGATCATCAAGTCCTTTTGCTGCCACCCAATCTAACCATAAGCTAGATATTTGGAACTAAAAATTGACACCTACTAACTTTAGGAGTTAGAGGCCTATTAGGACTCTACTTCTATTTATTACACTATTCAACTGAAAAAATGCACTGTTTACATCGAGATAATCCATTTCTTGAGTGGCACTGGTCATGAGCATGGCGTAAATGCCTCCATACAATTAAAGATTGATCATCCTATTTTTTAGGGAAATGACAATAATGATCATGAAGCCTTATCTTTAGGCTGATATGCAGCATAGGACAACCTCATTTAAAGAGATAACCTTGCTGGAAAATTCCACGGCTATCCTTTTTGCTTCCCACATGCTTGATTGGCCTTCAGTTTCCCTCTAAAATTCAAAAAAATTCATCAAAAATGTGCACTGCAAAATCAAAGTGCTGTAGAAAATTTCGCAACAACTTTTCGTAGCACCTCTGTTTTTATACACTTTTTTAAATCATTTTGAATTTCTGCTGCCATGAGTCTAAAATAGGTTAGGAGGGCTAATACAAAATTTTCCCAAAATTTAATTTCAAGTCTAACCACCCTTTTTATCAAAAAGACAACTACAGAAATTTCGTAGCGCTTTTTGGGCTACAAGCCTGGCAGGCGCTACGAAAATGCCTAATCTGTCAGAAACGCAGGAAAGAGCCCCCTTTTAAAAAATTTCACCTTTTTATGAGTAGAAATTGATGGGTGACATCTTCAAAATAGAAAAAAAATTACCCTACTCCTCAACCCTTGGTAGTTTTATCCTTCTCTGTCATTTGAAGCTTGAATGTCTTTAGACTCATTAATGACTGTAATTTTCAGGTCTCTCTTTTAAAATTCAGCTTGTATCATTTCCATCTGCTCTTGAAGGTTCTTCACTTGATTCTTCAATGATCTTGTTTCAACTTGCAAGTGCATATTCCTCTTTCTAGTATGTTTGGCCAAAAGCCTTAGGGGCTGGGTTCTTTTC
This sequence comes from Pinus albicaulis, assembly GCA_034641835.2. Classification (NCBI taxonomy): domain Eukaryota; kingdom Viridiplantae; phylum Streptophyta; class Pinopsida; order Pinales; family Pinaceae; genus Pinus; species Pinus albicaulis. Next base: position 1,683,533,303 of record CM076579.1, on the reverse strand, counting down.
AACAGTGTTTTAACATCAATTATGGATCCTTCAAAAATTGAAAGTTCACTGTTCCATTTCTCCATCATCTGATCAAAATCAATATTTTTAGTCTTGTGTTTCTCTGCATTCAATTTTAACTCAATTATTTCTTCCCTTGCTTCCCTTAGTTGTTTTGTGAGGAGCTCCATTTCTGATTTTTCAACCATCTTCTCCTTTACTTTTCTTTGCACAGTGATAGCTTCCTTTACTAGAGAGAGATCAATAATTTATTGTATCAAAGACTGCTTTACTTTATCAATAGCTTGAGACATAACATCTTTGGCCAGTTGTGATCTAGTCAATGGTTTTCTTGGCTAGAAGACAAACTCTGCCTCTTCTCCAGTGAAGTCAGGCTTTTTGGCAGTGATAGCTTTCTTTTGCTTTCTGCTCCCTCCAACATCAACAACCTGGACTACTCGAGATTCTTCTATATCTATAGCTTGAAGGATAGCTTCCAAATTACCTTTTCTCAATGGATTGACCTTTTATTTTACTCCTTGTCATCCTTGTTTATTATTGCTACTAACTTTTGGTTTTTTTCTTACAGGTGTTGACAGTGGGACCGATGTCTCTTGTGCAGGTCCTGTATCAATCTCCATTGGTTCTTCTTCAACATTCATAATCTGTACAGTATGCTATAGTTCTTGATTTTCTGCCTCTATTTCATTAACAGGCTGCTCATTCTGAATTGAGTGAGCTTCCTTAGGTTTAGGAGTCTTCTTAGGATTCACTACATAAAATTCATATCCACTAAGAAAGAGAAAAGAAGACCAATCTCTGTTTATTTTTCCTAATTCCTCCAGTACTAATAGCTTAATAAGCCCATGATGAAACACAGATGTATCACTGTTTTGTGGCCTAGCCTGCACATTATCTTCCATCTTTTTCAAGCTTCTAAAAAGGTAAAAAGGAAGATCAATGACTTGCTTACCAGTGAAATGCAACAGAAGCTTGAAGTGGTATTGGAACACCATGTGGAACCTCCCTTCGCAAGTGAAGTAATTTTGAATGATCATCAACAATTTAGAGTATTCTTCTTTCAAACATGTTCTTGGGATTCCAGCAGCCATATCAATCCCAACATATTCAGTCTTCATAAATTCATCACAATTTTGTAGCTTGAATTTGGTGGACTTAAACCACTCTTTACCTTGTCTTGGGATCTCTTTAGCTTGGGCTATTGTCTCAGGGGAGACAACAAAGTTCAACATTCCTACTTTAGATGTTGTGCCAATGAAATTTGTTGCAAAATAATTTGATATTTGAACATGAAAACCCTGCAACTTCTGGTAGAATCTCATACAACCCACATTTATGAAGGCTTCAGCGAAATTGGGTTCCTCGTTCAACAACTTGAGATCCATTGGTTCAAATATCATACAAGAACCTCCCTTATGTACCTTCTTCTTGTTTTCCATCCTCTTTATACTGCGCATCTTCCTCACTGTTGTGACACTTGCGAATAGAAGGATGGAAAGATAGATGCTTTGGGACAGAGATGAAACTGCTTTGGTGACAGGAGAACGCATCATGCAATATTTAAAAATAGTTGTGATAGGTAGGAGTTGAACAAGCTAATGATAGGGTAGGAGTGAGTGGAAATTTATTAAAACAAAGTTAAAACCTAATGGTGGAAAATATGAAAAATGAAGTAGAAAGCGAGAATAAAAGCACAAAAATCACGATTTAAAATGATAATGGCCACCATAACTAACTGAAAAACCCCACTTTTACCTAAACCAATGAAAAAACGCCATGTCATTTAGACCTCTATCTCCCACCGAAAAACATGATTCTACAACGCCAACAGTTTAAATTATGACAGATTCGCTACGAAAAGTTTAGGTGTTTCCGTAGCGCAAAATGTCATTTCATTGTTATAGGAAATACGAAATCTGGTAAAAACAGACAGGTTGGTAGTGAAGTTTAAAAATGAACCTTGAGTTGGAGATGCAATGACAACTGATTAACAAGACATGGTTTATGATGATTTTTTGCCTTAGGATAGGAATTATTTCGACCCATCTTTATCAATTTCATGATCTAAATTGACATAACATAAAAAACTAGGAAGACCCTATCCAAGCAACTTTTGCAAAATTTTGAGTGTGATAACACGAGCAATAACTTTGGAAAAAAATAACATAATTCAAGATGTAGAATCCAATTGATTACCTATGGCAAATGAAAAGGCAAATAAAAGATAATATAAGTAATGAAAATTGCAGGAAGATAATCTAACTATCAACGATACATAATAGACAGTTAAACCTCCAATGACTGGGATCACGGTCTCCAGAATTACTTCCTAAACAAATTCAATCCAAAAGACTAAGGTAAAATCTCATTCAACTTTCATTACTCGATTTTTTTTATAGAATAACCTCAAAAAGGTTTAACTCAGATTGCTGTATATAATATAAAGTAAAATAATAAATCAGAGCATTAACAATGAGCGAACAACAATTGTCTTTTACTTTACTGTCTTATATATTATATTTTGAAAAATGAATGTAGAGATATCCTGAGAATCGAAAGATTCTCAGGATTTCTCCTTCAACTGTAAATCTCTGTATAGTGTCAACCAGTTTCCTATTGCCTTCGTTTTCTAACCATGCCCAGACATCGAGCTGTAACCTGCTATTAATACGACATTATCTCAATCAGTATCTCGCTTAGATATCTTCAAGGAACAACAACCGTTCCCTTAGGTTGATCTGCATAATGATTTACCTGAATTACAAAATTTTTGATATTAGAAAAACTCACATTAACTATATCATTTTCGATTTACTTTTATCATGATTTTCTCTTGAATTATTACAAGTTGAGGATAAAATTGCCTAAAAATCTAAAAATTATTAAGGAAATAAGGAGGGAAATTATACCTTTGCCGTGGCCCAACATCACCCCACAACTTACCTATTTGCATGTCGTCATGAAAAAATATGATTCACATGTAGCAAAGTTAAAGAGGAGGCCCGGTAAGACTCCTCGCCATAAGTCCAAAATCCATTTTTTATCCTAAGAACTTTGAAGGCTTTGTTCTCTGCACCTTCTAGGAGTTCATACTCAACATTATACCCATTCGGTGGGTACTAGATGACAGGGAATCAATATCAACATCCAATCCAAGTAGTTCCTTTAGACAGGACCATCTGATTATACTGCTTTATCTGATTAATTGCTGCTTGGAATTTCCTGTACTCAAAAGGTTCTTGATTCTTAATATACTTAAAAGACACCTTCCAACGCTTCCTTTCTGCCTGTAGGGACTCTTATTTGATGTATTCAAAGTACTAAAGTCTTGAAATAAGAACATCCTTATGTGTGGGAGCCAATGCTGAAATGACTCTGGTTTGCTGCATGAACCTTTTATGTTTTATGAAAGTTAGCAAAGGGCTACTGGGTTTTCCTCTTACCCAAAGGTCTAACTCATTTTATCTCCTTTGGAATATGTTATAGGGTTTGTGCCACTTAATTTGATTCTTTGAAAATGATATGAAAGCTTGGAACTACACATCCCCAATGAAAGGACTAGGTTTTCCATCCCTCTACTCCTCCAAGAAAAATTTCTGCATGTAGAGTTCACATAAAATATATCTAACATTATCTTCTTTTTTCTTGAAAAAAATTGATAAAATCAAGGAAAAAACTGAACTCAACAGGTTGCCCAACCCGTATGGTTTTTAATTTCAGTAATATATATCGTTTAAGAAAAATAGGGCACAATTTTTGGCTGGAGACCTACAAGATAATACATCAGAATATATAGAGCATATCTCCTTGATTTGGTCTAGTAATTTCTGAAACAACCCTTGCAATTTATTTGTTTTCTTCTTCTCTTTTCTAAATTTGGCATGGGTCTCGTCCTCAGTGACAGTCACGGCTTTGAATTTTTGCAATAATTCCTCATGTTCTTCTCGGGGTACTACTTCTGCTCCGTGTTATTCTAAAAGATGTTCTTGCCTTCCCAATTCCTAATTTAGCATTTGAATAGTGGCCTCCTTGATCAAATGAGAGTAAGGAAGTACCACGTTAGTTTGTGTAGCCTGGTTTATGTTCATCAGTATATCTATTTGGCTCGCTGCCTCAGCTGTAATCATAGAGAAATTAATATCTGTCTGAATTCCCATAGAACTGGTGGGAATCTCCTCAATTTGATTTTTTGCATAGGTAATGGGGATTTCTTCAGTTTGGAACTCTGCATGAGTAATGATGGTTTTCTCAGCTTGGAATTTTGCATGAGTAATGGGGTTTTTCTCAGTCTGGACTTTTGCATGAGTAATGGGGGTTTCCTCAATCTAGCCTTCTGCATGAGTGAAAAAAATGTCACCAGTTGTCACAGTTTGTATTTTCTTTCTACCATAATCTCTAAGCCTTTTCCTGAGCAGTTCCATATTCTTCCATAATTTAGGTTTTCTTATTTCAATAAATTAATTCTCCGTTTATCTTTCATTGTTAACCATTCAGTGGGTTCTACAATTGGTGTTGTAAATGAGGATGGCATCATAATAACATTAGGAGGAGCTTCAATTTCTTCATCGATCATGACAGTAGCAATGGAATTACCTTCAGAATTCTGGTCGTCAAGAATGGCCCCTCCGCTAGAAAGGTCTGGTTTGCTTATCATTCTATATAATTCTTCCAGATGGTATTGGCCATGCATGCTGGGTGAGGAAGACAAGATTTTTGTATTATGAGAATTAGGGGTAGAGTCTAAAAGATTAATAGTCGGTTCAGCTGCATCACAAAAATTTTCATTTTCTTCAGAAGAAAAGAAGGTTCCCATGTTTTCCAAAACTTGTGCTATCTCTTCTTCTCTAATTTTTAGTGAGTCACCTTGCTGTTCCGTTGGAGGTTCACTCTCTGGTGCATGCCCAACAGACTCTACCGTTTTTTTTTCCTTGGCTAGCCTTTCAGACCTCCTACGCTTAGTTGGCCAGGAAACTAGAATAGAGGCTAACCTCTTCTCAGCTCTAGATTTTTTTTTTCAAAGCTGGGGTTTTATAAACATTTTCTTCTCTCAACTGACTATTTTTTGTGTTAGGTTGGGTATTTTCTTCCTTTTGCCTTACTTATACAAGTGGTAGGTCATTCTATCCTAAAAAATTGTCCCAATTTGTTTGTGATAATGCCAATTCCATACTGACTATTATTTTAATTAAACAATGGTGACTACTATGGTGCTTGATCCTTAGATTTATTTATTCTACCAAAAACCTCATGTAGAAGAAAATTTAAAAAGAACGTCATATATAACATTATCTTCTGTCTTAGAGCTGCTAGTAGTTTCAGATGTCGTGGTCTTACCACATCAAGACAACCATCACATGTGATGTATCACTGGATTATATTTGCAAGCTCTTTCCATGGTTCCGTAAACGAGGGAGGGTGGAATCCTTTTCCGTTGCAGAACAATTCATCTCCAGGGTCAATGAACAATTCCATTTTACTCTAGAGTCCAACGTGCTTGTCCATCCACTTCTCTCCTTCCATGGAGAGACCTGTGACTTCTGCCAAGATTGTTTCATTCACTGGTATCTGCTTTCCTTTGAGATTTGTGCTTTCATCTCTTAAATTCTGTAAAAATTCCAACGCCACGGTGCTATCGAATCCTTGCAACCCGGTGAAATACTCAAGCCAACCCACCCTTTCTAGGATTTGTCTAGCTTGTTCAGTTACCTGTAGTGTAGCAGGCTCATTACAGATGGATTTACCTCCCATTGCTACTGGTTTTGAAGGAATTACTGCAACAAACTTTGCACAAATATAATTTGGAAAGATTTGCTGCGAACACTAAACACAGAGCTGTTTCAAACCAAAAAATTAGAATGGGTGATGAGGCAAAATAACATTGTTTAATATGTTTTCGTACGATGGAAATTGATATTTTTGTTAATTTTTCTTAGTCTAATCATACACGTGTTGTGCCTTACCTCCCCCAATAAAAAGGTCGACCATGACCGGTAGCTTCATGGGAATTAAATGGTCACGCAGAAGTAGTCAGTAATGCACAAGGGAATGATCAAATTAGGCGCAGCCAGGTAGAGGGGATAATTAATTGACACATAGACGTGGATTGCTGACGTATGATAATAATAATGATAGACCATGTGTGATTTTTTTTTCCTTTTTAAGATAAATAACCGTTGAGAAGCATAAAAATACATATCTGACAATATTCCTTTATAGATAATTTTCATATTTCGGAGATCCGAAAGTTTTAGAGATGTGCTCATGTTATAGTGTGTATACCAACTCTAGCTGATTTTTCAAAATAGGTGTAGATATTGATGATGGTGATTTCATTATAAAATAAAGAGGTGTAACAACATAATTATGATAAGGCAATTCAAGATTTATTCCAATACCACAGACAGAGCCACTGCTACCAACAAACATCCATAGCCTCAACAGGGTTGTCTTTTTAACCTGTGGATGAGCCAGTATCGTATAGATGATATATCATATTTATTGTTTTAAAACCAATTTTTATCAAAAGGTCATTGTTCTAGTGTGGTAACTAGATAGAAACAAGGATACTCACCAGATCATAACAAAGTGAACAATCCGGCTCATGATGAGACTTCTTGTCCTTTTGACACTATTGTAAAAAAGGCCATAACCCTGGTTTGGTAGCCATAATGGGAATGCCACTTATGTTCTTATCTTATGATCGTAGTAAGTTGTCTCGTGTTGAGACCCCCTATCCTTTTGAGGAAATATGGCTCTAAGTATAATTTTTTTGAAATCTTGATATTTTTATTCATCAAGGGTCGCTCATCAACACCTTAAGAGTTTAAGGATGGCGTAAGGAAAAAAAAAAGATGTCGAATAAAATATGTGTCAACCCTTTGTTATACTGAAAGAAAATCACCATTTATAGATGTACACAAAAAACAAAACTACTATGGTGGTGATAGATCATGAACAACTTATAATTATTTCAGACAAATCCGAGCATAAGAAAATATTTAAAATAGGATGTGCCAGAGGATAAAATAATGTTGCTCATAGGGTGATAGATAAGGCATTGTTTTTAACATCATGATAAAATAAATATCAATACTTTTTAAGTTCCTTTTCAAGGATTGGTGTGAAAAAATCCTTGGTGCAAAGGGAACAACATTTGTGCCCAAAGGAACAACAATTGTGCTGAAGGGAACAACAATTGTGCCCAAAGGAACAACAGTTATGCCAAAGGGAACAAAAATTGTGTTGAAGGGAACAACAATTGTGCTGAAGGGAAAAACGATTGTATCCAAAGGAACAACAAATGTGAAAGAGAAAGGGAACAACAATTGTGCTGAAGGGAACAACAATTGTGCCAACGGGAACAACAATTGTGCCAAAGGGAACAACAATTGTGCCCAAGGCCTCTTTACCCCTTTCTTTTTATTATCAAGAGAGAAGAGAGAAATAAAACAAAAAAATAAATAAAATCAGGAAATTTAATTAAATCTTATAGGAAAAATATGTACATTATATACAAAGTTTGATAAATAAAATCAAATTCATGAAAATGAAGCTACTGGGTTGCTACCCTAGTCAGCTAGGATCTGAAAAATAGGGTCATTGCTTACCTTGTGATAAAATGACACCTTTGTGAGTGAATGGTGGTAGAGGCGTAGTTGATTTCCATTTACTAGAAAATAGGTACCAAATCCATTGATGGTATTTAATATTACGGTACCATTCTTGTGGATTTCTTTGATTTCTTATGGCCCGAGTCATCATGTCTTAAATTTTCCTGGAAAATTGTGGAACCTGGAATTGTATAACAATGCCTAAGCACCAATTTGAAATTATTTCTTTTTAATTATTCGATCGTGCCATTTAGCTATTTGTTGTTGTATAATAGTAATGAGTTCTGCAACAAATATATGTGCTTCATCCAACTCATTAAGTTGTTGTAGGAACTGGTTTTAGGCTTCCGTAATATCCAATCTGATTTCCCTCGCTATCTTGAGAGTCTTTATTTCAAATTCTATTGGAAAAATGGGTTCTTTGCTAAAGACTAGATAATATGACAAGTAGCTAGTAGTGTTCTTCCATGTTGTCTGGTAAGCCCAGAGTGCTTCAGGAGTTTGGTTGCCCAATTTCGACGATTTGCAGATACGGTTTTAGTTAGAATTGATTTCAGAACTTTTTTATTGATTTATACTTGTCCGTTTTCCTGAGCGTGATATGGGGAAGTAATTATGTGCTTGATATGATAATTACGAAGAGTGGCCACAATCTTATGACCTGTGAAATTCACCCCCCCATCTGTTACTACCTCCTTTGGTAATTTGTATCATACAACAAGTTTGAACAGGAAATTGATCACTGCCTCCTCCCTGGCTCTCGACAAGGCTACTGCTTCGACCCATTTGGTTACATAATCCGTGCAAACCAATATGTACACTTTCTAATTTGATGGAGGGTTAAAGGGACGAAATAATTCTAATGCCCATATTTTGAATGGTTCTGCCACCACTTGTGGTTGTAAGGGAATTTCTTCAACTTGGCCAGGACAACCCATTCGTTGACAACTATCACAGGCCTGGACCTATTTTTTCACATCTCTAAATATTGTGGGCCAATAGTCGCCCATTTGGAGAGCTTTATGTCCAGTTAGACGATCTGCAAAGTGCCCTCCACAGGGTCCATCATGGCATGCCCTCAAAATATAAAAAAATTCATGTTCTCCGATGCATCTTCGAATTTGAAAGTCAGAACAAGTGTGGAAAAGGTAACCACCAATCCAAGAAAAGCATGCAATGCGTTGTATGATGAAATTCTTATCTCGTGGTGACAAATGTGTTGGCAGTTTTCCTACCGCCAAGTAGTTTGCCACATCAGCGTACCAGGAGGTTTTTATTGTCATGGAAAATAGATGTTCATCTGGAAATTGTTCATCCACCGGCTGATGGTCATCTAATTTAGGTACTTGAGATAGGAAGTCTGCCATGAAGTTTTCTTTCCCCAGTCGATCCTTGATGGTGATATCAAATTCCTGTAATAGAAATAACCACCGAGTTACCTGGCCATTAGTAATAGGTTTATTATCTAAGTACCTAATGGCAGAGTGGTTAGTATACAGAAAAACTAGATAGGCTGTTATATAATGTCAAAATTTATTAATAACATGAATAACAACTAAAAATTATTTTTTCTATTACTGTATAATTTAACTCAGCAGGAGTGATGTTTTTCCTTATGTAGTAGACAACATAAGGTTTTTTAACCTCTTCTTGCCCCAGAACAACGCTTATGGTTGTGTCTGATGCATCCGAGGAGATGTGAAAAGATAGTTCCCAGTTTGGTCCTCTTAATACTGGTGGTGTCGAGAGTAATTCTTTGAGACCTGCAAACACAACATCAAAATTATTAGACCATTCAAATTCAATATTGCCCGTTAACGGTGTATAAAGCTACAACTATTTTTGAAAAATGTTCTATAAAACTGCGATGATACCCTACATAATCGAGAAAACTTCGTACCTTTGTTTGTGTGCAGGGTGTAGGCAGTTTAAGGATTACCTCAATCTTGGTTGGATCCACCTGGATCCCTGCAGCAGAAATGTAATGCCCTAAAAAGACACCTTCAGTCATCATCATATGGAAATTTTCATTACTTAAACACAATATGGTAGAAATACAATGTTCAAGGACTTTTTTTAAAATTTTCAGAGCTTGATCAAAATCATCCCCAAATGGGGTAAAATCATCCATATACAGTTCAAGTCCTTCATTAATTAGGTTAGAAAAAATGCTCAAGATTTCTCTTTGGAATGTTGCGGGAGAATTACATAGTCCAAAGGGTAGAACCATATATGCAAATGTCGCCCATGGACAAGTAAACGTGGTTTTATCTTGGTCTGTTGGAGCAATCTGAATCTGATTGTAACCACTAAAACCATCTAGGAAAGAAAAAATTTTCTTTCTAGATAAAGTATCAAGGACTTGATCTATGAAAGGAAGGGGAAAATGGTCCTTTTGGGTAGCCTTATTAAGTTCTTTGTAATCTAAACAAATCCTCCATTTTCCATTTTTCTTGGGGACGACTACCAAAGGGGAAACCCACTGGATATCTGAAATTGGGTATATGAAGTTGACATCCAATAATTTCTGCAATTCTTGTTTCACAATGTCTATGAGCTGTGGATTCAACCTCCTCTGGGGCTGCTGAATAGGGCAGACATATTTTTCGATATAGATGTGATGGGTGCACAACTTCGGGTTAATACCTTTGATGTTCGAATATTCCCAGGAAAAATCTTGCTTGTATTTGCGAAGAACCTTAGTTAATCTTTGATGTTGATGTTTTTCCAGACCATCATTAATATTAAGGGTTTTTCCTATTTCTATTTCACTTGGAATGCTGTTATGGACAATAATTGTGGGAATATGATTGTCATTTAAATTTTCTAAGGGGTCTCCTTGTGCATCGTTTTCAAGCAGAGCTTTTAGCTTTTGGAATGTTGGGTTTCCAATAACAACTAGTTTATTGATGAAGCTGCTGATTACATCATCTTCTAATTGATTTTTAAGCCTGAGAGCTTCATCTAGGGAAAGGGGTGAACGCAGATTTTCTTATTGATATCTAGGAGGGCGTAACTGAAAATTTATAGCAGGGGGACTTGGCTTCGCTAGAGGATACACAATAAGGTTCTTGACGATGTTTTCTCTCACAATCTACATGTTTCCATATCGACATCCTATGTATGCATCTTCTTTTGCTAACCATGGCCTCTCTAGTATTAGAGGATGTCCATCGAGTCCACTTCTTGGATTGATGAGTAGGTAGTCTACGGGATATTCCCAGGAGTCTAAAGAGACCGTGATTTCTTCCAAAGTTCCTTCAGGTTTAACCAATGACCTATCAACTAATTCTAACAGGGTTGAATTTTGTTTTAAAGTTGTGATACCCAAAATATTACAAGTCTCATAGGTTAGAATATTAATAGCTGCTCCTAAATCTACCAATGTGTTTGGAAAAGTGTAGCCATGTATTTGGATGGTTACGACCGGACTCCCTTGATTGTAATATTTAATACGAATATGTTTTCCTATAATGAGGTTGGGTAATGTTCCTACAATGCGAACTATGGGTGGATCTTTTGGTTTTCTCCCAGGCTTCTTACCGCATAACTCCTTGATTGTTGTGACATAGATTTGGATATATTGTATAGCTTACAGGAGTGGAATATTTATACCCAAGTTTTTAAACTCCCCTATAATATCAAACTTAGGGTAAATTGTTGGTTTGGTTATCATGAGTCTTTTAGGGAATGGAGGGGAGGTGGCTATGATTTTTTCAGGGTTGTGTTGCTCGAATGTGTTTTTTGTTGGCTCAGTTTTTGAAATAACTACAGTCAAAGGATTTATCATATTCTGTTATTCTTTACTGTTTTCTTGATCTTTATGATTTTCTTCAGGAGAAACAATGCATCCAGACCTCAATTGGATCTCATTACATCCAAAAAGATTGAGTTATTAGACCTGATTTTCAATGATTTGCATATATTGGACATGTCTATTGTTGGGGTTAGGATTCTTCTGAGCCAGAAGTTGAGGATGCATCGGAGGTTGAGGATTAGGAGGTAATTGAAATGGAGCTGGCTGTGTGGGTTGATATTGATGGATAGACCTCAAGGGTGGATTTATCAATCTCACAGGACATTCCAGTTTGGAGGCCACATCGAGTTTTGTGCAGGTGTGTTTGACCACTACGAGGGGTAGGAATTAGTGACTGGATTTTTCCGTAATGGCATAGGATATTGGGGATTTGGCCATGGTGGTCCAATAAAGGGTTGATTCATCCATGGTGAAGTCGGATATGATTGGGACTTTCAAGCGGAGTTAAAGGGCGATTTTCCTTGCCATGCATTTCTAGGATTATGCTGTTGCATGTATTGTCTAGAATAAAATGAGGAGAGGTCTTGCATCATACATGGAGGACATGATTTACATTATAGATGTTGAGCCATTAGGTATACAGTTTCTGTTTCCTCCTATGCTTCCTTGAGTACAACTTTTAATCCTAGAAGCAATGGACAATGATCCATTGAATGTTCTTTAGTGGAAATAGCGCAGGTTTGAACCATGTCCATTGGGCATTCCCTCTCAATGTGTTTCTTCGACATCATAGACATAATATGGCCAATTCTCGTTCTTCCTCAATGTGCCCAAAATATCAGTTTTAAAATCTTCTAAAAGATTACCAATTTCTGTGTGTGTTACACCTCCTCACGTGGTTTTGCTGATTTTGGTGAGGGTATCCCATACTCTAGATATGGATCATGTACTGCTACATGAACACCTAATTCACAACTTAACAATGTTGTCATATTTTTCTTGATAAATATCACCTTGACCCATTAAATTCAATGTTTCTATCCACTCATCTTTCATGCCTTTTATCAAAGTAGCTTTTAATACTTCTTTTGTTAAGGTGGTGTATGGGAATCTTTGTAAGTTGTACTAAAGTATCTCAATGTACTCCTCTAAAGTTTCATTGTATTTTCTAGTCATTTTAAATATTTCATCTTTTAAATCCCTGGATCGACGGTAATCTTGATATTTTGTAAGAAAGACATTTTTCATTGCATCCTAGGAATAGATAGTTCCCCCTCCTAAGTCCATAAACCATCGTAATGCTTCCCCTTTCAAAGTAGAGGGGAACACCTTTAATCTCTGTGGAACAATGGTTTAATCATACCCTCTGCACAAGATATAAAATCCAAATAAGAAGGCATATGGATCCTTTGAAGTCATCCCATGGAAAGTTGGAATATTTTCAAAATGGATGGCCTTCATTGGGGCATTAGCCACCAGATCGACAGTAGGATATTATGATGTTGAGGTCTAGTTTTGTTGTGCTTGAGTTTCCATATAATCGAAGATCTGCCAATAATTTTTATGGATTTCTTGGTCAGGAGGTATTATTCGAGCAGGGGAGTTATGTATATTACTCAACTCCCTAGGAGTTTTCACTACGTTGCCTAAGTCTAGAATCTCTGGTGTCTTTCCTTCTATCAAGATCGTAGAATATCTAGATCCAGATGATTGTGGACCTGTTCCACTAGTTTCTCCTTCTCCTTCTTTTAACTTACAAGAATTTCCCTCTTGTGAAGGACTGGAATTCCGAACAAATGTGCTTTGAAATATTTTCTCAAATCCTTCAATTTTGCTGTGAATCTCAGCATGAGCTGCAGTTGGTGATTCTTCTGCTTGAGGGATTGCTGCAGAGCCATTCCCAGATGCTGTTGAGGGTCCTATTGATGCTTGAGACTCATCTTTTTAGATAATTTATTCAATAAAGGTCGTTCTCCCAAGGCTCACCGATCCCTGGGTTTTTGTGGTTTTCGGTGCCGGTTTTCGATCTATTACTACTTGATTCTTTTTCTTAGCCATACATACTTACACTAACTCTTTACTATGCATTAATATTTCAAATCAGAAAAGGAATTAAATACACGCATACATCAATTGAAAAAAATATAAATTAGATACACACTTGCATCACTACTTTAAATCGGAAAAAAGAAAAACTGAATACATGCTCTACTGAAAATCAAGAAAAAAAAGACTGGATACACACTTATATAGCCTAATCACATCGATTGAAAGTGGGAGCTAGGCGCAAGTTTTTTACTTAACTTTTGTGTAGCTTCTTACCTTCCATCTTCAATACTCGACCTTTCAGAGACACTTTTAATTTGGTAGCTTCCCCGACAATGACACCAAAATTTTGGGCACTAAGATGACTCGTGAAAATCGATCTTAATCCTATCTCATTAATTTCATCAACTTGTGATTCGTTTGTTATTTCAGGGCTACCAGCAAAGTATATGCAATAATAAAGTCTTAGAATATGGAAAAATGTGAAATAACTGCTATTTGGATCATCATCGCAATTCAACCGTTACAGAAATAATAACAACAAACAATTACTCTTACAGTTACAATTCCGATGAAGGAAACTATTATATCTCAAAATTTATCTTGATCCAATTCTCAATGAATCCAATGCGTGAGGGAAAACTATTGATCACAAAAACACTAGGAAATATCTATTTCAAAAGTAACTTCATAGATTCATGCATTCACATTTACATCTATGGAACACCATTAAAGCAATAAATTCGGAAAACACTAACATAATTCAAGATGCAGAATCCAATCGATTACCTACGGAAAATGAAAAGGAAAATAAAAGGTAATATAACTAATGAAAATTACAGGAAGGCAATCTAACTATCGATGATACATAATAGACATTTAAACCTCCGGTGACTAGGTCTATGGTCTCCAGAAGTACTGCCTAAACAAACTCAATCTGAAAGACTAAAGTAAACTCTCATTCAACTTTCATTACTTGAATTGTTTTTTACAGAATAACCTCAAAAAGGTTTAACTAATATTGTTGTATATAATATATAGAAAAATAATAAATTAGAGCATTAATAATGAGCGAACAAAACATGTCTTTTACTTTACTTTCTTATATATTATATTTTTAAAACTGAATGTAGAGCTATCCTGAGAATCGAAATATTCTCAGGATTGCTCCTTCACCCATAAATCTCTGTATAGTATCAATCAGTTTCCTATTGCCTTCGTTTTCCGATCGTGCGCAGACATCGAGCTGTAACATGCTATTAACATGACATTGGCTCAATCAATATCTCACTAAGATATCTTCAAGGAACAACAATCATTCCTTTAGGTTGATCTGCATAACGATTTACCCGAGTTACAACCTTTTTGATATCAGAAAAACTCACATTAACTATATCATTTTTTATTTACTTTTATCATTTTTTTCTCTTGAATTATTACCAGTTGAGGATAATCTTGCCTAAAAATATAAAAATTATTAAGTAAATAAGGAGGGTAATTATACCCTTTTCGTGGCCCAACAGGTGTATCTTCCAATTCAAAGAAAGAAACCAATGTTCATCTTGAAGAAAAGCATAGAATTTTTGATGATGTCCTTAAAGGATCTCATCATTCTAAACTTGTAGGAAATAAAGATAATCCAAGGAATGAGAAGAAACCTATAATTGAAAGGAATATCTCATCAAAGAATGCTTATCCTAACATGTATCACAATAATTTCCTTTGTCATTTTTTCTTTTGTAAAAATTTTGGTCATGAGACAAAACATTGCAAGGCTTATGTGTTTAATCATCAAAATAAGATTGTCGAACAAAAGAGGTAAGGCCAAATCAAGAATTATAATTCCTTTGCTACTCTTTCAAAGTATAGTCTTGAATGTTAAAAATGAAATAATCGAGGCCATGTAGCACAAAATTTTCCTCTAGAACAAAGAGAGAAAGTATGGAGAAAGAAAATTGAAGAGTCTAACTCTGAAAATTACAGTCTAGCTTTGTATGCTCAAAAAAGGTAAATATATGGTTTTTATATGGTGGATGTTCAAGGCACATTACAAGTGACCCAAAAAATATCATCTCAATAAGCAAAGAAAAGGATGGAAATGTGACCTTTGGAGACAATGGATTTGCTAAAATTTCTAGTAAAGGCACAATGAGTCTCATCAATGGAAAGGGAAAATAAAAAAACTACACTATATGTTGAAGGGCTCAAGCATAATATTCTAAGTGTCAACCAATACGCGATAAAGGACATGATATCATATTTCGTTCCAAGGACTGTGAGATAAGGAGATCGTCTTCAGGAAAATTAGTTGGAAGGGGAGTAGAAATTGTAGATAATGTATATAGTCTTAATGAAATTCAAGAATAAAGATATACATGAGTCAAGAAAATGAAATATGGCTATGGCACAAGTGTTTGGGACATCTAATATTTGATAAATTGGTGAAGATTAGTAAAACTCTATTAGTAATAAAGAAAACAAGGAATTGCTTCAAATCAAAGGAATGTTCAACATTAAAGCCTTTGGAACTCATTCATGCAGATTTTTTTGGTACAACTAAAAATCCAACTCTGCAAGGAGAAATTTATTTATTTTTATTTATAGATGGTTATAGTAGAATGATGTGGGTATTTTTCATAAGATATAAGTCAAAATCACTAGATTCTATTAAAATTTCAAATAAATGATTGAAAATGAAAGTGAGTTGAAGATCAAATGCTTAAGAACAGAGAGAAGTGGGGAAGTTAACTTAGGAGAATTCAATGAATTCTATGAAAAATATTGAATAAAAAAGGAACTATATTGCTAGGAATTCCCAACAAAATGGAGTAGTGGAAAGAAAAAACATATTTGTACTAGAAACTGCAAGAATAATGTTGTTGGAAGCTGATTTATAGGAAAGATTTTGGAGGGAGGCAGTTGGAGGAATAATCTATGTCATGAACAAAGCTTAAATTTGAGTAAACATTGATAAAAATCCATATGAACTATGGAAAGGAAGGTATTCCTCTATAAAACACTTAAAAATATTTGGAAGCAAATTCTTTATGAATTTTAGTGATGATTCACAAGGAAAATTTGATTAACATGTTAACGAAGGAAATTTCCTTGGATACTCATTAAGAAGTAAGTCCTACAAATTCTACGACAAATGGCTATGGAAGATAATCAAAAGCATCAATGTAAATATATATGAAGTTCTTCTGGAAAAATAATTATTTCAAACCATTGAAGAAGTCCCTATCTTTGTAGATTCGGAGAAAGGGGGTGGAAAGGAAGAGGAGCTAGAAAATCAAAAGGATGAACCATCTCAAACACCGTCAAAAGTAAATTTTATCCAAAAACATCATCCAGAAGACCAAACCATTGGATATGTGTATTGAGGAATACAAACTCAAAGAAATATGACAAAGAAACCAAAAATAAGTGATATTTCCCTACTCTTCACATTATAACCAGGAAATTTCACTCAATAAAGGATCCTTATTAGATAAAGGAAATGGAAGAAGAAATGAAACAAATTGAAATTAATGGAACATGGGAGCTAGTAACTCATTCAAAGGATAAGAATTCCATTGGAACCAAGTGGGTGTGTAAGAAAAAAATGAATGAATATGGACAAATCATCAGAAATAAGGCAAGATTGGTGTGCACGGGATACCATCAAATTGAAGGAATTGACTTTGAAGAGACTTTTGCTCATGTTGCTAGACTAGAGGATATAAGAATGTTTTTAGCATTTGGTTGTTCAAAACCTTTCAAATTCTATCAAATGGATGTGAATCAATCCTTTCTAAATGGAGATCTAAAAGAAGAAGTATACATGGAACAATAGGATTGGTTTGAATTAGCTGAAAATAAATACTTTGTATGCAAATTAAAGAAGGGCTTGTATGGATTAAAGCAAGCTCTAAGAGCTTGGTATGCTACAATTGATCACTATATTCAGAAAAAAGGATTCAAGAAAGGATTTGTAGGAAAAAATCTTTACATGAAGATGGACAAAGAAAGTATACTAATCACATTAGTATATATGGATGACCTAATTTTTGGGAGAAACAATGATGAAAGGAGCCATAATTTTTCGTAATACAGGCCAAAAGAATTTTAAATGTCGATGATTGGTGAGTTGTCTTACTTTATTGGAATTCAAGTCACTCAAACCAAAGTAGGTATGTTCACATCACAAAAATTATCTTAGGGATATTCTTAAGTGATTTGGGATGGAAGAATGTGCTATTGTGAGCACACCTATGATTGCAAGTTGCAAGCTAAGTAAGGATGACAAATCCCCTATCATGGATGCTACTCTTTATATATCAATGATTGGAGGTATTTTATATCTCATAAATTCATGATCATACAACATGCGTGTAGTTGTAATGGTGTCAATATTCAAATAAGCCCCTAAGGAATCTCATATGATAGATATAAAGAGAATTCTAAGATACCTGAAAGGAAATCTTGACTTTGGACTATGGTACCCTAAGAGGACAAATATTACCTTGAAAAAATATACCGATGTAGATTGGGTAGAAAGTATTGATGATAAAAATAGTACCAATGGGAATGCATTCTTCTTAGGATACTATCTTGTATCTTAGTTAAGCAAGAAACAATCATCTATATCTCTCTCCAAAACTAAAGGTGAATACATAGTAGCCACAGATTGTTGTACACAAATCCTATGGATGAAGGAAGCCTTGAAATATGTGAATACATAAAAAAATAAGCCTTATCACCATCTACTATGATAATAACAGTGCAATCAACCTCTAAAAGAATATAGTCATGCATTAAAATACAAAAAATATCCCAATCATGTACAACTTTCTTTGAGAACAAGTTACAGAGCAAAACATCAAAATGGAGTATGTCAACACTAAGGAAAAAAGTTCAGACCTCTTCATAAAACCCCTACCTCTAGAAGCATTGGAACATGTTCGTCAAAATATGGGGGTCATCTCTCTTGCATCCCATTAGAGCATCCCTTTACTATTTATGTAAAAGGGGGAGAATATGATAGGGGAAGCAACAAAATGATAGGAGGAGCAACACGATGAAAGGGGGAGTAACATATGAGGATATTATTGCCATTAATAAAAAAGGGGAATATTGTTCGAATAATATTTGTTATTGATCTCAAAGGGAACAATAGATCAAGAGGATAATTACATTAGGCCATATAGGACTCCAAGCCCTTTCCAATGAGCTATATCATGCCCCATCACTCCTCTCTGATGAGGAGAAATGACTTATTTAGGTTGAAAATAAAGTTTTTGACCTCCTCTACAAGTTAACCTACATGAGCATAAGTAATCCCCTCTCCAAAAGACATGTTTGTTCAAAACATGGTCAAACGAGTATAAATAGAAGCTATAAATCCTCCATTTTAGTCATCTAACTTAGGTGAGCATTCATAGAAGGAACTTAGACCCGAGGCAGAAGAAGAATAGGTTCAAAACTTGTGAACTTCGAAGTTGAAGTTAGGAAGCAAAAATAGGTCCTTCCGGGTTTTTTGGTTGTATATTTTTGTGGATTTTCATGGCTTCTTGGGATCCTTTTGGGAAAATACCTCGACCTTGTCTTTGAGTATACCTCGACCTATCTTGGGAGAAAACCTTGGCCTTTCTTTGGAACATACTTCAACCCCTTTTTGGATCCAACTTTAGCCCCTTTTTGATCATATTTCTTCCCAAATCATGGCCTATACCTCAAATCAGACCTTGTCATATTTTGTGGTGAGTTGCATATGCAGTTTTGTGGAATATTTTAGCCTAAAACATACTTCGGCCCTGAGGTAGGACATACAATAGTCTCTTGTAATATCAGACCTTAGCAAGCACAAACCTTGGCCTATATTTTAGACGAAACCTTAGCATAGAACTCAACCTATTTTTCATATATTGTGGAGCACAAAACTCAAATCCTTGGAGCAAGAACATGGACTACTATTCCTTGACCCGTGGAGAAGAATATTAGCCCTAGACTAAGACATCTATGTGATATTTAGGATTAGTCTTGGAGTCGCTATTACAACATACTTGAATACATCTATCAAGGGATACCTAGAGCATTGTTTGAGTAGACATTAGAGAGGTTTCCTTGAAGATATTGTCAACTTTGTTGCAAACTTCTGAGCATCCTCTTGGAGTAGACTTTGACCACTTCTTGAAATAGTACATTGATAAATTCTTGAAGGGAAAAGAAACTTTTGAAACATAGTTGAAGAATTATTTGGAACATTATTGAAGGAACCTTTGAAGAATTTTCTAAGACATTCTTGAGTTTTTGAATTAAGTATTGAAAAATTGTTTCTTGTAAATTTTTTGAAGTGACCAAGTTGAAGCTTAGATTTGTTGAGAGGATTGGAGTCATCAAATTGAACAAGTTGGAGCTTGGATTTGTAAAGAGGATTGGATTCCTCACTCAAGGTTGGAGCCTTGAAGAAGTTGTAAGAATTTGTTGTACAATTGTTCTGGTTTAATTTGTGATAAAAATTTTAACTGGCATAATACAAAAAATTAAATAAATATTGATTCACCCCCCCTTCCCCGATAATTCCAACACTTATATATCCTTTATTTATAGTGTTTTTGTGTTCACTTGTCAGATTGACTTGCAAAACTAGCTAGAATGACCTTATAAAATATTCCATATTTCCTCATTCCTATAGAGCTAGAGAGGGTGCCATATTTCATTGTAAAGGTAGCAGAATAATATTTTCAAAAATGTATCCTATGATCCCATTTGAGCTATATCTTTATATTAAAAATGCCTTCAAATACAGGGCATCCAAACTAGGCATAATAAAATATCAATATCGAAACAATATTTCCAACAATATTCATCATACATATTAATCATAGACATTTTTAGTCTCCCCTATCATTAAAATCAATGATCAAAATATTTCCAAAAATATCCGTTTTCATTGATGGAAACTCTTAGTTAATTACGCAACAATATTGTAGTACCCCCTCTGTCCAAAACTCTCCTTGTGTCTATAATTATTCATTTCTATGTAACCTATCCGCCTTGGAAATCAATGGAAAATGGATCTCTTCTTGAGATTTTTCTTCCATTTACTATGAATATGAGAGAGATCTAAATCCCATATTCTGTTAAAGATATTCAAATTTTTCTTAGGGAATGGGTTTGGTAATAATATATGCAACTTTTTCCTTGGTGGAAATGTATTCCAACTTGACATTTTTTTTGGCTATATGTTCTCTTAGAAAGTGGTACTTGATGGGAATATGCTTCATTTTTGAGTGCATAACATGTTTCTTTGAAATATGATTGCACTTGTGTTGTTTTAGATGAATGATATTGGTTGATCATATTTTACCTTTATTTCTTTTAATGAATGCTTCATCCAAATATCTTATGTGCAACATGCTACTATTGTAATATATTCAACTTATTCTATGGATCGAGAGATTGAAGTATTATTCTTTCTCAATGATGCAAATTTGGTTCAGAACAAGGAGTATTGGCCTCCTTGGTTGGTTCCCCAAATCTTGCATCATTGAACCAAATTATTCCGTACCAAATGAAGCAGAACAAGAATTATTATTCAGAACAAGAAGTATTGGCCCCTTTGGTTGGTTCCCAAAATCAACACTTCCTTCAATCCTGACTTTATGGAGATAAATACCTTTCTAAAATATTGTACAAATTGAGTGGGAGGACCTACAAGGGTGATGCAAAACCACCAAATTCAAGTTTTGTTTAAACATAGTTGTCAGAGCCAAGATATGTATATAAATAGTTATCCCAATTAATAAAAGTACCATCATCGCTGAGCTCATTCATATAAATGAATCAAAGGGGAGGCATTATAGGGAAATCCCCAAAGAACCAACATAGATTCAACTTCCTTGTAATAAGTAGGCAGGAAAGGAGTTGAAATATATAGACCTTACCATTGTAACCTTAGCTTCCAAAATCTGACCCAGTCAATTTGGTCTTCACCTTAGTCTTGCCACGTGGGTCATTCGTTCTTATCTACTCCCTTTTCCTTTTAGAATTAAAAAAATTCCTAGGCTCTAATCTTTCTAGCATGGCCCAATGTTCCTCATCTTCTATTGCACCTTAATACTTTCACTATGTCACATATGTGTCTCCCACTCTTGGACCCACAACATGTAAGCTCGATCATCATTGGCCCATGCAATGCAAAGGAGGGATTAAAAAATTTGCAGGGTCTAACCCTCTGGGAAGGACCAGATCTACAAAATACTAGGGGCTGAAAACCATCATGCTCCAAAACCATGTGAAAACCCATGCACAAAACCATAGGTGGGTCCGCCCACCTAACATAGGGTCCAATTGTTTTTTCCCGGGGCACTGCCCCAGACCCTGCACAGGGGGCTACCCGCTTCCTGCAAACCCTTGGATAGGGGGGCTGCTGCCCCCCCTGTGACCCCCTGGCTACGCCCGACGCAACGAACTGGGGGGGGCTATCACCCCCCATGTGACCCCTCCAACGCATGTGACTATTCATGGAAATAATATAACACACACCCAACATTCTCCCACTTGTTGTTTTATTTTCGTAGGGGGCCAGAGGAGAGATTAGTCATTAGTTCAGCCCTGAAACACCCATTTTTTCTCTACACCAAGAAAAATTCTGAGTGCTCACAAACTTCATCAATGCATATGCAACATTCTTCAAAGTGTCCACCTTTACCAGCCACACCTTTTTATCCTCAACCATATCTCTCACAAAGTAATATTGAACATCAATGTGCTTTGTATTTGAATCATAAGCATGGTTCTTAGCCAAGAAAAATACACTTTGGCTATCATAGTCTATCCTTATAGCTCGCTACACCAACCCCATACTTGAACACAATCTCTACAACCAAACTGATTCCTTTCTTGCATGAGTGGCTGCCATGTATTCTGCCTCTGTAGTTGAAAGAGCCACTACAGACTATCTTTTACTCATCCAATTGACTGCACCTCCAAATAAGCTAAACACATACCCACTTGTAGATCTTATTTGGTCCAGATCTCCAGCCCAGTCTGCATTAACAAAACCACGAATGTCAAAAAATCTGTCCAATCCTAGTCTTCCCTGGTAGCACAAACCACAATCACTAGTGCCACGAAAATATCTGAAAATGCGCTTCACTGCTATCCAATGCTCCTTCCTTGGTTTTGACATAAACCCGCTCAATACTCCCACTGCATGTGCAATGTCTGGTCTGAAACATAACATTTCATACATCAAGCTACCCACTGCACTTGTATATGGAACATGAGACATATCCTCCTCTTCTTCTTGTGTCTTGGGACACTGTTCAATAGATAGCTTTACACGTATAGGAATAGAAACCTTCACCGGTTTACTATCCTGCATATTGAAAATTTACAATATTGTCTCAACATGCTTCCTCTAGTTTAACCAGAGCTTCCTCTTTTCCCATTCTCTCATAATTTCCATGCCCAAAATATAGTTTGCAACACCAAGATCCTTCATGTTGAATTTGGAGAAAAATTGGGCCTTCAAATCTTGCAAATTTTTTTTGTCATTTCCAGTTAGCAACATATCATCCACATATAATACTAAATAAATAACATGGTCACCAATTAATTTAAAATACACACAGTGATCCTCTTTTCTTATGGTGAAGCGAAGTCCCTGTATATAGGTATGAAATTTATGATACCACATCCTCGGTGATAGTTTTAACCATTACAAATACTTTTTTAACCCGCACACTAGTTCTTTCTTACCCTTCACCGCAAAGCCTTCAGGTTTCTTCATGTAGATATCCTCTTCCAGATACCCGTGAAGAAATGTTGTCTTCACATACATCTATTCCACCTCAAAATCAAATGCAACAACAACAGATAAAAGTAATCTAATAGAAGCAACCTTGGCAACAGGAGAAAAAATATCACCAAAATCAACTCCTGACACCTAGGAATAACCTTTTGCTACCAACCGAGCTTTTATTTCTCCACCTTGCCTTATACATTCATCTTCTTCTTAAACACCCATTTTCTCCCGATGGGCTTCCTTCCAGCCGACAACTCCACCAGATCCCATGCCTAATTTTTGTGTAAGGATTCCATTTCATCAACCATGGCCTCCTCCCAAATTTTTCCATCCTCTGAATCCACTTCCTCCTTGATAGTTCTGGGATCATCATCAGTGATAGTTAAAGTAAAATTTGAATAGAAATTAGCTGGACTATACCTTTCTGGTTTCCTTCTTTCCTGAACTGATCTTCTCAAAACTAGAGTTTGTGGCTCTTCCTCCTCTAAAACTTGTTCTGTTGTAGAGTCTGATTCATCCTTCTTTACCTCAAACTCTATTTTCTCAGGTTCCTTTGGTAGGACTTCATGTTTAACAACATCTTTCACCTGTCTAAACACTACATATCGGCTGTACACAACCTTCCTTGTTTCTGTGTTCAAAGCTTGTAACCTTTTAAACCATCCTTATACCCAATAAAGATGCACCTTTCAGATTTATTATCCAACTTGGTCCTTTTCTCCTTTGGAACATGTACATATGCATCACATCCAAATATCCTCAGATGTGAAAGAGAGGGTTTCTAAACAGTCCCTACTGCATGTGGAGTCTTATCCTCCAATGCTGATGAAGGTGATATGTTAACCAGGTAGCATGCAGTCTCCATTGCCTCTTCCTAGAATTCTTGTCCTAACCTGGTACCATTGCACATGCTTCTTTCCTTTTCCATCAACATTCTGTTCATTCTTTCTGCAACTCCATTTTTTTGAGGCGTGTATGGAATATTCTTTTGTCGTGCTATACCACACTTCTTATAGAACTCTTCAAATTCCTTGTTGCAGAACTCTCCACTATTATCTGTCCTCAACACCTTTATCCCCTTCTCTGTATGGTTTTCCTCCAGAGCCTTAAATTATTTAAATTTGTCAAAGACTTCAGATTTCTTCCTCAAGAAATATATCCATGTATTCCTTGAGAAGTAATTTATGAATGAAACATAGTACATAGATTTACCCAGTGATGGAACCGACACATGTCCAAACACATCATTGTGCACAAGCTCTAATATCTTGTTTTCCATCTTAGAACCAGAAGGAAAACTCACCCAATTTTGCTTCCCATATACACAATGTTCACAGAAATCAAAATCCAGAGATAAATATGACTTACCTTCTACCATACCATTACCATGTAGTATTCGAAGGCCCTTCTTCAGAGACCACTAGGCTTTCTGCTCCAATTTTAGGGACCACAGAACTGTTACACCCATCAATAATAGTGATACCATGAATCTTGTATAGATTTCCAATCCGAACTCCCCGCATTAATACTAGTGCTCCCATAACCATCTTGCAGGTATCTTCCTTGAACACTGTTTTTACACTTGCATCATCCATCTTGCTTACAGAAATTATATTTCTGGCTAATGTAGGAATATGTAGAACACCTGGAAGTGTTCTAATCCTTCCACCTTACAGCTTCAACTTGAATTTTCCACATCCGACAATTATGGCCTTCCTATCATCCCCTAAGAATACATCACCACCATCATACTTCTCATACTCATAGAACCACTCCCTATAGGGAGTGAAGTGCAGGGATAATTTTAGGGGCGAATTTTAGCCCAAAGGCGAAATTTAAGGGGTTTTAGATTTTAGCTATATAGGTTTCATACATGTAATACCATGAGTAGTTACCATGGGTCTCTCAATACCATACATCCAATACAATGGGCTTATCACTTTATTCCCTCTCTACATATGGTCCCTTACATAATGTGGGTTAACCACTTTATTTATTAACTATGGCCCATTTATTTATCATTCTTATATTAATACATCATATTATTCCCTTGGGTACCTCCCTCTGTACCCTATATTATCCCCTCTAAGTACACTACATTACACCCCCCTTAAACATGTTTCGTCCCCGAAACATGAGAAGAACACAAATAATAAGATCTACTCAAAAGAGTATTCCATTGATACCATTCACGTGCATCCAGCCATCCAAGAGAAAGGTGAACACTCGATCTAGTTGGTGCATCGCTCGCTTGAGATGGAAGCAGGTTCTGGTGGTTCTTTTGTGTTGATGTGTTGTTAGTGGATCGTCGCACCTCTCTATGTGTCATCCAAGGGTTGTTGTCCTTGTTGCTAATTCGTTGCCACCTTGCTGGTTGTTGTCTTGCTGGGTGATGCGGGTGGTGATATGTTGAAGCTTTAACTGATGTAATATCTTTCCTTAATTCCTCCATTATTGGTAATGGAGTGGTGTCTGGTTCTTTTGTTGGTACTTGCTTTGATGTCTGTGTTTGGTTGTCTACCATCAAAGGCTCATCATCTGA
Organism: Pinus albicaulis; assembly: GCA_034641835.2. Classification (NCBI taxonomy): domain Eukaryota; kingdom Viridiplantae; phylum Streptophyta; class Pinopsida; order Pinales; family Pinaceae; genus Pinus; species Pinus albicaulis. Next base: position 1,683,507,555 of record CM076579.1, on the reverse strand, counting down.
TGTGTCTATGTCGTTAGATATTTTTTATTTTTCCTCCTCGATCTCTGCATGGTTCCTAACGTAAATATCGTGCAATGTGATTTTCTTCTTTTTATACCAAAGCTTCATGAATTTCTTTTGCACATTAAAATTGACAGTACCAACAGATTTCATCCAAGGATATCCCAAAACAATGTCCACAACATCCATATCTGAAGCATAAAAATCAGAATGCAACACATACTTATCCATAGAAATCTTCAAATCTTTATAAATTTGAACATCTTCATTATCAACCTGTGTGTTTTCAATATGCTTTGTTGGAACTTGCAATTTTTTTGCCAAATTCACATTGATACAATTATGCTTGCAACTAGGAATGATAGACACTATGATGTTCTCTTTCTGAATACTTCCATGAACCTGTAATATGGAAATATTAGTAGAAAATAAGTCTTTATGGCTCTTGTTGTCCTTCTTTCCGGCTTTAGACCACTTGTCCAAAAGGACTTTTTCAAGTTTTTTCTCGGGAAGTTTCCACACTGAGCTGTCAAGTGAGGTCCACCATTGATTTGCATCATCTTTCATATCAAGCCCTATGGTGCCTACCCAAAAACTTCGGTATTTAGCCTTGTGATATTGTAAAAAATCTTCAATAGTAGGGCCATCATCTTTTCCTGTAAACTTCATCTTGCGAGAATCCATAAAATAAAGTAAGGGTTTTCAAGAAAATCACTTACTTTGGCAAAAGTTTAAAATGGACATTACTCGGTCAATATAACTCAGAATCCTTATTATAACATATTTTTGAAAATGGAAAATCCATTCTGCATCTAACCATGTGATTGAAATCTCGATCTAGGCACTTTGGAAACACAGATTTGCGCTGCAACTGTCCCGGCGTCACAAAATTTCTGAAAAAATGGCTGATTTTAAATCAGTGATAACTCCCTCATCCGGACTCCGATTCGACTGATTTTTTTTTTGAAATCGGGTGATTTTTCAAGGGGAGCTCAGATCTGTAATTGGTTGTCTGAAATTTTGCACCAGAATCTACTAAAACGTCAGGAGAGTCGCCGTACAGAAATTGTCGTCAGAAACATTTCTGCAACATAGCTGAATTTAAATCAGCGATATCACCCTCATCCGGACTCCGATTCGACTGATTTTTTTTTTGAAATTGGGTATTTTTCGATAAGGAATCCAGATCTGATATTTATTTCTGAAAATTTTTCACCAAATTTTCCAGATCTGCTCTACAAACTCGCCGCCCAAAAATTTCCTGCAAAAAATGAAAAAACAAATCTCCAAACTCTGCCCAAGAAAGTGCTCTGATACCACTTGTAGTATATCTGATAAGAAAATGTATAGAAATGGAAAATATGCCCAAGAAATAACACCATTGAAGACAAAACTTCAGATCTTCATTAATATCAAAACCCTTAAGGTAGGGCAACACCATACATTCACTCCTTAAGGAAGGAGATCACTCCACAAGCCATATGTTTGTCCATACAATAATCCTTGACATCTCTCAATGGAGAGTCTCTAACCTCTATATAGGTTTCATACATGTAATACCATGAGTAGTTACCATGGGTCTCTCAATACCATACATTCAATACAATGGGCTTATCACTTTATTCCTTCTCTACATGTGGTCCCTTACATAATGTGGGTTAACCACTTTATTTATTAACTATGGCCCATTTATTTATCATTCTTATATTAATACATCATATTATTCCCTTGGGTACCTCCCTCTGTACCCTATATTATCCCCCATAGGTACACTAC
>CM076579.1:1683105639-1683505679 GCA_034641835.2 Pinus albicaulis | reverse complement strand
CCAAAGAGCTATGGATATAGCATTTATAGGAGAAAGGGATAAGTTTGTGGTGATTTATCTAGTTGATATAACTGTCTTTTCTAAATCAAATGAAGAACACTTGGAACATCTACAACAGACCTTTGAGAAGTGTAGGAGGCATGGTTTATCTTTAAACCCAAAGAAATCTCACTTTTCTTTGAAATCTCACTTTTCTTTGAAAGAGGGAAAGTTGTTGGGACATATTGTTTCAAAAGAAGGAGTGAAGATAGACCATGCAAGAGTGGAAGAAATAAGTAAGATACCTTTTCCAAGAAGAAAGAAAGAGATTCAAAGTTTTTTGGGGAGAATTAACTTCCTCAGGATATTTTTTCCAAACTATGTTGAAATTGTCAAATAAATCACTGATATGCTGAAACAAGGGGCGAAATTGAAGTGGAATGCATATGCAAGGGATTACTTTTCAAGAATTAAAGTAGATTTGCAAGAAGCTCCAGTGTTGATAAGTCCTAATTATGAAAGCCCTTTCATATTTTTTATTTTTCTTTTGATTGTAAAATTGCAGTTGTACCTTTGCAAAAGAATGAGGAGAAGAAAGAATAACTTATAGCCTTTTTCAGTAAAGTGTTGAGAGATGCAAAGCTAAGATATAATATTTTGGAAAAGTAGGCTTATGCCTTGCTTAAAGCCCTCAAAGATTTCAGAGTTTATGTTCTTCAGTCCCAGGTGGTTGCATATGTGCCAAATACTATTGTTAAGGGTGTTTTGCTTCAGAGTGATGTAGAATGTAATAGAGGTAAGTGGACAGGTAGGATACAGGAATATGATTTAGACATAAAACCAAAAAAACTAATAAAGGGTCAAGGTTTGGCTAAAATTTTGACAGAAGCAAATTTTCAAGCTTTGGGGATTAATTTGTTGGCTGAAGTTGAAGAGAAAGAAGATGTTGGCAAACAAATAAAGTCTGAACAAGGTGATAAAATTCAATATAAATTCTTCTGTTCTGAATGGTACAAAGATATTGTGCATTACTTGTGTTTTCTTTATTTTCCTCCTACCATGAACAGATTTAAATACAAGGTTCTGAAATTAAAAGCTCTGAAGTATGTGATTGTAGATGGAAAGTTATATTGGAGAGATCCTATGGGTATCTTACTGCTTTGTCAGACAGAGGGAGAATTTGTTGAGATAATCAAAGAATACCATGATAGCCTGTGTGGAGCTCATTATAGTTGGAATATTACAACTCATAAAATTTTGAAAGTTGATTTCTACTAGCCTTCTTTATTTTCAGATGATTATAAATTAGTGAAGAATTTCCAAAAATGAAAAAATTTTGCTGAGAAGAAGAAGTTGGCTCCACTTCCTGTGATTCTTGTGTTTATAGAAGAGCCTTTTAGGCAATGGGGACTATATTTTTTGGAGAAATTAACCCACCATCTAGTGGTCAATGCAGGTGGATTTTGACAGGGACATATTATTTTACAAAGTGGGTTGAAGCAGTGCCAACAAGAAAGGAAAATGACTTGATGGTAATGAAATTTCTAGAAGAAAATATTTTTAGTAGGTTTGGGTGTCCAAAGAAGTTAGTAACTGATAATTCCCAAGTCTTTAAATATGCTAAACTGATTGATTTTTTCCAGAAATATAATGTTAGTTTATCACATTCAACTACTTATCATCCTCAAGGGAATGGGTTAGAAGAACCTTCAAATAAGATATTGGTAAGGATTTTTAAGAAGACAATAGAAGAGAATAAGAAAGATTGGGATTCAAAACTGAAGTTTTCTCTCTAGGCAAGTCAAGTAACTACTAGAAGATCAACTGGCAAACCACCATTTTAGTTGGTGTATGGTATTGAAGCATTGTTCCATAGTCAGATGATAAAGCCTATGGTAGCATTGATTCAAGATGTCCAGGAAGAACCAAGTCCTCTAATTAGAATGATGAACAACTTGGTGGAGCTGAATGAAACTAGAGATAAGGTCAGAGAATATCTAATTAGCTATCAAGAGAAGATGAAAACAATTTTTGACATAAAAGCCAAAGATGTTCTTTTCCAACCATGTGATCTTGTTTTAAGTTGGGATGTTAGAAGAGAAGATAAAGGCAAGCATGGTAAATTCGATCCCCTTTGGTATGGTCCCTTTAATATTACTGAATCCAAAGCCAATAACACTTTTGTCTTGGAAAATTTGGATGGTGAAATGATACCATTACTAGTGAATGGGCAGTACTTGAAGCACTATTTCCAGCACTGAAGTTTCATTGAATCATTGTATATATCAGTTTGATCATTGTACATAGGTCAGTGAGTAATTCATTGCAATGTGTAAGGCACATTTTGACTCCATGCCCGAGGTGAAGGCACTGATCTACAGTTCTTAGTGTTCTTTTCCAAAGAAACACTATCCCTAGGTGGAGCCAGATGTTGTGGTCTGTTTTAAATTTCTTGTATGTTGTACATAGGAGATTGTGTACTTTGAATATATATATATATATATATATATATATATATATATATATATATATATATATATATATATATATATATATATATATAAAGAGAGAGAGAGAGAGAGAGAGAGAGAGAGATGCACTAAATGAAATTTTGAAAAAGGGCACTAAGTAGTATTTGAATTTAATGTGCAAGATAGTGAAACCACTTTGGCACGTTGGGTTAAAAGACACGCCATTCATTTCTTGGATGCTACCAATTGAAAATCCTTCCCACGATGGAATGTGAGCGGAGTCACAAAGTAATCAGAGGTTAACCGACGAGATGCCTCCACTAGAATCTTTGACCCCTGCCGGTTGACCGGAATGAGTGGTCCAGATCATCTGCAGGGGCACTACTCTATGATAGAGCCCATACTATGGAGTACCCCCACAGTGACGACGTTCTAACGACAGCCGATAGACCCCACAATGCCAGCAAGTGAGCCAGGTCACCTTCCACATCATCCTCCACATCACCTCGAACTGTCTTATTAATCACATCAACATTTAATTCATTTCCATATGATTTTCTCCTGCCCATTCATTTTATTTCACTATAAAAGGGAAGATTGTCTTCATTTGCATCCATGTTTGCCTCGCGAACTGCTAAAGTCTTCCAATTTTCATACAAGTGTCCAAATCAGTAGCCACTTCGACACAACTATGTAACCCATGTAACTATTCTTGTAAAATTGTTCAAAATGATCAAGAAAGATGTCATTCTCAGGTATTCCACTCATATCCCACTAATGAATAAACAAACAGACATTGTAGATACTATCTTCACAGTAGACCAGCCTCTCTTTTATCAGCATGTCATCCTAAACCAAGCAAGGTCCCCAATTTACTCTGCTTTGATTAAGTCTTGAGTCCTGTCATTGTTTGTTCCACATAACTACCTATTTTGAGAGTTTATCCATTGGTTGGTTTCTGCCATGTACCCTCAGAAATTATTTGTCATGAACCAATTAGGGGAAAATGTATTCCAGGTTTCAGCTCAGTTGATAAGGCAATCGTTTTTCTACCCCTATAAAGAGTCATATGTGAGTTTCAGTGATGAATCCCTCTCTTCATATTTTCAAGAATTTTTAGGGCCTGAGGTTACCCAAATTGTATTTTATCTCAAGCCTAAAAAGGCAAAGTTCTCCTTGGAGTCAGATAGTTTTCCTTTAAGTACCTTTGCTAAATATGTACTACCAATTCTTCAAATTTTGGCCAAATTCCTAGGGAGAGAAGATGCCATGGTGGTAGATAAGTCAATTCTGGGAATGTTTTCTTTAATGATGAAGCCTGTATTAGTTTTGGATATTCCCACTTATCTGGAGAATGTTATCAATAATCATTTTATGAGTTTTTCAATCACTGGAAGTTTCAGGTTTCCTTCTTTTGTCACCAATTTGATTCTTTACAATAATGTGGATAACTTTACTCACTTGGGGTTGAATATTTTTGATGTGAATAAAGCAAACAGTCAGTGGTGTTTTGGACAGACATGGTGAGAAAGGAGGTGGGAAATGAAGGGTTGTTTTAATTTACCTCTTCTTTCCTTCCTATTGTCCATGCAATTTTAAATGGGGTGTATGCACCAAGATTCTTGCCTGAAGCTCAATACTTTTTGAAGTTAAGTAAAGATGTGTGATATGGAGATTGGTTTTATCATTAATACCATATTGAAATTAGATTATTTGGAGTGGATATAGATCCTTTTATATTGCATGTATTTATTCCTATGATGTTGTTTTCCCTCGAGTTCATTAGGCAAGGTCTTAATGTTGATCATGTCCATATTGTACCAATAAATAAAGGTCATTTTTTAAAACTAACCAGGACAGTAGGGCCATTTATTGTAAACACCAGACAAGCCCTTGAATGATCCAGGTCGATATTGGTGGCAACCCGCCTATTCCACTTGGGGCCCCACCATTGTCTCTTTCAGTTTTTCACAACTTACTATTTTTAGCAGTTTTTCGGGTCCTGAAATTTCGGAGCCATTTTGAGGCCCTAAATGACGTTTTTTGGGCATCGTTTGTCCAATGAATATGATTCCATTTTGGAATCAATATTTGTAGCAAAATTTGTAGTCCTTGGATAGATATTTCTAACGATGTATCATGTGCGTCAAACGGAGATAGTATGCCGAAGTTACGTCCCCCGGAAGTTGAAACACCAATTTACCCAAACGGGGCCCATAGTTTTGGCGCTTCATCTCCTAGGGTTAGGTTTTTGGACATTTAGAATTCTCCATTGTTTCTCCATATTAAATAGGCCCTCAAGCCTCATTGTAACACAGTTCAATAGTCTGTAGCCGCCACATCTCTTCTCAGAGATTCGCTACCAACACCATAGCTATTTTATTTCCATTATGTTTGTAAGATATTTCTGTTATTTGATATTCATGAAATTAAGCTTTATTTCCACTGCATCTCTATGTTTATGGTTATTTCTGTATTCTATTGTGTTCCTACATAAATCAGGATCAGTGGTTTCAAAGCGGTCTGCTTTTTCTCGATCCTTCTTTGCATGTCCCCAACGAGGTCGGGGAATGAGGAGTTAGGGCTCGATCTGGTGGAACCTTTGCAAGATCAGCCTCGCAAACCATGACGGACACCCATGGGGGATGAAAAGAAAGATGAGGGAGCAGGAGATCCTATCAAAATATTGCTCGAGGAGGCCCTCAAAAAACAAAGGAACACGATGATGGATAACTTTGCATAGATCCTTCAACGACTGCCCACTGGCAGCGCATCTACATCCAACAGCCACTCTAGAGGTGCGAATCGCTTTAAGGTACAAGTAAAATTTGACATTCCCATATTTGAGGGTAAAATAGATGTAGATGTTGTAGATATATGGTTGAATCTATTAGAAGGATATTTCTCAGTTCATGACTTTTCTGACTGGGAGAAGATTATTTTTGCACTCCTCAAAGCTACCCCCCATGTCAAGGACTGGTGGGAAACCTATTGTGAGAAAAAGGATGAGAGATAACCCTCTCTATTCTCAGCCATATCCACTTGGAATTATTTCTGAGATGCCATCAAGGAACAATACTATCCCGTGGGGAGCTATGAGGAAAAGTACATACAATGGACCACACTGCGGCAACAAAGGGATCAAGATGTGCATGAGCTGACGAATATGTTCCATACCCTGCGCACAAAGTTGGGTATCAAAGATTCGGAGAAACATTTGGTGCTAAAGTATCACAGTTGTCTACACAGATACATTTAGGAGGAAATGGAGTTCCTCAACATATCCTTGCTTGGTACGACTTATCTTAGGTGATTTTTGTCAAGATTGAGCGAGAAATTCAAACGAAGAAGCAAATTTGGATCTGCAAATAAAAAGCAAAGGGAAAAGGTGCCCCCAAGCTGAGAGCAAAGGAAAAATCCTAGGCATGGCGTAAGACAACTGAGGTAAGCCACGAAGCAAAGAACATAAGCGAAGCCAAAGAAGGACACGGGAAAGTGGTGTGAGTTCCATAAGAGCTCCACTCACAACACAGTGAGTGTCGGCCCATGAGTTTGGTGGCCGAGATGAGGCACGAATCGGATGCATGCTTTGACTCTAAATCGAGTGAGTGGATTGTTGATGAAAAAGGGAAGCAGATTATTGATGCGGAGCCCAACGCCACTGTTGCCACTATGAAGATCCAGAAAGAGGAACCAGAATATCCAGAGGAGGCAGAGCATCTCTTCCACTCCCAGATGTGGGTAAAGGGTTCCCCGCTATGGTTCATTGTCGAAAATGGGAGCCAAAAGAACCTCATTTCAGCAGATGTTGTGAAGCGATTGGGCTTGCCGACCATAGCACACCCACAACCATACACCATCGGGTGGCTTCACCAAGGACGGGATCTCCGCGTCAGCTAGCAGTTCCACCTTCCCTATAGCATCAAGCCATTCATGGATGACGTATTGTGTGACATTGCTCCTATTTATGTTTCTAATGTATTATTAGGCCAACAATACTTATGGAAGTGACATGCTGTGTATGAGTCCCAACCTTGTGTTGTTATTGTTACTTTAGGAAATAAGCTGTACAGGATATCAAAGGTACCACCACCTCCCACTATCTCTTTGGTTACTACAAAACAATGCAATAAGCTCATTTCCCAAACCAGGGAATTTGTTTTCCTGATGATACGCCCCCAGGGCAAGAAGAAGACTGTGGCCACGACCTCTAGACATGGCTCCTCTGCACGACAAAGAAAAATGGACAATGTTGTGGAGGAGTACGGGGACATCTTCACCTCACCCACAGGGGTGCCTCTACACTGTCAGGTCAAGCACCTCGTTGACTTGACCCCAGGTGCGCCACTACCCAATGGACTAATCTATATGCACTCTATTATGGAGAATGATGAAATCAAGAGGCAGATTCAGGAGTTGCTGTAGAAAGGTCACATCCGGCCAAGTTCATCGCCCTATGGGAGCCCGATCGTGTTGGTACAGAAGAAGGATGGGACTTGGAGACTCTGTATTGACTATCAGGTGTTGAAAAAATCACTGTCTGGAATAGGTACCCAATCCCACAGATTGATGACCTTCTGGACCAACTCAAAGGGGGAAAATATTTCAGCAAGATTGACTTGAAGTCTGGGTATCACCAGGTACCAATTGAACCCTCTGATATCTGGAAGACTGCCTTCAAAGCTAAGGAGGGCCTTTTTGAATGGCTCGTCATGCCTTTCGGGTTGAAAAATGCTCTCGCAACCTTCATGAGGTTGATGGATGACATCTTGCATCCATTCACCAACTCATTTGTAGTGGTATATTTGGATGACATTCTGATCTTCAGCCAGACTTGGGAAGAGCACCTCCACCACATCCGAGAAGTCCTCCAAACACCGCGGCAACACAAGTTGTGTGCCAATTTGGAGAAGTGCACTTTTGTCATGACCCAGGTTCAATATCTGGGATACATTATTGATGAAAGGGGGCTGCATGTGGATCCAGCCAAGATCCAAGTCATTTGGGATTGGCCAGTCCCAAGCACTCTAACAGAGCTTCGCAGCTTTCTGGGTCTTGCTAATTTCTACCGCAAGTTCGTGTTGGGATTCTCTCATATCACTTGGCCCTTGAGTCAAGTCACCAAGGGAGGAGTGAAAGCAAAATTCTTTTGGTCGAAATCTCAACAGAAGGCGTTCGTAGAATTGAAAAATCTCCTATGTTCTGCCTTAGTGCTCACATTACCAGACTTGCAACAACCATTTGAGATCGAGACAGATGCTTTTGAATGTGCTATTGGGGAAATTCTTACTCAACAGGGGCATCCAGTGGCATATCACAGTGAGACATTGTTCGACACAATTCGAAAGTATCCCACTTATGAGAAATAAATGTATTCCATTGTGCAGGCTTGTTGACAATGGAAGCATTACATTTTGGGGAAGGAGATAATCATCCGCACAGGCCACCGACCCTTAGAGTTCATACAGACACAAGGGAAGTTGCAGAACGATTGCCATTATAAGTGGTCCACATATCTGCAACAATTTCATTTGAACATCAAGTACAAGAAGGGTAGCACCAATAATGTTGCAAACTTCCTCAGCCGACCACCGATCGTGGCCATAGCCACCATTCTCAACTCTTGTGGGCATGAGACTTCTGATTGGCTGCTTCTCTACAAGAGCGATCCAAAATTCAGCTACACATACAAGACACTCTTGGGGGGTACACAAGTTCCAAATTTTCACCTCCAAGATGCACTGTTATGTCACCTGGGACACCTTTGTGTTCCTTCAAGCGAGCATTCCAAGATGATATGAGAAGCGAACTACAGTCGAGTCACTGGGCATTTTTGGGTCGACAAAATAGTGGCAATACTGCAGAAGTATTTCTATTGGCTGAAACTTTGACAGGATGTCGGGAAGTACATCAGATCCTGCATTGTTTGCACCATTGCCAAAGCGACCATCAAGAAGCAAGGGATCTATACTCCACTACCTACCCCTAATTGACCTTGGGACTCCATCTCCATGGATTACATGTTAGGCCTTCCTTCTACTAAGCATGGAAATGATTTTGTTTTTGTGGTCCTCCTGTAATAAGAATATCACAGCAGAAGCCACTGTTAAACTCTTCTTTGAACGAGTATGGGTGCACTTTGGGATCCCACAGTCTATCATATTAGATCGCGACAACGGGTTCCTCAGCACATTTTGGTCCAGCCTCTAGTCAATGTTGGACACCAAGCTCACCAAGTCCACAGCTTTCCATCCCCAAACTGATGGCCAGACAGAGGTCATCAACAAGATGATTGTACACATTCTGCGCATGTACAATTCAAATCATCCACACACAATGGATCAAAGCCTCCCCTGTGTACAAAAAATTTATAACCAGGCTCTCCACAGCTCAGCCGGCCACAACCCCTTTTAGGTGGGCTTGGGATTCCAGCCACTATGTCCCATTGACGTAGCCATGCCATTTGCGACTACTCAGGCCGATTCGGCTCATGTCCAGTATGAAGCTGAAAAAGAAAAAAAATTCATCAAGCGCATTCAACACATTCACCAACAGGTTCATGACATATTGGACAGAGCCAATGCTAAGTACAAGCAACGACATGATTAACATCGGGTGCCACACAACTTCCACGTGGGCGAAAAATTGTGGCTACATTTGCAGAAGGAGCACCTCACTGGACCCCACCGCAAGCTTCGCCCACTCTGATATGGGCCGTACACCATCACTAAGGCTGTAGGGAACAATGCCTTCAAGCTTGTTATTCCACCATTCCTTGGTATGCACCCAATATTCATTTTAGACTGCCTTCATCCCTACTTCCCACCTCTACTGGACACCTCTGACATTGCAGAAGAACTCACACCAAAAGAGTGAAACCCAGACTGCATGGAACATGCCACCATAGACTGTATCATGGACATGAAAATCAAGAACACTTGCCAACAGAAGATCCAACTGTATTGGGTTGTCAAAGTTGGCCAACTCCTGCACCAAGGCAAGTGGTTCACCAGGGACCAAGTTCAACAGAAGTTTCCTCATCTCATGGAGGAACTCAATGCAATGGGGACCATTACTTCCTAAGGCGGGAGGAATGATCCAAGTGGATATTGGTGGCCACCCGCCTATTCCACTTAGGACCCCACCATTTTCTCTTTCATTTTTTCACAACTTACTATTTTTAGCAGTTTTTCGGGTTCTAAACTTCTAGAGCCGTTTTGAGGCCCTATACAATGTTTTCTGGGCATCGTTTGTCCGACGAATATGATTCTGTTCTGGGATAAATATTTTCAGCAAAATTTGTAGTCCTCGGATCGATATTTCTAATGATGTCTCATGTGCGTCAAACGGAGATAGTATGCCAAAGTTACGTCCCTAAGAAGTTGAAACACCAATTTACCCAAACGAGCCCATAGTTTTGGCGCTTCATCTCCTAGGGTTAGGTTTTTGGATGCTTAGAGTTCTCCATTATTTCTCCATAATAAATAGGCCCTAGAGCCTCATTGTAACACAGATCAGAGGTCTGTAGCCGCCACATCTCTTCTCAGAGATTCGCTACCGGCACCCTAGCTATTTTATTTCCATTATGTTTGTAAGCATATCTCTATTATTTGATATTAATGAAATGAAGCTTTATTTCTGTTGCATCTCTATATTTATGGTTATTTCTGTATTCTGTTGCATTCCTGCATAAATCTAGATCATGGAAGCAACTCAAAAAATGCTAACAAACACACATTTAACTTTGCAGGGTGTTATCACTCCACCAGATCTCTAAGGCTAAGAAAGAGTGCAAAAAGAAGTAACCACAAACCAATATTTTAGCTTGGTAGCTAGCCCTACCAAACCGGAGAGGGCTCTCTCCACAAATTCACAACCAAGAGGGTTGGATGAATTAGGGTTTTAGGCTAGGTATGATTACAAGGGTTTGTTTGTTTGAATTGGTTTGTTGGATGGGTGGATTAGGTCAAAGAGGCTAGGTTAGGGAAAATAATATTAGGATTGTAGTCCATTCAATGGGGAAAGATAGGTAGGAAGGATAACACTTTAGGGTTTTAGGGTGAGATGGATCAGACTGATAAGGAGCTAGAAAGAGCAAGACAATGCATGTATTCTTTCTAAACTGAAGAAAATGAACAAATTATGAAGATTTTTCCAAAACAGAGCATGAGAGTTGTATTCTGCTTATCAACTCGAAAATCAACATATAATAGAGATGAAATGTATCATGAATACAAAAAATTCATACATATATAACATAAGAAGAAACAATGTTAAATTTCCATACCACGGGTATCCCAAAGAAATAGTTGCAACTCATTCATTAATTTCCTGCTAAAATAACGATTACACTAGAGTCTCTGATCATTGCAACAACATCAAACCTGTGAAATGAGTCAATAAATGAAATATATAGACATCAAACAAATTCTCCCATCCTCAGGGGTCGAATCCATGAGTGGAGGAGCAGTTCCACAAAAAACTGATTGAAACCTAGAGTGTAGGGAGGTCAAACTGACTCATCCCTCACTTTTTGGAAACTGATTCATTACATATTATCAAGAGTTTTTACCTACTTTATTTACCCTAGGTAGCTTTAAAAAATAAAAATTACATTTACATCCATGAATTACATTGGTAAAAACATCATTTTTCAAGGTGAAACTGAAAAAATTGAGAAAATTTACAAATATCGGGAAACTCGGAAAATTGGTAAAAAGTGCAACGCCAACTTAAGCTCCACTTTTGAAGGGGTTCCCAATGTCCAAATTGAGCTCATGATAGATCCTTTGAAATATTGTCCTGTCTGGTTTCCATATCTATGCCTAGTTTCCAAAATGGTGTTGATTTTACCCTCCAAAACTTCATTCTCCTAAGACTGGTCAAAAGCGTAGCACCAACCTCAAAAATAGGGCAGAAAAATGTTTTTTGAGGTGTTTTTTGACTTTTTGACTGACCACTTGACCCCAAAAAACTTGGAAAAGTTTCCTGGGTGACTTTATTTGGCCTTCTAAATCCAACGGTGCTTTCAGTTTTTCCATTGGAGGTCCCTAGAAAAAGCGCAATGCCTAGGGCACTACACTTTTGACAGTGCAACTGTGCAAAATTGCCAAAAGTGCAAAAAACTTCAAAATTTTCAAAATTTTCTCAAAATTCTCCAAAATTTGTTATGTGGAAGGATGATGAGGTGTGTTAGGCAATGGGTGATGCCTCAGCAAGGATATAAAGCTTCCCCCCTTCTTTTTTCTTGATTAGGGTTTAATGTCTTTATTTGACCTTTTGGAGCTTGGACCTTGCAATTTGATTTATCCTGCAATAGTGCTTTGCCATATTCCTCTGTATGTCATTGTCCTTCTTTTCATTTTCTAGGAGATTCTCAAGATGCTCATTGACCCTCTCAAACCAATTCTCTCAATTCTCATTCACCATTATGGAAAATTTCTCATTTAAGTTTAGTTCATTGGCAAGTTCAACCTATTTTTTCCTCTCTAGTTCTAGAGCTCTTTTCAGCCCTCTAGACCTAGGAATATTTCTTGTTCTTCCTCATTAGTTTCACCATACCTCTCATAAGCCTCATCAAGAAAATCATTTTCCTTGTTTTCTTCTCTTGTTGCCTTGAGAAGTTGCATCTCCATGATTGCCTGCTTGGTTTGGAGTTGTTGATTTTCCTGCTCATAGTATGAAATCACAAACTTAGATCTCTATAAGTTGGTATGAAGCTCCCTAAATTGGTCATCCTTCTCCTTGATAATCAAGGAAGTGTCATCATCATCAATTTGATCCATGTTAACAAGATCAAATTCTGCCTCTGTCTCATGAAGGTCTTCCTCCTCATTAGTTTCTTCATGAACATCTCCCTCTGCCATCTTTTGTTTCCCCTTCTATACCTATTTTGCTAATGAAGAAGGCAAGGTCCCTTCCACTTTCCGTGGAGAAAAAAATTTCCTATACCCTCTCTGATATGTTGTAGCCAATGTGCCCAATGGACCTTTTAGGCTTGCTGATCATAAATATGCTAGGTGACTCAACTTGGCCCTGAAACGGTGACGATGGTAGTGAAATGTGTGTAGTATGCTAAGCTGATGAAGGAGTAGGTGTTGTGGGCTAAGATGGAGGAAAAAATACAGTAGGATAAGATGGAGTGGGGAAATATTCAGCATGATGATCAGTGGGATGAGATGAAGAAGGCATATCTTCAACATGCTGAGCTTGTGGAGCTGTGAAGATATCATTGGCGATGAAGGTGATGCAAGAGCATATCATGTTTAATTTTTATGTAATTATTTAATTAATGAATCTAGGAGTTTCTAGAATTAGTGAGTCATTGTAGAATTAATTATGAGATAGGGAAGTTAGGATAAATTCCTAAATTTGAGAGGATAGCTCTCAACTTCCTCCAAATATCTAGGAGGAAGTTTATCTTGAAGAGATTCGAGAGACTTCTCTCCTCTAAATAAATAACCATGTAATATTTTGGAAGAAGAAATGTTTTGGGGTGTGATTTTAATTAATTAAATATATGTGTGTTTTAGTGTTCACTCCTCTACACCATTTTTGGTATTAGAGCACCAAGTGGCAGCGTAGTGAACCTATGCAATTCAAATACTGTTGAGGGCGAAAGAATGGAATGTGAGTTTGGGTGAAAGCAGACGGTAGGAGAATCAAGATGTTGGGATCGACACAGCCTGTCCACCGTTGTGTGTTATTGTAAGAGCAATATTCCTAGAATTTAAATGATGCTATATCATTTTTGCAAAAGAATTTAAAATTTATGTTTATAGCGTCGAATAGAAGTCCAAACTTGAAGCATATTTTTCCAAGATAATTGTTTGTGAGTCTGCGTAGCTGTCAAGAGATTTATGCATGAAGAAATATTAAATCTGTTGGGTGTGTTGAAAATTTTCCTGCATTGAAGAGATGCTACAAACGTTGAAGATCTGTAGGTGAAAATCTATGAGGAAAACCACTGTGAAATGTTTAAAATAAAATTTATGCGCTGGAAATGAAGATTTGGGTGCATGCAGCCAGCATTAGGAAAAGGTTAAAGCACAAATCTAAATTACATTGAAGACTATTTGGTTATGTTGAAGTTCAATTCACCATATTTCCTTTTTATAAAGGTTGAAGTTGAATAAAGTTGAATTCACGATGGTTTAAAAAAATATGGAAAAGGTATTTATATAAGGTGAAGGTCATTAATGTTTAATATCAATTTATATCAGTGGAGATTACATAAGGTGACTTATTATAAGTCTTAATGTTGGATACTTTATAAAAAAATTTTAATATTTAATTCTTATTTATAAAGTCATAAAATTTATAACATGCTTTGAGAATTTAGGTAAAGGTTATTGTCTTTTTATTTAAAAATAAAGATAAAAATGGCCCATAGAGTAAGAGGAGCTAGTGGAGCTGGAATTGGTTAAGGAAGACCAACTGCAAATCAAGTCTTGATTGATGAAGTAAGACATATTAGAACCAGATTGGATGCATTGGAGACAAAACATCAAAGAGATGTCAACATCGGTGATGTCAGTGAAGCAGAAAAAAGCTCAGAAGAAGAAGCTCAAGAAGAAACTCCAGAATAGAAGATGGTCAAAATGATCACGGGAATCAGTACCAAACCAAGATTGGACGTGCCTATGTATGAAGGGAATTTAAATCCTGAAGAACTGATTGATTGGATCAGTATCATGGATAAATATTTCGACTATGAGAATGTAGCCGATGATAAGAAAGTTAAGTTCGTGGTGACCGGATTAAAGGGACATGCTGCACTATGGTGGGATAACGTGTAAGCTGAAAGGAGATATAGAAACAAAGGGAAGATCACTAGCTGGGATCAAGTGGTGGCCAAGCTCAAAGGTAAATTTCTTCCTTGATATTATCAATTGAATCTTTTTCGCCAAATACACAATCTTAAGCAGAAATTTATGTCTGTAAAAGAATATACAGAAGATTTTTATAGATTGAGTATAAGATTTGGTCATATGGAAGCAGATGAAGAAAAATTATCAAGTTATATTAATGGCTTGAGATTTTAAATACAAGATGAATTTAATATTTTGTCTCTAAAAATTATTGAAGAAGCTTACTAGATAACCCTTAAGATTGCCCATGTGGTGTAGAGTAGTTGATGATGGGGTGCACTGTTAAGGCACTCCGTCTGCAAGGTCACCGGTTTGAAACCCGTGGGTGATTAGGATTTAGTCTAAAATTGATCCACATTTATGAAGGAACGCAACAGAATAAACATATAACCATAAATATAGAGATGCAGTGGAAATAATACTTCATTTCATTAATATCAAAGAACTGAAATTTGCTTACAGACAGAATGGAAATAAAACTAGCTAGGGCACTGGTAGCTATCTCTGAGAAGAGATGTGGCAGCTACAGGCCTCTGAACTAAGTTAAAATGAGGCTCGAGGGCCTATTTATTATTGAGAAACAATGGAGAACCCTAAAAATCCAAAAACCTAACCCTAGGAGATGAAGTGCCAAAACTATGGGCCCCGTTTGGGTAAGCTGGTGTTCCAACTTCCCGGCGCTTTGGCATACGATCTCCGTTTGACATGTACCATACCTCGTTAGAAAGATCTATCAAGGAATACAAATTTTGAGCAGAAACATTGGTTAATGGACCCATTTTGCTCTCAGTTTTACCAAAAACGTCGTTTAGGGCCTCAAAACGGCTCGAAAGTTCGGGACCAGAAAAGCTGCCAAAAAATAGTGAACGTAGCCAAAGAAATGAAAAACTAAAAGGAGACGATGGTGGAGCCCCAAGTGGAATAGGCGGGTGACCACCAATATCCCTGGATCATTCCTCCCCCCTTAGGAAGCAATGGTCCCCATCGCGTTAAGTTCCTCCATGAGATGAGGAAATTTCTGCTGAACTTGGTCCCTGGTGAACCACTTCCTTGGTGCAGGAGTTGGCCAGCTTTGACAACCCGATATAGTTGGATATTCTGTTGGTGAGTGTTATTGATTTGCATGTCCATGATACAATCTATGGTGGCCTATTCCATGCAGTCTGGATTTAAATCTGTTGGTGTGAGTTTTTCTGCAATGTTCGAGGTGTCTAGTAGAGGTGGGAAGTAAGGACGAAGGCGATCCACATTGAAGACTGGGTGCAGACCAAGGAATGGTGGAATACTGAGCTTGAAGGCATTGTTTCCTACAGCCTTGGTGATGGTGTATGGCCCGTATCGGAGCGGGCGAAGCTTGCGGTGGGGTCTAGTGAGGCGCTCATGCATAAGTAGCCATGCTGCTGTCCAACCTCGAAGTTGTGCGGCACTCGGTGTTGATCATGGCGTTGCTTGTACGCTTGGAATTAGCTCTGTCCAATATATCATGAATTTTGTTGGCGAGATGTGTTGAATAGGCTCGATGAAGCTACTCACTTTGTCAACTTGGTGGACAATTGCTGAATCGGCTGACGGTGCCAAAATGGCATGGCTACGTCAATGGGACATAGTGGCTGGAATCCCAAGCCCACCTGAAAGGGGCTATGGACGATTGAACTGTGGAGAGCCCAATTATAACTATATTTTACATAGGGGAGGCTCTCATCCCATGTGCGTGGATGCTTTGAATTGTACATGCGCAGAATGTGTACAATCATTCTGTTGACGACCTCTGTCTAGCCATTTGTTTGGGGATGGAAAGTTGTGGACTTGGTGAGCTTGGTATCCAACATTGACCAGAGGCTGGACCAAAATGTGTTGAGGAACCTGCTATCCCAATCTGATATGATAGACTGTGGGATCCCAAAGTGCACCCACACTCGTTCAAAGAAGAGTTTAGCAGTGGCTTCTGCTGTGATATTCTTCTTGCGGGCCGCCATAATGGCCATCTTTGAGAATCTATCCTTGACCACAAATACATAGTCATTTCACCTTTGGTAGAGCGGGCCCGACATGTAATCCATGGAGATGGATTCCCAAGATCGACTAGGGGTAGGTAGCGGAGTATATAGGCCTTGCTTCTTGATGGTCGGTTTGGCAATGGCACAAGCAGTGCAGGATCTGATGTGCTTCCCGACATCCTTTCGAAGGTTCGACCAATAGAAATACTTCTGCAGTACTGCTACTATTTTCTCGACCCCGAAATGCCCAACGACTCGACTGTAGTGTGCTTCCCATATCATCTTGGCACACTCGCTTGAAGGAACACAAACGTGTCATAGGTGACAAAAAAGTGAATCTTGGAGGTGAAAATTTGGAATTTGCGTCCCCCCCAAGAGTGCCTTGTAAGTGTGGTCAAATTCTGGGTCAGTCTCATAGAGAAGTGGCCAATCAAAAATCTCGTGCCCATAAGAGTTGAGCACGGTGGTGAGTGCCACGATCGGTGGTCGACTGAGGCAGTCTGCAACATTATTGGTGCTACCCTTCTTGTACTTGATGTTCAAATGAAACTGTTGTAGATATGTGGACCACTTCTGATGGTGATCATTTTGCAACTTCCCTTGTGTCTGTATGAATTGCAGGGGCCAGTAGTCTGCGTGGATGATTGTTTCCTTCCCAAAAATTTAATGCTTGCATTGTCGACAAGCTTGCACAATAGAATACATTTCTTTGTCATAAGTGGGATACTTGTGAACTGTGTCAGACAATGTCTCACTGTGATATGCCACTGGATGTCCCTGTTGAGTAAGAACTGCCCCAATAGCATAGTCGAGAGGCATCGTCGATGGGAAATGGGTACATTTGCAAGTACAGTAAAGTGAGCAGGGCGAACGGGAGCGATTTTCAATTAAATGACGCCTTGTTGAGGTTCCGACCAAAATAATTTTTCTCTCTCTCCTCCCTTGGTGACTTGACTCAAGGGCAAAGTGATATGAGAGAATCCCAACACGAACCTATGGTAGAAATTAGCAAGACCCAGAAAGCTGCGAAGCTCTGTTATAGTGGTTGGGACTCACTCTTCCTATCAAAAACCATATGTCACAATGTCATGGGCCAAGTCAGCCCCAACCACATAGGTCTTTTCGGTTGGGTTGTCACATTGCAGCCTAATGGAGTGCCACATGGCACCCTGTGGGTTCCACCTTTTTTTCATGTTTCATCAATACTTCATATTGCAATATCTTGGTCATACAAACTCCTTTTTCTCTTGTTCAAGTTTCATTGGATTTTATATTCTAAGCTTTATGTAATGGCACTACTCTCACTCAAACACAAAGAATTTAATTTTTTTGCCATTTATGGATCCTCCTGGATCACATATTGAGTACTCTCAGTTTATAGCTCGAAATATTGAGTTTTTAAAAGAAACAAGAAGAAGAGTGTGTCGTCATTTCCATCTTTTGACCAAGATGTCAAAAGAAATACCCTAGGAAGTATTTCTCTCTTGATAGTATTACCATTTGTTCCATATGCGCAAAAGAACATTCCATTAATAATTGTCCTTCTATTCTAAGTATTAAATCAGTGTATCAGGGATATGAACGAACAATAAAGCAACTTTACTCGTTAGAAACTAAGAAGTCGTCACAATCCCAACCTCAAGGTATGAATTTTGATCATGCTGCTGTAAAATTTTCACATTTTTCTAATCTGCAGTATAAACCTTGAAATGCTACAACACCATGGTAGATGTGGCCCCAACCACCAATTCAGAACCAACCTTGTAAACAATGTTGGCGAGGATCAGGATACGATATTGTGCCTTTATATACTTATTTTTTATAACCCTGGTATCACCAGTAATCACAACAATTTCCACAAAATTATTAGTCACCAATAACAACCTAGAAACAACCCCTGTATACACAACTACAATTGCCTTCTACTTAGCCTCCTAGTCTAAATCAATTGTTTATCCAACTTGTCACTAACCTAAACAATAATAAAACCCATCTTGTCTGGAAAGTTGAGTTGCAACCCTTCTCGACATACATTGTTACTCTTGTAGCAGTGTAGGATATCCATTTATGGTCTGGGAAGGTGCTTCAATATTCTATCCTCATTATCATAGAAGAAAAGAGATGGGAAGAATCCCCTACTCATGTAATTAGAACCAATACCCTTATGACACCTTAAAAATATGATAGAACTTCATAATAACCTTAAATACCAATAGATATATTGTTGGTGTGCCAAAATGCTCTATTTTTACCCCCTTCCTATAATCATTAACCTATGTTTTATCTCCATAAACCTTCTCATTCCTGCACTAGCCCAAGAAAACTATCTATTCCTACATAAAATTCATATTTCATAATTAAGGTTTATTAGGTGCCTTATTAATCATTTTAAATAGATTTTGTGCCTTTAAATATTTCTTGTAACTTATATTTACTTTCCTAAAAGTATTTGATAAGCTAAGTATTAACCATTATGTTAGCGTGATCTAATGCAGGCAGATTCCTACACCACCAACAATCATTGTTATTTGATCTCCGCAACAGTTTGATCACTCCATGCAGGCGTTTTGCTCCATGTCTTCCAGTTCGATTGCAGATTATCTGAAGTTAAACACATGCAAAGTATAGTTAAGTATGTTGCTAAAGATAGGGTCTACAGCCAGTGATTAGCTCGTGCCTTATTATCGTTGTTGGCCCAATTTTGTAATTTTGTTTTTTAGTCCATTCAGTTGAAAGGCTTGATTTGGGAACGGCTCTGTAATTAGAAATCATGGCCATAGGCCGAAGGACTGTATAAAATATAGCTTTTAGATAGAACTAGGTTAGCAATATCTACGTGACTGTAATCTTGTTTAATTTTTAATTTCATTATCGCCCTTTCTCTGGGCTGGACTTGAACCATAATGTATGTTTGTTTATCAAAGTTAATACAAGGAATTGCGCCATGATTTTCTCACATTGCACCTAATATTTATTGATGCGTTGATTGAATTGCTGAAGAGTTTCGTTTCCTAAAACGGGAAATGAGCTGGTTGGCTAGGGCCCAGCCAACCCAGCTTGTTTACCCTCGTGCTTTCTTTATTTTAAAATTTTTGTGTGTCAATTTATTTACTTGCAGATGCATGGCTTAAATATTCATTACGTTCTTGCTTCAGAGTTCTAGTTTAATTTCATTTAATAGTCAAAGTGTGAACGGATCCATTGTGTGGAAGTTTAAATTGAATTTATTAATTTCCTGCAATTTCTTTTCTAGTTTTCTTCCACTTGGACCGTGAAGGAATATTATCCCTGCACCAGTGCATGTAGGATTATGCACTCTGGTTCGCTCATTTATTTACAGCAAGTGTTCTTTTCCTTTTCCTATATACGATTTAATTTAATTCTGCAAGTAGCATTATCATTAGAAGAAAGAATTCCTAATATTAAAAGCTAAACTTCTGAAGGTTAAGAATGACTTCGTGAAATGAGAAAGAATGCCATTGCAATGTATTAACTTATGTATGCTCTTCACGACTTACGAAAAGGGATTAAAATTAATTTGTAACATTATAAGTGAACTTGTCGAGAGTTAGACTTGATTGCATGCAAATTCCTTTTAATACAAGTTTTCTTTCACTATTGAATATTGTTTCGCTTTATAAGTTTATTTTTATTGCAAGTTCAGTTTTTTAAAGCATTCTTTTCCATTTTTAATTTATCTCAGAATTCAACTCACAATTGCAATTCTTTTCAACACGCCCTTTGATTCTTTCGAAAGTAAATTGAAAACCTTGGTGTAGGAAGCTTTGTCCTGGTGCAAGAGCAAGTGTCTTGCCATAGGAACAGAGTGCTCTAAGCCTGAAGGCTTAGAGCACATACAAAAATACATAAGTCTTCAGTATAAGAGGGTAAAATATACTTTTCATATAAGTTATGTACCTACACTAGTGCAAGCAGATTTCAAGAGTGCAGGAATGGTTGCTTAGTGTAAGAGGAAAATCATTTAGAAGGCAGATCTTTTCAAGCGCCCACTTGTTAAACTGCCACCATCTATACTGAAGATAAACATAGAGTTTTATTTCAGCATTTAAGATTTTTTCCAGCTGTATGAAAGTTCCTTTACTTGATTCCTTCGCAAATACATTCTTTTACATTCCAACACTAGAGTTGTTTTGGTGTCAATTGCCTTTGAAATTTTTTTCTGTTTGATTCTGCAATATTTCAATTAAGAAGTAGGAATAGGAATAGGAAAATTTCATACCATTTCTGGCATGGCATGTGCTTTGTCTCTAAGTTTACGAAACCCTCAGATTGAGAATTAAGTGTTGAAGGAGCTTGCTTAAGTGCAATTCCTGCACCCAACATTTTGGTGTTGTTGTCGGGGAGGCAATTTGAATTGGTAAGAATTTTCCGTTTTTTGCAATAGGGGTAAGTCTTCTGTTATTTTTCTGCAGTGTGCTTCTATTGTTTGAAGGAATTTATAGTTGCTGAGTTATTTTTGAATTTGCAGCATTTTATTGGAACTTCATTTGTCATTTTTGAAATGAATGCCTAAAAGAGGTAGGGGTCTGAAGCCCACTAAGGGCTGAGAAAATACTGATAAATATGAAATAAAATCTCATATTGGGCCTTCTTTTGCAGGCATAAAGTCCAAAAAAACCCAGACTCATCACGCAGGAACTACCCACTTGGATTCTGGCAACAGTAGTCTATGGGTGACATAGCCCACGAAGGGGAGGAAGAAGACTATCAGAACCCATAGTCATCCTTCCTAGCTTGTTGAGAGTAGTTTTATTGGAGGAACAACAATTCCAAGTAATGAGGACCATGCCGAAAAATCTGGCAAAAATCAGGTAAATGAGGAATAATCCACTTTCGGATTCCCAATTGTGGATCTAGATGTAACTGCGTAAATGAAAAATATACCACCATCAGCTATTCCTCATTTCTATGGTAAGGTACATGAAGACCCCGACTCTTTCCTATTCGAGTTTGATATTTTGTGTAGAAGTTATGATTATTCATATGATGCTCAGAAATTAAATTTATTTCCCACAACTCTCAAGGATTCATCTTTACGCTGGTTCATGGGACTAGGGGAGAAAACTATAGCTTCCTGGGAATAGATGAAGAGAGTTTTCTTGTTGAAATATCAAGAATATTTTAAAACTAGAGATATTCAAGATGCAATATTTACTATTGTGTAAAATTATGATGAGACTCTAGAGGATTACTTAGATAGATTCATGTACATCCTTCAAAGGTCAAAGCACAAATTTGATTTAAGTACCATTAGAACCTTTTTCTTACGTGGGCTTACTGATGATGCTAGAAATAATCTAAATTTGTTAGGACAAGGTGATATTTCCCATAAATATTTTGATCAAATCTGTGACTTGTGCAGGAAATTCTACAGGAACCAATATAGATCTGGTAAAGGAATTCAAAATAGAAATAAGAAAATGAATCTATTGATGCTATGATCGTTGGATTGGAGAATAAAATGGACAATATTAAAATTGAAATAATGAATACTATTAGCAAACAAATAGACTCTGTTAGCCACCTATAAATTTTTTGTCAAGCAACAGGTGGCTAAATATTTTTCTGAGCCTTCAAGAGATACCTTTCCTATGAAAATCTCTCATTATTGAAGCCTTTGTGTGTCCTTTGCCTTTGAAAATATCTTCACTGTTGTTTCCATAAAAAAAGCCTCACTATCTGTGAAAAAATTATACTCAGAAAGGCCTACATCTGTTCCCTTGTATCCCTGCAAATTCCCTATTTTAACCCCTTTTTTCCCCTTCTCAAATTTCCCCTTTGACCCTCAAAATCCCTTCCTAAGTCTTCTAAACCATCAAATTCCCCTTTTTAAACCATATGAATCCCTTCATTTGGTGATAAAACCCCTTTATTCCCCTACCATAACACCTCATTAAGCCTTAAAAAACCCTTTTTTGGCTTTAAAACACCTATTTTTCATAAACAGGCTCAGCCCCTTTCAGCCCAGCCCCTAACCACTTCCCCTCCATGAAACCGGGTGCTAAGACCAAGCACTAGACCATATAACGCTTATTGCAATTGGAAGGACAGTCGGGAGCGCTTTTCTTTATTAAATGAAAATCTCCAATGCGAGAAAGATTTTGTTCTATGGGTCTCAGGAGCAATATCCACCGTCGATCTGTAAAGATCTGACGGCCCACACAAAGCCCATTGCGCACCCCATAACATCCCTTTGTAACCCTCTGATGATGATCTCCACCATTGATTCACAGTTAAATCCAACGGCAATCCCAGCGCCGCTCCCATCGCCAATCTGAACTTTTTATTGTGCCACCCTACGATTCCCCGATTGGCCGATCCCTGATTGGATCCTAGCCATTGAATCCACAAAAACCAACAGCCAAGATTTGACCTCGCTCCACCCCGTGTTCCCCGATTTGTCACCCCCGATCCAATCGCAACCATTGATATGCCACCGATCCAACAGTCCAGATGCAATCGCAACATCGTTCCATCAGAGTTTTGGCCCCTGCCTCCTTCGCTTCTGATTGAATCTCAGCCATCCATCCCATTTGATCCGACAGCCAGGATTGCTCCCGCTCATTCTTTTAACCCTTCTGCCTCTGCCTCATCTTTAAATCTCCACCGTTGATCCCCTGGGATCCAACGGTTAGGATTCCTCTCGACCACTAACCAGCCCCGCCACTTTTCTTTCCCTCTTCAGATCTCGACCGTCCATTGCACTGATCGGACGGCTCACATTCAAACCACCGTTGACTTGGCCCCCATTTCTGACTGCGCATCTCCCCATATCGTGCTACATCTACCACCGTTAGATCTCACAGCCCCAGATCCAATGGCCGAGAACCATATCGCGCATTTTTTGTGTCCGGGCTTTAACAGTTAGAATTCATGCGATATGGGCAGTTTTATTTTGCCACGTGTCGGGCAGCGGACCATATCGTGTGATTTTGGGAAAAATTTGAAACCCCCTTTTGCTGCACGAAAACAGCTATTTTCCCTTGGAAAACCACTTCCCCACTTCTGCTCCCGAAAGACCATCTAAAGATCTCAACCGTTGATCTGTTCAGATCAACAACCCACAATGCATCGTGTTCTCCATTCACATTTTTTCATCGCGCTACCATGGAGTTTCATCGGATCATCTCAGCCGTCAATCTCCTCCTGAGCTCTAACGGTCCATGTTAAATTGCCCTCCGCCCATGCCAGGTCCCACCATTCAAGCCCATTTCATTGCATTTTCATGCAGTTCCTCTGTATTTCGCCAAAGTTTAAAACTTTATGTTTTGCATTAAGAATCATTTCTTCCGCCCACATTGAAACTTTATGTTATAAAATTAAGGTTTAATATCTTTGTCTGACCTTCCAAAGTCACTCCTTCAGTTAATCACCGCCATCCATTACCACCACCAAATCTAATCAGACGGTTCAAAAGCATTCCTCCACCAAACCTCCATTAGATCAGATCTTCACCGTTTCAATGCATTTTCAGTCATTTTCCACTGCATCCACCGCTTCCACCGTGTATGTGTTGCCATTCCCACAGTCCTCCATGGAATTTCACCTCCACTCCCGCATGGATTTCTTAACATGTTTGTGTTTTTTTCAGGGTTACAGGCGATGGAAACCGCCATTGCTCACAGTCACTGTCATAGTGACACAAAGCGCAAAGAAGGCCATTTTCAGAGCCTGAGATCACAGAGAGAACGCCTGGGAAGGTGTTGGAATGAAATATTTCATTAAATAACAGTGTTTAACTTTGTAAAACTGTCCAGCACCATTAAAACTCCATTTTATAGATAGAGACAGTCACAGAAGCGGCAAAGAGTATCAGTGAAGAATTAAGAGGTTTAAAGCATGTTATTGAAGATTTTAAGCACTAATTAAAGGATCAAAGGGTGATCGTACTATCTTGAAGACCTTGTGATTAACAAAGAAGGCCTAATGAGGCCTAAAGAATAGAAAACAATATTATCAGTGTCTCACATCAGCAGAAGGTTCTTTCCCGTGAAAGGACAAGTTCCCATACTATTTTGTAGCCTACCTTGAGCTCCGAAGAAGATCTACACCCTAACAGAAAGTCCTACTACTACCAGAGCATTTTTTATGCAGTATTGAAGACCCAAAAGTCATTTATCTTCCTTTTTCTTATCACCAGAGTACTACAGCTGAAATTACATCAAAGAACATACCTGGAGTTACTACCAGCCTGTCGAAGAGCACTCTTTCACCCAAAGAGTACCGAAAATCAATGCATGAATATTAAAATAGAATGGGCCTCGAGCAATTTCTCTACTTCTATTTTAATGTTTCATTTAAGTTTCATCTACCTCCTCTACCTCTCTTTCAACTATAAGAACTCAAGAAAAACACATTGTAAAGGTTGTTGGTTGTTGATCAGATATCTGTGAATTGTAAGCTATTTCTCTTGAGATATAGTTCTGTGTGTAAAGTTGTAAGATAGGCTAAGGAGATGATTTTAGATTGAATATCAAGCTATTGTAAAATGTTGTATATGACTGGTGTTTCTCTTTAATACAACAAGCACATTTCTTTGGATCTTGATTTAAAGCAGCGGTGATGTTTTCTACCTTTGTCTCTATTTTCCTTCTGTAATTCATTACATTTCATTTCTCTGGTAAGAATCAGAAATCTGGCTCAGGATATACCCTTTCATGGTACCCTAATGCTCCTGCTCTTCTTATCTTTGATGTTTTCTACTGATTGTGTTATCTGAGAACTAATTCAAGATAATTTAACCAGTGTAGTAGATGTTATTCATTGCTAGCTGATGTATGAATTTATGAATCTGTTCTTAGATGTTCTTGTTGGGTTTTAATTGAAATAATTGGGATATTGGGAGTTTAGAATGTTGATTCTGTCTCAATAGGGTCTTTTTCAATCAATTGAACCTTTCTAAGTTCCCTTAAGTTGAATGTCGAAGCATTGAAAGTTCAAAGCCTTTCTCTCATCTCGGGCTTTCACCTTTGTTTTTAAATATTAAGTGTTTCCTTTGTTTGAAGAGTTAGCCTTTTAGGGGTGGGATCATAGGTGTTTAATGGCATGCCCTGTCCCTAGATCTTATTCCTAAGTGGTCACCTTGGAGGTTTCCTTGTCATTCACCTTCTTTCCCCATCATTTCATACCACACTAGCATCTATAAAGATCCTCTGTTTTAGATGACTAGCCCAATTGAAAGCCTTGGATACTGAATAACAAGTAAACCCTTTTATGACTCCATTGCCCAATAGTATTGAGTGTTCTCTGAATTATCTCCCTTTGTCTAGATTCCTTATTTTCTCACCCTTTGTCTTATATTGAACCCTTCATTCTCGTTTCCCAACAACCAAACAAACAAACAAAACAAAACAAACCTTGTGCCTTATAACTAGCCTAATACCTTAAACTAGAACCTCAAAGATATATACCTTTGCCTTTATAGAGAGATCCCTCTCTGGACCCCGGAGGGCTAGATCCTGAGGTCCCAAAGCAGTTTTGATGTTGTCTTATCTTTTGGTATTTCCAAACTTGCCAAAACATAGGAACTCCAACATAATGGCGACTCCATTGGGGAAATTTGAGTAAAACACACCTTTAAACACTTCAAATAACTCAAATAAGACCATAGTAGCATGATTTTGGTGGTTAATCACTGTGGTGGACATTATACCCTCTTGAAACATTCTAAACCTTCCACCTGGTGACTCCATAGTTCCTTAATGATTAAAGACTCCACTGGTGATCAGTAGGCCTACTGATTATCTTGGTTTTCACAAGACTCCACTGGGAGACCAGCCTTCATTACAACATCAACCATATTAGAAGTAACAAGTAGGATTAAGCTTCTTTGTTTGAAGACAACATACTGGCTTCAAGAACCATTCATACAAGAGCTTATCCTAACCCAAACCCACCTGAAATAATTGACAACCCTGAGAGCATTCTTAGGAAATCTCCCACCCCTAGAAAGCCAACTATTTCCAGACACATCCATAGAGCTAACTCTACACCAGAAAACTGTACAGCTCTATCAAACACTCTTTTTGACTTAGACTCACAAAGCAGTTTACCTAGAACTAAGTCATTAAGTGCTCTAGACCAGTCAGACCTCGAGCTTCCAAGTTCATCATCCCACAGTGGTCTACACATTAGAGATAGAGAGACCCCTCCCTCCACACCTCCAGATATTCATTTCATTCAAAACTTGGGGCTCTATCACCCTAAATCAACTCAACAGAGTGTTTCTGGTCCTAGTATTCCTGTCATCCACATACCTGCTGCTCAAGCCAATCCTTTACCTTCTCAAAACACCATTTGGTAGTCTAGTATGCACCTCTGGTGTTACCACAACCTCTAGTGCCTTTACCCAATGATTATCAGTCAAAAATACCACATTTCACTGCAAAAGAGTCTACCACAGCTCAACACCATGTGGATAGCATGGAAGATTCCTTTGAATATATGGAGATAGATGATGAGACACTCAAGATGAGAATATTTGCCCAGAGTTTAGGAGGATATGTGAAGAAGTGGTTTAAGGGCCTACCTCCTAATAGTATCCATGATCTTCCCTCTTTATATCAATCCTTCATAAACAAATGGGAAGTCAAGACCAACCCTCTCCAAATCTTAGCAGAATATAAGAATCTTAAAAGAAATGTAGGAGAGAGTGTCCATGACTATTCTACAAGGTTTAACAGTGTTTACAACGCTCTTCCTCCACAAATGAAACCTCCCCAAGGAATGGCTTTAGTGAAATATCCTGAAGGCTTTGATGCTAACATGGCCTACCATCTTAGGGAGAGAGATTACAACACATTGGAAGATATGCAAAAATGAGCAATGAGTGTAGAAGATAACCTGATTGAAAATACAGCCAAAATGAGGTCTGAGAAAAAGGTAACATATAGGGATGACACATCAGCTTCCACATCCGATCCCAAGTATGACAGTCTAGCCAAAAACATGGAAAGGCTAGAGAAAATGATGGAGAAAATGGTTGTCATGGTTAGTAATCAGAACAAAAACCAAAATCATAACCAGAACCAGAACTTTGGGAGAAACGATCCCCCAAACAGACAGAGAGACTCTGATCAACAAGTCATACCCCCATTTCAAGATAACTTCCTTGATGAGGACCAGGGGATAATAGAAGAGTCTGAGAGAACCACAATAAACATGTTGGAACTAGAAAACTCAATCCACAACTGTTCCACAGAAGATAATCAGACCTCACACTCCCATTGGGATGAGGAAAGGTCAGAATCTTAGGATTATAGGCTAGGATTAGAAAATGCCATCATGCAAGTCAGAGAACAGTATGAACTTAGAAGCAAAAAGAGCTTAGACACTTCCAAACCAAAAGCTCCTGAGATTACTATTAAGAAAAGACCTGAGAAAACTCCTAAGGTGACTGTTGAAAGCAAAAAATCAGCAGTTGGGAGTTCTGGGAAGAACAAAGAAAAATACAGCCAAATTACTGATAAACAAAGTCAACAAACTAGCAGCACTAGCATTGCAGCTAATGCTCCTGATAAAACAGCTACAAGCACTATACATAGTGAGAATCAGCACACTGATTCTGCCACTAAAATAGTGGCTAGAAAAACAGAGTTGAGTCTTACAAAGAGTCAATCTCCCTTCAATTTGGAGAGTGAGATTGCTAAAATTACAATCTCTGTCCCACTCTCTGAACTGGCCACTCAGGATGTATATAAAGGCCAAATTTTGAAAGCTTTAAATCTAGGTGAAAACAGTGACACTATCAATTTAAGTGATGATCAACCAACCCTTTTGTTTGGTCCAAAGATAGAAGGGAAGTTTCAGGAAGGGGTAGTACCTCCTTTTTATATCAGCCTCAATATCCATGACAAGATCCTTCACAACGCAATGCATGACTTTGGGGCTTCACACAACCTAATGCCTTAGGTAGTTATGGAAAGGTTAGGCCTATAGATAACCCGTCCTTATAAATATTTATATTCATTTGACTCTAGTAGAGTAAAATGCCTTGGCCTAATCAAAGATCTCTGTGTGAACCTGACCCAGATTCCAGCCAAATTTATGGTTATGGATGTTGTAGTGGTAGATGTGCCACCTAAGTATGGCATGTTGCTATCGAGATCATGGGGAGCCTAGCTGCAAGGTAAAATTTAGATGGATGGGTCATATGCCACAATCCCTGTCTTTAACCAGCTTAGGAGACTGTATAGAGAGGCACAAATGAAGTTCGTGGTTAGCAGCCCTGAAAAACCTGAAAATTCACCTCTGTACTCTGTACACATGGATCTGGATTCCTTTATCCTTTGCAACAATGAAATCATAGACGAGTCAGAGCTGGAAGACAGAGATGCAAACAATAGAGTAGAGCCCATAGATTTTAACATAATGGCCACTCTAGACATAGAGGAAAAAAAAGAAGAAACCTTTGGACAGTGCACTGAATCTGAAACTCAGAGTGAACAAGAACAAGATTACAAACAGCTGACTAGTCATCTCTTTGAACTCCATACACATCACGAATAAAAAAACCCTCCACACCCCGATGTAGACCCCACAATACAACATACCAGTGAAACCAACGTTAGGGAGGAAAATGATGATAAACTTGAAAATGATCCCTTATGGAGAATGAATTTCGATGGGTCTTGCACTAGAAAGACTGCTAGAGCGGGAGTGTGGTTACATAACACCGAGAGTGACTATGATAAGAGTCATTCCTTCAATCTGAACTTCAAATGTACAAACAATATCGCAGAGCACGAGGCTCTCATCCTAGGCTTGAATCTATTGAAAAAAATAGGAGCCCGAAGGATAGTTGTACACGAAGACTCTGAGTTAATCATAAAACAAGTGAATGGAGAATATACAGCTAAACACCCTAGATTGAGAGGGTACAGGAATGATGTTATGGATTTACTGAAAACCTTTGTGGAATATGAACTGGTGTTTATTCCTAGGAGTCAGAACATAATTGAAAATGGATTAGCTTGCATAGCTAGCTCATATCATAAATCACCTAGTGACAAACAAATCATCATTCAAACAAAATATAGACCTGCAGTGCCTGATAATGAGAAATATTGGCAGGTCTTTGAGGGCAATAAGCAGATAGAGGATTTCCTGATTGGCAGGAACGAGTTTGAATTCTCTAATTCAGACTCCAAATCTGATGAAAGCTGCTTGAGTGAAGAGCCCCCCGATCAAGAAAAATCACCCCATAACGTAGAAATAAACAGGTTGACTGAACAACTTGAAAATCCAACCGAAGAATATAAGAACGCAGAAAAAGAGGAAATAGAGGTGTTGCAGTCCAAAGATAAGAACATACCCAGAGGGCTGGCACCTTTAGAGGACCTTTCTGATTTTGACAACGTAGCGAAGAAACCCACTATAGAACACTCAGAATCTGACGTCGAGGAATGCAACATAGGCACTGAAGATAAGCCTAATATGATTAAACTGGCTTAGTCCTTGCCCGCAGACATGAAAAAGAAATATATTGACTTATTTAAAGAGTTCATCGATGTGTTTACCTGGAGCTACGAGGACTTAAAGGCCTACAATACAGACATTATACAGCACAAAATCCCTTTGAAAGAGAACCAAAAACCCTTCATACAGAAACTTTGCAGAATTAACCCGAAACAATTGCCTCTAGTCGAAAAAGAAATCAAGAAGATGTACGAGGTAGGAATTATAGTGCCTATGAGGTTCTCCAATTGGGTTTCCAACCTGGTAGCTATGAGAAAGAAGACAGGTGAGATCAGACTGTGCATTGATTTCAGGAACCTTAACAGAGCCTCACTTAAAGACAATTACCCCTTACCAAAGATGGAACACATCTTACAGAGGGTAGTTGGCTCAAAAAGGATCTCCCTGTTAGATGGTTTTTTAGGCTATAACCAAGTTTTAGTGCTCCCAGAAGACCAACTCAAGACAGCTTTCACCACTTCGTGGGGCACTTTTATGTACGTAAAAATTCCTTTTGGACTAATGAACACTGGTGGGACCTTCTAACGAGAAATGGACATAGAATTTTCGGAGGAAATAGGGCACTTCATTGTCATCTATCTAGATGACATAATAGTCTACTCCAAGACCGATGAGGAGCACCTAAAACATCTAAGAAGAGTTTTTGAAAAATGTCGAAGGTTCGGTCTGTCTTTAAATCCCAAGAAGATTGTGTTCAGGCTTCAAGAAGGTAAGCTTCTTGGCCATATTATATCAAAGAAAGGAATTAAAATAGACCCGCAAAGAGTTGAGGGAATACTTCAGATCAGTCACTCGAGAAACATAAAAGAGTTGCAGTCCTTTATTGGGAAAATTAACTTCTTCAGGAGGTTTATTCCCAACTTAGCTGAGCACCTCGGGGTTAACTGGACTGTAGAGGCTAAAAAATCTTTTGATTACTTAAAATTGCACTCACCCGGGCACCTGTCCTAATTAGCCCAGATTTCTCAAAAGATTTCCTAATATTTTCCTTTGCCTCCGAGCATACAGTGGTTGCAGTTCTGCTGCAGAAAAATCCAGAGGGAATGGAACAGCCTATTGCTTTCTTCAGCAAGGCTCTGAGGGATGCACCCTTGAAATACAACATAATGGAAAAACAGGCCTATGCCTTGGTAAAGGCCTTGAAAGACTTTAGGGTGTATATACTTCATTCTCACATCATTTCCTATGTGCCTAACACAGTGGTAAAAGACATTTTGTCCCAGGATCCTGATGGAAAGAGGGGAAAATGGATTTTTGTAATATTAGAGTATAACCTGGAAATAAAACCCACAAAAATGATCAAATGGCAGGGCTTAGCTCAACTAATGGTTGAATCTAACTTGCAAGCCCTTGACATAAACATAGTAGATGCCCTGGATGAACATGAAGGATTGCCTGATCCTACAGTTGAAGAATAGTTTCAAAACTCTCCTTGGTATTCAGATATCCTGTATGTACTCACAAACCTTAATGCCCCTCCTGATTTATCAAAGACTAAGGCTAGATTCCTAAAGTTAAAAGACAGAAACTATTGCATACTGAATGAATGTTTATACTGGAAAAATGCAAATCGTCTATTGCTTAAATGTTTGCCTGAAACTGAAGCAGAGAGGATTAAACAGGAGTTCCATGCAGGAGAGTGTGGAGGCCATTTAAAATGGAAAGCCACTGCTAACAAAATACTCAGAGCTGGCTATTACTGGCCTACACTTTTCAATGACATCCATAAAATGATAATTTCCTGCCATAAGTGCCAAATTTTTTAGGGAAAAAGAAAGCTCCTCCCTTTACCAGGCTAGATTTTTGAGGGCAAAAGAAATCTCCTCCCTTTACCATTACAACCCATTACTGTTCAGGCTCCCTTTCAACAATGGGGCCTAGATTTCATAGGAGAAATACACCCTGCTTCTTCTACACAACACAAGTGGATCCTTACAGCCACAGACTACTTCACAAAATGGATAGAGGCCATACCTTCTAGGAATGCCACAGATTCTATTATCATTAAGTTCCTAGAAGACCACATCCTCTCTAGATTTGGCTGCCCAAGAAAGATAATCACTGATAATGCTACTGCTTTTGGATCCAAGAAAATGACTCATTTTTTTCACAGGTATCAGATAGCACTCGGTCATTCAACTGCTTATTACCCACAAGGTAATGGGTTAGCTGAATCATCAAAAAAGAGCTTGGTGACCATCATCAAAAAGCTACTTGAAGAGAATAAGAAATTGTGGCATAAAAAGTTAGTGCATGCTTTGTGGGCTGACAGACTAACAAAAAAGAATTCCATTGGAATGTCATCATATCAGCTTGTTTATGGAACAGAGGCAATGTTTCCTACCAGCCTAGGGGTACCAGACTAAGTGAAAGGATGCACCTAAGTCAATCAACCATGCCTCATGATCTACATGTGTATTTGAAGAAGAAGCCAAATACACATCCCCACCTTCATCTGAAGTGGTTTTTGCCTCTACAGAAGAAGCATCATCAGATCGCTTTCCTTTCTCAGGAGATTTAGATCTGCACTCTGTTAGGTCCTATATTTTATAGGATCTCAAGGTGATTGAGTATTTCATATTTGTAATTTTACATTGTAAATAATTTTCAATTTGAAAATGATATATATATATATATATATATATATATATACAAAGAAAATCAAAAGAGGGTATGTCAAAAATAAAATGAATATGTAGAAAAAATACAAAAAGAAAGAAAATTGAAAAAAAGAATAAAAAAGAACAAATCCCCACAAAAGAAAAATAGAAATAATACTAAAAGTGATGCAAATTTAAATGCCACTACTGTTAAATTAATTTCCTTTATGTCAAAATCCAATAAAATTGTGCACATATTGTCTTAAAATGCCACAATAAATAGATGTTTGTTCCAATCATACAACTTAATAATTATGGAACAATTTTGAATTTCATGCTAATTAGGTTAGTGAATAATGATTTGCCAAACAGTTTAATCTTGGAAAATTAGTAGTTAGGTAGAAAATGAGATTGATTCAATAGTCTAATCTGAATCAATAGGAGAAATAAGTGATAAAGTATGTTAGAGTTTTATAAAAAAAAGGATATGTGGGTTTGCTAGCTTAAATTCACCCTAAGGAAAGAAGATGAAAAAATGTGAGCTTAGAAAAAGAATTAAAAATGAAAGGGTAGGTAGAAGTTGTGTTATAGCTTTGAAAAACATGAAATTTTTATCCTAAGTTTGAAAATTACAAAGTTATATTTCATGCGCATAAGAAGACAAAGGGGTAAATACTTTATCCTAAGTTTAAAAGGATTGGGCATATCAATATCAAGTTCTGACATATAATCTATTATCTTAAGTTTTCACCTTTATCAAACCCTCCACTACCCGGAAAACCATCGCATTATATCACTTTAACTTACCATCACATCTTCACTCATCCGATCTCCCGCTTCCTCATTCGACAACCCTTATCACTTTTCGACCCCCCTTCTCCATAACTTTACCATCGGGGGGGAGGGTGGGGGGGCGGTTCGGAAAAATTTGTTTTGCGTTTCGGGCCCATGCTAACATGGCACCCTCTTGTCATTTTGCACCCCCCCTGATTAAACCATTTACCACTTAGGACCCCCTCCGAAAATCAATTTCCCCACCCTATCGAAAACCGCCAATCCTCCCGTTGAGCGCCCGTCATATCACACCACCTAGACCATTACCATTTCCAATTAAATTCCTCCCCACGGTAATACAACCATTGATGAATTTAATTCATCACTAACCGTTAATCCAACGGATCCATGCCACCATCAATGGAAATCGATCAAATTGTGTATAAATCCATGCTTGCTAAACTTCTAAATGTTTACCTTGACTATTTATCTGCTCTTTGCATGTTTATTGCAGGTTGACAGAATGCCAGAACAACTAGTCCGATCACTGTTAAAGTACTCTTTGCCACTTTCACACCTCCTTCCCAATCTCAGAGATTTACACAATCTCGACACCCATTTTCCTATCAGAAACCCTCATTCACTATAAAAACCTGATCCAACCATGCCTCATACGAAGAAGGGATAGGAAGAACCTGTAAATCCACTGCGCCATCCCCTAGTTGACCTAGATCACCTACCCTTGGTAGACAGGGATTATAAAATCCATGAAACCCTGTGTGAGTTTGAGTTACTCAAAATGTACTACTGGTTAGAAGACAAATTCATTGACAAATCTAATGATATTAGACTGTGGGAGTCTAATTTACCTCACTACATATTTCCCCACACCCACAGTGCCCCAGAATTCATCAGAAAGTGTCAAGCTTGTTATGTGTGATATTCCTAATTAGCTAAGCTAATGGGAATATACAATTTTGTTTTACTTTTTTTGTCTCATGAATAAAATTGTAAAGGACGATCATTAAAACTCCTAAACAATAAAATAAATCAATGCTGAATATGAACAAAGCTAAATCCAAGCTATTTTCATAAAAAAACTTAAGTGTGAAGGAGATTGGATCAATTGACTGGGTCAACAGGACCAAATCAATAGCGCTATCTAGATGCAATGTATCTCCTAGAGGCACAACGCAGTTCATGTTGGAGGCCACTCATGTGAATGAAGCTAAATCATTAAGATGGTTTAGGGTTTGACTAGATTTCCACATTATAAAAGGAAGAGGAGGATACCAAGAAGGGGGTTGATAATTTGATATTTCTGAAGCTGTTTTCTGTTTAGACATTCCTCATTCTCTACCTGTTTAGCTGAGAATAGTGTTGTTTAGCACTGGGTGTTCCCGAGCGGGAATCCCACCTCTTCCATAAAGAAAATCTTGGAGGAGTCTTGCTTATCTTGTCCACTATCAGGAATTTGGCCAAGCTTCATCTTCCAACTACAACGCAGATCCTGTTGAGGGTTTGGTTGTCTCTGTAAGCTGCAGCAAGTGGAGGCTAGATATGCTCAGATCTAAGCCAATCTAGTGCCTCTTTTCAATGGGGAAGTCTTCTATCTCACTGGAAAGAGTGTGTTGGATCTTTGGAGCTAAATTTTCAGATCTTGGCATCAGGCCAAACCAGTACTGAAGCCTATAGCGCAGTTTCCCTTCCATAACTGTGTTATTTGCAAGTTTATAGTTGCAGGGTGTTTTGACTACATTTTGGAGGAGAGATCTCTGGTGATAGGATTCTCCCTTTCACTATGGTGATCCATGGATTAGATATCGCCCAGTCTCTAGTGATAGGATTCTCCCTTTCACTATTGTGATCCTGCAGATTTATTCTTAGAACCTGTGGTTGAAGAACATGCGCCATGGAGCAGTACTGGTGAGATGGGTGTTGCGGTTTCAGCAGTCAACCTTTCACAAAAAATGAGTGAATTGGGTGCTACTGTTTCAACAATCAACCCTACGCAGGAAAATGATGGGTTCGCCCCAGATTTACACAAAGAGGAGCATATTTCTGTTATGAATAACGATGATGAGGTTTCATTACTCATTAACAACCATGATAACATCCGTGTTGATATTCTGGTAAAAAATTACGATAACACCAACGCATGTCGAAGCCAGCTCCACGTTGATAGTAGGCAACAACATCTTGAAATTGGTAAGAAAAGTGACACAAATGACAAGCGATGCTCCAATAATTATGCTTCAACCAACATGGTCCACGCTAAAAAAGATAAAAAAGATAATACAAGGAATGCTCCTAAGATGGATACATATTCCAATAATAATTTAAATAATGATGCCATTAAGAAACATAACCTGCCTACCAAAAATAAAAAAGTTGTTAACTTATCCTCTGTAGAGTTAGGTCAGGATTCTATTAAGATTCTCAGCAAGGGTTTAGGATTTGTGGTTGCCCCCAAAGGCATCCAAAATGAAAGCATTTTGTGCAGAATCGAGGAAGGTATTAGAGGTTTAACGCTTGATGATAAAGAAGCATTGAGACAAGAATGCTCCCTGATTCTGAAAAAAGCCAGAAATCCCAAAAGCAACCTAAGTAAGGAAGAGTTTTTTGCTCTCAAGGCTCTTCGCAATAATGAGAACACTATGGTTCAAGCTGACAAGGGAGGTGCTACTGTCATTCTAGATAAGGATGATTATATTAGGAAAATGAATGAACATCTAGATTGTAGCAGCTACAAGAAGCTTAACTCCAACCCCATGCCCAAGGTATTAAGAGAAGTCAAGAAAGCAATCAAAAATTCAGGGTTGGATGACAAACTAAAAAACAAATTGACCCTGTCTTGTGAGGTCATGCCAAGAATTTATGGATTACCCAAAATTCATAAAAAAGGAATCCCCCTGAGACCAATTGTTAATACCATAGGGTCCCCCACCTATGAGCTGACAAAATATGTTGCTAAGATCTTGAAACCTCTCTTTGGAAATAATGACTCTTTCATTAAGGACTCAAGTGATTTTTTCAAACTCATTAAGGATCAAAAGATTGAAGAAAATGACATCTTGGTTAGTTTTGATGTGGTATCAATTTTCACGAAGATTCCTTTAGATGAGGCAATCAAAGACATTAAAGATGTCACCGATCCTGGAACAACCAAGCTTGCGGAGATTTGCCTACGCTCCACTTTCTTCAGCTTTCAACGGGAATTCTATGAACAGGTATCTGGTGTCGCAATGGGATCTCCGCTATCCCCTATTATCGCCAACTTATACATGGAAAATTTTGAGAAAAAGGCCCTTGCCTCTTATCCCTTAAAACCTGACTGGTGGAAAAGGTTTGTAGACGACACCAACATAAAGTGGACCCATGGTAAAGAGAATCTTGAAGGATTTTTTAATCACCTCAAATCCATTTCCACAGAGATTAAGTTCACAATGGAGGTTGAAGAAAATAGGAGCATTTCTTTTTTGGACGTTCTTGTCACTAGGAATGATGATGGAACGCTTGGGCACCAAGTGTTTAGAAAGAAAACCCATACTGATATTTATCTCCATGCTAAGTCCTACCATCATCCAGCTCAAAAGTTTGGTGTCCTTAATACCCTTGCCGTCAGAGCCATGAGGATTTCTGATACCGAACACTTGAACGAGGAAATCAGTCACCTATCATCTGTATTCATAGATTTAGGTTATAAAGAGAGAGATATCAAAAAATCCCTGAAAAGAGCTGAGGGTTCGATCTTACCTTGGAATCGCCATGAACCTCAAGAAAATATGGGTAGAGTTTTTCTACCATACATTAAAGGGGTTACTGATAAAATCGCCAAGGTTCTAAGAAAGAACGATATTTTCGCTCAATTTTCAGCATCAGGGACTATTAGGCAAAAGATGCAATCAGTTAAGGATGGCATAAACCCTGAACAACTTAAAGGAGTGTACAAGATTGACTGTTCATGCGGGAAAAGTTATATCGGTGAGACTAGGCGTTCACTTTAGAAAAGACTTAAGGAACATGGAGCTGATATCAAGTATGAACGATCGCGCACCTCGGCCCTTGCAGAACACTCCTCGAAAACCAAACATCAAGTACGTCTGGAAGATGCAAGGATCATTGCGAGAGAAGAACACTATCAAAGAAGAAAAATAAGAGAGGCCCTTGAGATTATAAAGCATCCACATAATCTTAATAGGGATGGGGGAGTTGAAATTAGTGACACTTGGAGACCTCTTCTTCGACAAATCTGTTCCTCCAAGACACCCTCTGCCGAGATATAGTTTCAGGTATATAATCCCAGGTATGTTCCTCCTCCTCTGGATTCTAATTTAGTTTTAATAGATTAAAATTCTAATAATTATCCCTATTAATTAATTTTTATTTGGTTAAAATAAAAATTAATTAATTAATCAATAATTATTAGGATTTTCTACTTTATTCCCTTAAAAATTTCTCCCTATTTTTTTTTCCCTGGCCTAATTTCCCCCCCCCTAGCTTAAAAGATTAATTAGTGAAATAAAAATGAGCTTTAGTAATTAATATTCTTAAAAATAAATCTAAATAATTACTTCCTTTACTTATATATATTCACTTAAAATTAAAAAGATATATTTAATAAATTAAATATATCTTTTTTAAATTCAATTATATATTTATATTTTATTAAGACCTTAATTAAATTATAATAAATTAAATTAACTTATAGTTAATCACCGATCAATAAAATTTTACCATAATAAAAATTTTCCTAAACAACAAAAATTAGTTAGTATATTATAATTGGCATAATTAATTAAGAATTAAAAATTAAAATAAAACTAAATATTTATTTATTTATATTTTATATAGATTTTAAACCTAGTATATGTCCCATATTAAATCAAATATATCTTTTATAAACTAAAATAACCAATTTTGTTACTATTCAATTTAACAAATAATAGACATAATAAAATTATACTAGACTTATTGGTAAAATAATTAAAATAAAAATGATGAATTTAACTTAATAAACTATTAGTGATTAAAAATAAAAATTAAAAGTGAACCTTAAATCTTGGATTATTAACCATAATAAATTAATTAATTTAATTAGAATTAGAATTAATAAAAATATAAAAATATAAAATAATAAACTTTGGTCGGCTCTTTACAAGAAATCTATCTCTATTAATGGTTTGAATCCTTTCTCTCAATCTCTTCATTCAAGAAAGTCCTAATGATGGATCCCCATTGGGATTCGAAACGTCGACACTCGTTCCTTAGTACTGTGGATAATCTGGGAAGCTCTTTAAAAAATGATCACCACATGAGTTTAAAAACCAAAATTGTGTCCCTGCACGAAGGGGATTCTTGGGAAGAGATTTGTTATCTCAAAAAAATTAGAATGAATATTGAGAGAAGGGCAGCAGACTTGAAATTTCTTAAAGAATGTCGTGACAACAATCTAATTCCACCTTTCGCTCGTATTAAACCTATCTCTCACCTTCGAAGATAAAACAAATATTTTTTAAAATTAAGTTTTAACCTGATTCGCGCAGAGATCAAGAGGACTCGTGTTGTGTTAGATAAACTTGGTTGATCCGCCCTTTCTCTACATTTAAAATTGGCTAATTCAATTAGGTCGAAATTCTAGAAAACAATTGATGCTAAGGCTGCTATTAAGGCTGAAAGAGAGGGTCAGTTGGCAAGTAGAAGACATTCTAAAAAAATGGATAAAATAAAGAAATTGGCCTGCAGTGACATCGATGTTTCTAGCGCTGGTGAATTTCAATCTAGTTTGGTTGTAGATTGGCAGGTACAGAGGTTCGCTGGAGCAAGTGGGAGAAGCGTTGTTGATTCAAGTAACACCAACAACAGTTCGTTGATAGGTAGCTTGTATTCCTGTTTGAATGATAATGGGATTGGAGGTTATGGTCTAACACCAGATTACAACTCCGGTGTTGCGAACAGTAGCAACTCTTAGCAAGAAAACGCATATTACATCAAATCCGATAACGCTAACAATGTAAACATAGAAGTATGCAAGACTCACGACATCGTTGATGGAGTGTGTTCTGAAAACAGTGACAACGACAGTTGCTGTTGGTTCAGAACTTGCAACAATGAATGCTCAACGAAAACAGGCGTTAACAATTTCACTCTGATGAAGCCAATTTAGTACAAAACAGAAGCTCTAATCTCTCTCAGGAAGTACGCATCTTCTCCAAGGACGCTGTTTCCAACACTACGTAATGAGAATTGCGGTTACGGAAAAAAACCTGTAGATTTATTCTTAGAACCTGTGGTTGAAGAACATGCGCCGTGGAGCAGTACTGGTGAGATGGGTGCTGTAGTTTCAACAGTCAACCTTTCACAAAAAATGAGTGAATTGGGTGCTGCTGTTTCAGCAGTCAACCCTATGCAGGAAAACGATGGGTCCACCCCAGATTTACACAAAGAGGAACGTATTTCAGTTACGAATAATGATGCTAAGGTTTCATTACTCATTAGCAGGCCTGATAACATCCGTGTTGATATTCCGGTCAAAAATTATGATAACACCAGCACATGTCGAAGCCAGCTCCACGTTGATAGTAGGCAACAACATCTTGAAATTGGTAAGAAAAGTGACACAAATGACAAGCGATGCTCCAGTAACTATGCTTCAACCAATATGGTCCACGCTAAAAAAGATAAAAAAGATAATACAAGGAATGCTCCTAAGATGGATAAGGATTCCAATAATAATTTAAATAATAATTCCATTAAGAAACATAACCCGCCTACCAAAAATAAAAAAGTTGTTAACTTATCCTCTGTAGAGTTAGGTCGGGATTCCATTAAGATTCTTAGTAAGGGTTTAGGATTTGTGGTTGCCCCCAAAGGCATCCCAAACGAAAGCATTTTGTGTAGCATCGAGGAAGGGATTAGAGGTTTAATGCTTGATGATAAAAAAACATTGAGACAAGAATGCTCCCTGATTCTAGAAAAAGCCAAAAATCCCAAAAGCAACCTGAGTAAGGAAGAGTTTTTTGCTCTCAAGGCTCTTCGCAATAATGAGAACATTGTGGTTCTTAAAGCTGACAAGGGAGGTGCTGCCGTTGTTCTAGATAAGGATGATTATATTAGGAAAATGAATGAACATCTAGATTGTAGCAGCTACAAGAAGCTTAACTCCAACCCCATGTCCAAGGTATTAAGAGAAGTCAAGAAAGCAATCAGAAATTCAGGGTTGGATGACAAACTAAAAAAGAAATTGACCCCGTCTTGTGAGGTCATGCCAAGAATTTATGGATTACCCAAAATTCATAAGGAAGGAATCCCCCTGAGACCGATTGTTAATACCATAGGGTCCCCCACCTATGAGCTGGCAAAATATGTTGCTAAGATCCTGAAACATCTCGTTGGAAATACTGACTCTTTCATTAAGGACTAAAGCGATTTTGTCAAAATAATTAAGGATCAAAGGGTTGAAGAAAACGAAATCTTGGTTAGTTTTGATGTGGTATCAATTTTCATGAAGATTCCTTTAGATGAGGCAATCCAAGTAATTAAAGATGTCACCGATCCAGGAACAACCAAGCTTGCGGAGATTTGCCTATGCTCCACTTTCTTCAGCTTTCAACGGGAATTCTATGAACAAGTATCTGGTGTCGCAATGGGATCTCCGCTATCCCCTATTGTTGCCAACTTATACATGGAACATTTTGAGAAAAAGGCCCTTGCCTCGTATCCCTTAAAACTTGACTGGTGGAAAAGGTTTGTAGACGACACCAACATAAAGTGGACCCATGGTAAAGAGAATCTTGAAGGATTTTTTAATCACCTCAACTCCATTTCCACAGAGATTAAGTTCATAATGGAGGTTGAAGAAAATAAGAGCATTTCTTTTTTGGACGTTCTTGTCCCTAGGAAGGATGATGTAACACTTGGGCACCAGGTGTTTAGAAAGAAAACCCATGCTGATAGTTATCTCCATACTGAGTCATACCATCATCCAACTCAAAAGTTTGGTGTCCTTAATACCCTTGTTGTCAGAGCCATGAGGATTTCTGATACCGAACACCTGAACGAGGAAATTAGTCACCTATCATCTGTATTCATAGATTTAGGTTATAAAGAGAGAGATATCGAAAAAGCCCTGAAAAGAGCTGAGGGTTCGATCTTACCTCAGAATCGCCATGAACCTCAAGAAAATATGGGTAGAGTTTTTCTAACACACATTAAGGGGGTTATTGATAAAATCGCCAAGGTTCTGAGAAAGAATGATATTTTCGCTCAATTTTCAGCATCAGGGACTATTAGGCAAAAGATGCGATCAGTTAAGGATGGCATAAACCCTGAACAACTTAAAGGAGTGTACAAGATTGACTGTTCATGCGGGAAAAGTTATATCGGTGAGACTGGGCATTCACTTCAGAAAATACTTAAGGAACATGGAGCTAATATCAGGTATGAACGATCGCGCACCTCGGCCCTTGCAGAACACTCCTCGAAAACCAAACATCAAGTACGTCTAGAAGATGCAAGGATCATTGCGAGAGAAGAACACTATCAAAGAAGAAAAATAAGAGAGGCCCTTTAGATTATAAAGCATCCAGATAATATTAATAGGGATGGGGGAGTTGAAATTAGTGACACTTGGAGACCTCTTCTTCGACAAATCTGTTCCTCCAAGACACCCTCCGCCGAGGTATAGTTTTCAGGTATATAATCCCAGGTATGTTCCTCCTCCTCTGGATTCTAATTTAATTTTAATGGATTAAAATTCTAATAATTATCCCTATTAATTAATTTTTATTTGGTTAAAATAAAAATTAATTAATTAATCAATAATTATTAGGATTTTCTACTTTATTCCCTTAAAAATTTCTCCCTAATTTTTTTTTTTCCCTAGCCTAATTTTTTTTTTTTCCCCTCGCTTAAAAGATTAATTAGTTAAATAAAAATGAGCTTTAGTAATTAATATTCTTAAAAATAAATCTAAATAATTACTTCATTTACTTATATATATTCACTTAAAATTAAATATATAATGAATTAAAAAGATATATTTAATAAATTAAATATATCTTTTTTAAATTCAATTATATATTTATATTTTATTAAGACCTTAATTAAATTATAATAAATTAAATTTACTTATAGTTAATCACCAATCAATAAACTTTTACCATAATAATTTTTTTCCTAAACAACAAAAATTAGTTAGTATATTATATTGGCATAATTAATTAAGAATTAAAAATTAAAGTAAAAATTAAAATAAAACTAAACATTTATTTATTTATATTTTATATAGACTTTTAACCTAGTATAAGTCCCATATTAAATCAAATATATCTTTTATAAACTAAAATAACCAATTTTGTTACTATTCAATTTAACAAATAATAGACATAATAAAAATTATACTAGACTTATTGGTAAAATAATTAAAATAAAAATGATGAATTTAACTTAATAAACTATTAGTGATTAAAAATAAAAATTAAAAGTGAACCTTAAATCTTGGATTATTAACCATAATAAATTAATTAATTTAATTAGAATTAGAATTAATAAAAATATAAAAATATAAAATAATAAACTTTGGCCGGCTCTTTACAAGAAATCTATCTCTATTAATGGTTTGA
Organism: Pinus albicaulis; assembly: GCA_034641835.2. Lineage (NCBI taxonomy): Eukaryota > Viridiplantae > Streptophyta > Pinopsida > Pinales > Pinaceae > Pinus > Pinus albicaulis. Next base: position 1,683,462,868 of record CM076579.1, on the reverse strand, counting down.
ATCCTTTCTCTCAATCTCTTCATTCAAGAAAGTCTTGATGATGGATCCCCGTTGGGATTCGAAACGTCGACACTCGTTCCTTAGTACTATGGATAATCCGGGAAGCTCTTTAAAAAATGATCACCACATGATTTAAAAAACTAGGAATATTCATTTTTGTTTTGTTTTCTATTGCATGAATAAAGGAATAAAGGAGGACATGTAAAACTCCTCAAAATTTGAATAAATAAATGCCCATGTGAACAAAGATAAATCAGGGCCATGTAAATAAATCACTTGCAGGTGTGAAAGGGGTTTATGCTATTAGATTGGGTCAACCTTGACCAAATCTACAGCGTTGTCCAAGTTCAATGCATCTCATAAAGGGACTGTGCAGTTCTAGAAGGAGGCCCCTTGTGTGAAGGAAGCTAACTCATCTAGGTGGTTTAGGGTTTGCAAAGGCTCTCATTTTATAAAAGGAAGGGAAAGAAATAAGAGGAGGTTGTTGATTGATCATATTTCTAAGTATCTTGTCTGCTTAGACAAATACTATTCTTTGCTGTTTAGTGGAGAATTGTGCTGATGAGCACTTGAGATTCCTATGCAGGGATTTCACCTCTTCCCTTGAGGATTATTGGAGGAGTATTTGCTGATTTGATCCACTATCTGGTTTGAGGCCGAGCTCTACTTTCAATTGCAGTGCTGATCCATTGAGGGCCCTGTTGCTCTTGCAAGCTACATCAAGTGGGTATTTAGATCTGCATAGATCTAGTTTGTTTCAGGAGTCTCTTCTCATGGAGTGTGTCTTTTAACCTCCTGGAAGAGTGTCTCTTCTATTTTTGCTTCAGATCTGTACTTGGCAGCTGGTTATCCATTGTATTCAAGCTACTGTGCAGTTTTCATTAATGGACTGCACTTTTTTCATATGAGATTCTTCAAGGTGTTTTTCTTTTAGTTTTGATGAGAGATCTACGGTGTTGGGCTTTGCCTCTCACTTTGATGATCCATGGATTAGCTTGCTAATCCATGCCTTGTTAGATCTGATCTATTTTAATGAAAAGTCATCTTCAGAAATCTCTGAAGCATTCTACAGTCTTGTAACTTAAAATTCAGATCTACACTTTGTTATGCATGATTTTGTCAAAACCCCAAGGGGATCTTCTAAAGAAGACTATGTAGATTCCATATCTGAAATAAATCTTATGTTTTGTCCATAGATCTATCATAGATCTGAGTTGTAATGTTCAGCTTCTGAAGCTCATAAAAAATAATGCTGTTAAGCCATTTCTGCAATTATCTATGTGTTGCAGCTCTCTTTTCTAAAGATTTAATGCTCTCTTGTCTCATGTATTCTACTATATATTGAAAGAGCTTCATTCTAGTTCTGAATTACTGCTATATTTTTGAAATATGAACCTCCTTTCTGATTTCCTATGAATACCTATCAAAACTGCGCAATTCCTGAAGCAGAGTTTGCATGTTGCTGCAGCCTTCCTCTTTGGGTGCTTTCCAGCTAGTCTTGTTTGTGGGAGATCTATTTAGTGTATCTAAACTGATTTGTTTTTGATGAAATTTCATATATAAGTTCCACATAGCATAAATAAGAGGAACCAAGTCCTGATCTGCATTTATGTAGCACAATTTTTTTTATACAGCGTTTCTCTTGAGCATATTGCTAATATTCCTGAAAAAGGGATATTACAGTGGTATCAGAGCTCCTTTCTTGGCACAGCCTGTGCTTCCTTGGAGCATCACAGCCATGGTGCATTTAGAAGAAGATGAAACTCTTACTAAGAGGGATAAGAGGTATCAGAATAGAAGTCACAAGAAGTATGACTACACTACTGAAGCTCAAGACAAGGGTAAAGGCCTTGAAACTGCAAATGATAAAGAAGGTGAAGAGTTTGAAAAATATCTATTGGTAGCCATGAAATATCTTTCCAAGGAGATCAAGGAGATGAGGATGGAAAGAATGAGGGAATCTCCTGGGAGATTTCATCTGGGAGAAGGCTCTGACATGTCTCATCACCGGACTAGCCAACCAATGAACCTACCACAAGCTCCTCAAGCTTCACAACACTCCACCATGCCTACTTTCTTGGATATGGAGAATGAAGGACCACAAGAGCAAGCTTCTCTTGAATATTAATTTGTGGAGTATGATTCTTAGAGTCAGAGATTCAAGGACAACTTGAGTTTCCAAGATTTTTGTCACCTCAAGGATAGGAGAAGACCAAAACAATAGTATAGAGATGGTGGATTCTTCCACAATCATGATAAACACCACTCTATGGGCAGATTTTTTTTGCCCAAATTTGATGGATCCTCTTCTAGCTCTGCCAAGGCATGGGTATAGAATTTGGATATTTACTTTCAGTAGAATAAAGTCCCTAAGGTTGAAGCCATCAAGATTGCAGCGCTGCACCTTGAAGGTGAAGCACACAATTGGTGGTTCCATGGGTTGTCTACTTTGGGACACATCTATGTGACTACCTATTCTGAATTTACTAGAAGTCTGGTAGAGAGGTTGGATAGGAAGGATATTGAAGCACCCTTCATAAGCCTTGCAAAGCTGAAGCAATCAAGAGATGCAGAGACTTATATCTTTGAGTTTTTGAGATTATCAGTCATGGTCCCTGATCTATCTGTAGCTAGGAGGTTCTACATGTTCCTTGATGGCTTGGAGGAACCTTTGCATGGGTTGGTCAAATCTACCAAGCCCATCACTTTGCATGATGCCATTGAGAGGACTAGAGACCTCCAAGATGCCTTGCCAAAAGCAAAGGCAACTTTCCAGAGCAAGGCCTCTAACTTTTCTAAAGGGAAGGAAGGAAAAGTTGCTCCTCCCAAGGAGAGCTCCTTGAAGAAACCTCTTGATTTTGATCTCAGGAGGGAATTTGGGAAAAATAAACTGTGCTTCACTTTCCATGAGTCATGGGCACCGGAACATAGATGTGCTGCGGGAAAAGCACACTACATAGAATTCTTCTCATATCTTGAGGAGGAAGATGAAGATGATGAGCCTAGAAGGGGTCACAATGCTGATGAGGAGGAGGAAGACCAAGCACCATCCAGATATGGGAAGGGGGCCTTTGATCCAACAAGTGGGACTCTTGATTCTTTGAGAGGAGTGCCCAAGTAATTGACCCTAAGAGTGCAAGGTTCCGTCATGAATCAAAGAGTATCTGTCCTGATTGACAGTGGGGCAACCCACAATTTTATTGATTCTCATATTGTATAAAGGAGAGGAATCCCCACTGAAAACTTTGAGGGATTTTTTGTTTTGGTCCCAGGGGATAGGCCCATGCAATGCATGACATATGTTCCATCACTCTCTGTTACTATGGGATCCTACACTTTGGTGGATCATTTTTGTTGTTGTGGACATACCAGACATCAACATTATTTGGGTGTCTAATGGTTGATAACCTTGGGAAAGGTTACCACTGATTGGAAAGCCTTGCAGATGGAGTGGGTGGATTCAAAGAGTGGGAAACCGCAAATGATCCAAGGTATGCACACTTATCCTTCATCTAGTACTTCCACACAAAAAACAGAGATGGGCTTGCGCAGTGGAAGTAGGGATCTCACAGTTCCTTCTCTCATGTTCATGAGGATGTTGCAAGGGACTTTCTTATCTAATGGAAAGCCACCTGAGATGACATCAAATTCTGATCTTGTGGGGAAGACTCCACAAAGTACCACTCCAATCGAGATCAAGGAAGGAAGGGAGCAATAGGAGACCAAGTTATAATGCTGGAAGATTGGAAACAACTGAAGAATGAGGGGGACCTTCTTCCTACATCACCATCCCCCTCTCTCTTTTCTGGATCTGTGCTGTTATTGTTGGAGAGTGTGGATCCATATTGGAGATCTCAACTCCTTGTGGAGTACTCCAAAGATCTTCACACCAGGATGATACTAGATGGCATGAAGCAAGGAGGAGGCTATTTGGTCCATGAAGGGGCCATCTATCATCTTAGTAGAGTATTCTTGTCTAAAGCATCCAAGCTTAAGAAAGAGATACTACAAAGGGCACATAAAGAGTTCCTTTCTAGCTATCTGTAGTAAACAAAGATCTACACCCTAATCATGGAGAGCTTTGATTGGGAGGGCATGAAGGAGGAGCTACATCATCACTATGATTGGGAGGAACTACATCATCACTTTCAAGAGTGCATGAGTTATGAGGATTTGGGGCGGCTAAGGGACTCTATGCAGGAGTCATTTCAGCCATCTCTTCCTTCTCTTGAAAGAGGAGAAATATCCATGCCAACTCCATGTGTGTGGGAGACTTGAATGGTAAAAAATCTGATCTTATGGAGCATGTTTATTTTTGTGATTTGACATATTCTCTTACCATATGTATGCAGGCCATGGCTCCTAAAGGGAGTGATATTACATGTAAATCTCATGGCATTGGTAAGGCCAATAAAAATTCTGAATCTGGCCACTCCCTTGAGGTGCAAAGGGAGATCATTTTTCATGATGGGTGATTCCCAAAGGCACCAAACATATCTCTCATTTTCAGCTATGATGAGATTACTTGTGCAACAAGTAAGTGTTGGGAGAACCACTTACCAAACATAGATCTACTGCAGGAAGGAGATGCCCTGTGGTGGTACCTCATGTGGGGTCAAGATCCACCTCCCTATGCTCAACTTTCAGTTTGTTTATATGTACTCTTGCTTCCATACTTGGATGATATAGCTGTATTGTTTATGGGGATGTATGGACATAGAATGGGCAGTGTGTATGTGCCACATGGTTTAGAACTTCTACATGTACTTCATGATACATGTTTTAGATATAGCACTACTTCAACCATGTCTATTTCTGTTGAGTTTTTCACTCCTGGTGGGATGGGCTATGTACATATTATGTTGACCTTAGAGGAGAAATTCATGGGAGATTGGCTTATTGAGCACTTAGTTCATGATGGGGACTTGATCCTTGATGATACCATGGATGGAGGAGAAGTACTACAGCTCTTACCCTATCAGTTGCTTGAGGACAAGCAACATTTTGGAGGGGAGGACTGTAATATTCCTACCTAGCCCAAGCTAAGAGGAATATTCATTTTTGTTTTGTTTTCTATTGCATGAATAAAGGAATAAAGGAGGACATGTAAAACTCCTCAAAATCTGAATAAATCAATGCCCATGTGAACAAAGATAAATCAGGGCCATGTAAATAAATCACTTGCAAGTGTGAAAGGGGTTTATGCTATTAGACTGGGTCAACCTTGACCAAATCTACATCGTTGTCCAAGTTCAATGCATCTCATAAAGGGACTACACAGTTCTAGAAGGAGGCCCCTAGTGTGAAGGAAGCTAACTCATCAAGGTGGTTTAGGGTTTGCAAAGGCTCTCATTTTATAAAAGGAAGGGAAAGCAACAAGAGGAGGTTTTTGATTGATCATATTTCCGAGTATCTTGTCTGCTTAGACAAATACTATTCTTTGTTGTTTAGTGGAGAATTGTGCTGCTTAGCACTTGAGATTCCTATGCAGGGATTTCACCTCTTCCCTTGAGGATTATTGGAGGAGTATTTTATGATTTGATCCACTATCTGGTTTGAGGCCAAGCTCTACTTTCAATTGCAGCGTTGATCCATTGAGGGTCCTGCTGCTCTTGCAAGCTGCAGCAAGTGGGTGTTTAGATCTGCATAGATCTAGTTTGTTTCAGGAGCCTCTTCTCATGGAGTGTGTCTTTTAACCTCCTGGAAGAGTGTCTCCTCTATTTTTGCTTTAGATCTGTACTTGGCAGCTGGTTATCCATTGTATTCAAGCTACTGCGTAGTTTTCATTGATGGACTGCGTTATTTTCATATGAGGTTCTTCAAGGTGTTTTGCTTTCAATTTTGATGAGAGATCTACAGTGTTGGGCTTTGCCTCTCACTTTGATGATCCATGGATTAGCTTGCTAATCCATGATTTGTTATATCTGATCTATTTTAATGAAAAGTCATCTTCAGAAATCTTTGAAGCATTCTGCAGTCCTGTAACTTAAAAGTCAGATCTACACTTTGTTATGCATGTTTTTGTCAAAACCCCAAGGGGATATTGTAAAGAAGACTATGTAGATTACAGATCTGAAATAGATCTGATTTTTTGTCCATATATCTATCATAGATCTGAGTTTTAATGTTCAGCTGCTGAAGCTCATAAAAAATAACGTTGTTAAGCCATTTCTGCAGTTATCTATGTGTTGCAGCTCTCTTTTCTGAATATTTAATGCTCTCTTGTCTCATGTATTCTACTGTATATTGAAAGAGCTTCACTCTAGTTCTAATTTACTGATATATTTCTGAAATATGAACCTCCTTGCTGATCTTCTTTGAATACCTATCAAAACTGTGCAATTCCTAAAGCAGAGTTTGCATGTTGTTGCAGCCTTCCTCTTTGGGTGCTTTCCAGCTAGTCTTCTTTGTGGGAGATCTGTTTAGTGTGTCTAAATTGATTTGTTTTTGATGAAATTTCATATATAAGTTCCACATAGCATAAATAAGAGGAACCAAGTCCTAATATGCATTTCCGTTGCACAATTTTTCTTATACAACGTTTCTCTTGAGCATATTGCTAATATTCCTGAAAAAGGGATATTACAAATTCCTTCCATTCTGCTATCAACATTTCATATATGATAGTTATAAAATATTTCTCCTGCTTCATTTCATCATTCTGTAAGAAGGTTGATTGCTAGAAGACTCCATTATAAAGGTCCTTTTTTCATTTAATTTTCATAATAGATTACTTAATCTCCTGGTTATAAAATCCTCATGTTGATTTTTTATCTCTTCAAATTTAAACAGTTCTGCAGATTCAAATTCCATTCTATCATTTTTTAAAGTGTAGTCCTTTAAAATTCTATTATTTTACTCAAGATTCACCCCTTGGATTCTTTCATCTAACACACATTTATATTAAAAAATCGAATATGATGTCAATGAGTTTATTACCACAATTTCTTTAGCTTTTCTTCTAGAGTGTTGTAACACATATTCTAAAAATTCTAGCCATCCATTAAAGTCCTCAAACATTTCTTCTAATTGCTACATCTCGTCCTCAAGTATTTCTTCCTTAGTTTCAAGTATATCTAGTTTTTCCGAGCATCCCAAACAAATTTACAGTTCCATTTTTTGTCATGTATATGAGCTCCTTCTTCATGTAGAAATTATACAATATGCATGTATATATTGGATTCACTTGATCTAAAAATATGCTAAAGTTAAATACTGAATCGCTTCTACAAATCTTTGCGGAATTAAAAACACAATCACCAATTACAATATCATGAAGAAAGATTAATCACACACAACACAGATAATTTCCCTGGGAAATCTTATAGCTAAAAACCCCACTATATTATATTGTATATTATATCATGGATCATGAAAGAATTACATACAAAACTCCAATCATAAGAGCTCTCAGTACATCAGCTAATTTTCTCACATTGTCATACAGAAATTGGAAAATCACTTGCTCAATTTACTGTCTCCAGACAACCTACCTCCACTGCGCAATCCCTGAATTGATGCCTTCTTTCCTGCCTTGACTGCGCAATCCTCATGGGCACATCCAATGTGTGTGTGCTTTCATTAGTGCAAGCGGATAATTTTACAACTGATATTTTACGTCTCTTTCACCTAGAACTCAACTAGTTCTCCACTGGATCTGCGATGCATGTAGTTAATAATAGTAAATATTCAGTTGCATGTGAGCCCACTAATTTTGAACTAATTAATAATTAATTCAATTTATCTCTCACTAGTGTATCTTTAGTTACAACTAGCACAACCGAGTTTAACTCACTTAACTGAGTTAAACTACTTACAACTTGCACAAGTCATGCACCACTACACTTACAACTCTGTTATAACTTGAATCACTTAGTTACAACTAAAGTCAACCTGCATGTCCCACCAACCAACCTCTTAACTCGAAATTCACTTAGCTAGCTGATTTTCCACTTCATTTAACTATTTTCAAGTCCACATTGAGAATAGATTATAGTTTAATGTCCATCTATATTAAGGGATAATAAAGATAGACATGCATCTATAAATATACATGAATCTATAAATAGGTATGCACATACATCTATAAATAGACATACACCTAAAAATATCCTGAGGGCCCCACCCTAGTGTAGGTGCTTAATTTTCACTAGGATCAAATTTCTTGTTGAATCTCAACACTTCCTCTCAACAAGAAAGGGATTATCCTTCAGCCCAATCCTGTTTCTATGGTATTCGAATTTTCTCCTAGTGAGCGCCTTCGTCATAATATCTGCATCCCGATATTCCGTGGGAATGTACTGAAGAAACATAATTCTCCTCTGCAAACAATCTCTGAGATGATGGTACCAGATATCTATATGCTTGGATCTATCATGGAACACGGGATTAATCGAGAGTTTAATGCAACTCTGATTATCACAATGAATTACTATCAGATCCATATGAGAACCAAACAAACCAACCAAGATGTTTCTCATCCAAATAGCCTCACATGTAGTTTGAATTGCTGCCATGTATTCTGATTCCATTGAATTGAGTGTGTAATATCCCCTTTTTGGATTGCTCAGCAAGGCATGCTTGAAAAATGCATTTTTCAGGAATGGCTGCTACGAGACTTGAACCTAGCACTTGGATCCCTTATAATAGAGCATATAAGTCTGAAATCCAAGAGGAGGCACCAAAGAAATCTTTCTATCATGGTCAAATAAGCCTCCCACACCTAGTTCCCTTCAGAAATTTCCCAAGGAATGGGGCTGCAACAATGTATGAACATACAATGGATTCTCTGTGTTATTTTTATGAGCTTGCTTGTGAGAAGATGTAAATAGCCAATATATGTAATTACAGCAGTAAAAGGAATGCAATGACTTGAGGAATCAATCATTTAGTCAATACAATACAAGCCTCACATTACATACATGAAAAATATGAAGCACACTGCTATAGATGAGAAACTGTAGGCTATGACTGCGCAGTATTTTATAGAGAACTGTTGAAAAATGATAACATTACAATGATATGACAATATGAAGCTCAAATAAAGTGGGGGAGCATGATCTAAACCCTTGAAAATACAATACATCAATCCTCTAGAAGGATTGGCTGGAATCTACTCAAAAGGGGAAAAGTACATAAAAGTCGGAGTTGCAGTAGCAGCTGCAACTCAAGAACTTGAAATAGATGGAGAAGGCTGAAATGGCTGCATCAAATGAAGAACCCTCCTCCAATGGAAATCTGAAGTGAAAGGCTAACCCCTTCACCAAAGATCTCACTCTCCCAAGTGACTGCTAATCCCTCACAGCAAATGCTCTCCAAGACATTAGGGGAATTTTGAGGTCTAAAATGGGCCTCCTAAGGAAATAATAAAATAATAGCTAAACCAATAAAATAATATTTATGAATTTTCAATTCACTTTTTGCACCACAATCCATGTAACCATAGTTAAATTCAATTCAAAAGTTGTACCAAAATAAATTTAATAAAAAAAATGTATTGATGTGACTATAAATAAGAATGAGCTTTTCAAGAAAAAATCATTATCATTGAACAACTAATGCATTTGTCCTTTGTACTTAAATAACTAAAAATAAAATATAAATATAAATTTATAAATTCTTAATTATATTATATGCTATTATTTAAAATTTATATTATTTAAATTGTATAATAACATGTAATGAATATACTATTTAAAAATAATATAATATAACATAATAAATGTATAGGGATATGCATTGTTTTTTTTAAGAAATTTGAAATGACAATAATATATTTTTTTTCAAAAAGTGTGAAATGACATTTATTATGAGTACTTTACTTTGACTTTAAAAATACTTATAGCATTACCATGCTTAACCATGAGTTTTTATCTACCATTGAGAATGTGACAAGTACCTTTAACTCAATAAATGCCACCTCAACTATTAGGGATGATGTCATCCCATAAAATGTGATTGATTCTCATAAAGTGAATTTTGATTGTACATTTTCCTTAGGAGGCCCATTTTAGACCTCAAAATTCCCCTAATGATAACGCTATCTAAGAGAGGGACTGCGTTGCTAATGATGGCAAGTGGTTGGCCTAATGCCAAAGATGGTGGAATAAGATCATGAACCTCCTTTGTTGATCTCCCAAAGGGATGGAAGCTCCCTCCTCTGAAAAACTAGCCAAGGATGGTGTTGTAGAAAACCTCCCCAGCAACACCCTGCTACACTGCATAATCTCCAACTGAAACTGTGCTGATGAAGAAGGATAATGCTTTGGCCTCAATGCTTGAATGTGGGGAATGAAGTGAAATCCTTCAAGAGGCCTCTCAAGAAGGAGAGGAAATCCTAAACAGGAATCCCTCATGCTAAGTAGCACCGCAACTATGCTGAATAGTAGGAGACTGCAACAAGTCTGAAAGACTGAAGATGAATAATACTCAACATGAGAAACAATGGTTGCCTTGTCCTCATTTTAAACAATGTGAGCTCCCTCTCCATGGACCCCACTCATTAGGGTTTCCTTCCTCTAGAAGCTTCCCTCCTCTTTCACTGCGCTATCCCACAAGATGCCTTCCACCTCCTACCACTACGCAGTTTGACTTGGTCAAACTTGACCTAGTTCTCCTACAAAAGTCTCTTTTCACACATGGAGGTGTGAAATCCAGCTATATAAGTGATCCTCTTTCACACTAAGAGGATTTTTATGCCCTACTCATGAAATGAATGGGTCTCCTACCCATTTTATTCATCTCATAGGTGAAAATGGAAAAAAATAATATTCCACAAAATTTGGAATATTACAGAGTGCCACGAATCTCTGCATCCTGCTATACCAAGAAACAACTATAGATCCAATGCTAAATATCACCCTTGATGTGCTCTTTCTGTCTGTTGAAATTCCAGCCCAATCTGCATCCGTGAAGCCATGCAACTTCACTCCATCTGTTTGTCTGTACCACAAACCATACTCTGATGTGGTCCTCAGGTATCTCAGAACATGCTTCCTCACCTTCCAAAAGAGCTTGGTAGGCTTAACCATAGCTTGACACATCTGGTTAACTGCATAGCAAATGTCTGGTCTCGTGTTCACTAGATACATTAGCGAAACCACTAAATGTCAATAGACAATAGCATCCAATACCTCTCCAGAAGTAGCATCCTCTTTCCTCTAGTTTCCTGGAAGAGGAGTATCCATGCGTTTGCAGCCCTCCTGCATGTTAAAATTACCTAGTATCTTCTTTTCATACTTTCCTTGAGACAAAAAAAGTTCACCATCTCGCTGCCCTATTTCCAATCCAAGGAAATAATGAAGGAGGCCCAAATCCTTCATTTCAAACTCCCTTGGAAGATCCTCGTTGCATGAATGTATCATCTGCTCATCACTAGTCAATATTAAATCATCAACATAAAGAATAATGATTAAAAGCTTACCCTCCACCACAATTTGGTACAGGTTTGCATCTACTTCACTTTTGGTGAAGCCTAGTCCAGTGAAATAGTTGTCTATCCGAGTGTACCAAGCACGAGGTGCTTTCTTTAGCCCATACAATTCTCTCTTGAGTCGGCACACATGCGACTCACTGTTGAAGATATTGAAACCTTCAGGCCGATCTATGTAAATCTCTTCCTCAATAATCCCATTGAGAAACACAGTTTTCACATCGATCTGATGAATGCGCTAGCCCATCTACGCTGAGAGTGCAAGGATGGTCCTTATGGAAGAGTACCTTGCGATAGGTGCAAAGGTATCATCATAATATATTTCCTCGATCTGTGAGAAGCCCCGGGCCATAATTCCAGCTTTTTATTTCTCCACACTCCCATCAACAACTTGATTTACCTTGTAGATCCATCTCGAACCTACCAATGATTTATCAACCGGTCTTGGAACAAATTCCCAAGCACTATTTTTGATAATGGAGTCATACTCCTCCACCATTGCATCAACCCAAGTAGGCTGATGAACTGATTCCTGAAAGGAAGATGGTTCAGTCATAATACATTTTCTCATGAGAGCCATGTATCTAGTAAATCTGTTAGGAGACTGTCTCTTTTTGCACTGTGAAGTAGGGGCTCCTACATTTTGTGCAGCATCAAGTCTCAGCCTATAAACTTCCGTGGTGCGCCTTCTGCCATTTCTGATGGATGGTTCTATATGAGTGGCTTCCTCCACTCCATGAAACTCTTCCTGTGGCTGATCCACATCTAGAGACTCATCTTTGGGAACCAGCAGTTCCTCCTCCGCATGCAAGTCTAGCTCCCTCTCAAGCGAAAACTGCATGGATTTCCCCTCATCAAATTTTATATCCCGTCGTAGAACAGTCATTCTGTAGTTTGGAAAATACACACGATAATTATGGGGTGTTTCTGTGTACCACAAAAAATTCCCAACTTCAACAGTTGACTCGAGATTCTTCCTGGCGTCCTTGGTCACATGCACATAAACAGATGAGCCAAAAATCTTAAAGTGTGAAACATCCAGTTTCTTACCAGTGAAAGCTTCTTTAGGTGTACTCATGCCAAGTACTCTATGAGGACAACGGTTTTGCATATAAGCCGCAATGTTGCATGCTTCCACCCACAAATGAATTGGTAGGCCCTAATCATGCAACATCGCTTGTGTCACACCCATGATCATTCTGTTCTTCCTCTTCGCGGCCCCATTTTTATGAGGGTTATGAGGCGCTATGAGTTCTCTTCGAATTCCTTCTTTGTTGCAGAAGTTCTTGAATTTTTTAGAGATGTATTCTCCACCATTATCGCTCCTAAGAGCCTTCACTTGCTTCCCTGACTCTTTCTCCACCAATGGCTTAAACTCATAGAACTCAAAGAATGTTTGATCTTTCTTTTTCATGAATAAGATCGAACATTTATGAGAAAATTCATCAAAAAATATTACATAGTAATTATGTTTTGCTGTTGAAGCAACTAAGAATGGTCCACACACGTCTGTGTGAACTCTCTCAAGGATCCTCGAAGCACGATTCTCCTTCTCATGAAAGGTGGAATTTACATACTTCCCCATGGTTCAACCCTTACACTGATATAACTGAGCAAGTGTTCCCATTGGAAGTCCAATAGATATTTGCTGCATGAATTTCAAGGCTCCATGATGAAGATGGCCCAATTGCCTGTGCCATAATTTCCCCTCATCCCAACTCACCACTTTTTTTTCCTTGCCCATCATGGTAGTGCAACCATCTACCTCCAAATTGTAGATATTCTTAACTTGAATCCCTATCCTCTTGGCTTGACCCATTGTTTTATGTTGCAAGAAAGATTTTCCATCACTAAAAACAACATCATAGCCTCTATCCTCCAACATTGTGACTGAGACCAAATTTTTCTTCAGACCTGGTACATGCATTACATATTTTAATTGAAATGGTTTACTTGACTCCCTCTGAAAGGTGATGGTTCCAATCCTGGTAGCACTGTGCCGTCCGTCATTTCCCATCTCAATATGCATCATGAGATATTTCTCCTCCAAGTCACTGAAAATTTCCTTATCTCCTGTCATGTGAAAGGAAGTGCCACTATCCAAATACCACACCGATCCCAATGCACTTGACACCATGCATGAAATCAAGGAGAAGTCAAGCTAAAATTGTGAGGCAAGGGCCTCACTAGCTACAGCTCCAACAACCTTCTTGTTCTTCTTCTTTTGTGGACAGTTAGTAGCAAAATGCCCATGTTCGTGACAGTGAAAACACTTCTCCTTGGACATGTCCTACTTCTTGCCTTTAGAATCGGATTTAGAATGGAATTTATTCCCCTTCCCCTTCTTCACCTTGGTAGCCAAAGAAAAATCCTCTTCATCATCATGCTTTGATGAAGATCCATCTCTGGTGTTCCGTCTGAACTCCTCCTGCACCAGATCTGACCACAATCTTTCCCAATCCGGTAATTTTTCCCATCCGTCAATAGAGTCCTCATAACTCTGCCAACTCTTAGGAAGTACTAGGAGAGCCAATCTCACCAAATCATCATCAGCGACTGTTATTACCGCACTCCCCAGTTCATCTCGATATTGGACAAACTTTGTGAAATACTTTAGAACGGTGTCGCCCTTTTCCATCTTGATCTTCCTGAGTTTATCTTTGAGTGCCAATTTGCTATTGTCACTGTTGCTTTGTAATAGATCCTTCAAAGCCTTCCACATAGCATATGGTGTGGCTTTCCCATGGAGGCTTGAGAAAATGTGGTCTCGTACTCCCTCCAACATGATCCTCCTCGCCTTTGCCACTTTCTTTTGCCATGCATCAAGATTGGCAGCATCTGCAACATTTAGCTTAGGAACATCTTTTTCAATGAATTCCTTCAAGCCATTTTCTTCGAGTACCACCTCCATCCTATCCTTCCAAGCAATTTAGTTCGAGATTCCCTCGAGTGAATACCCTAACCTCAAGCCATTGAAAGCCATTTCTATCTTGAATCAGCTGTAGCACCAAGAAAGTCTTTCTGTAAATTAAAATTCTATTCACCAATAGACTCAACTCCTGCTTCAATTCTTCATTTTGCTGTGCTCTGATACCATGTAGAAATTATACAATATGCATGTATATCTTGGATTCACCCGATCTAACAATATGTTAAAGTTAAATGCTGAATTGCTTCTACAAATATTTGTGGAATTAAAAACACAATCGCCAATTAAAATATCATGAAGAAAGATCAATCACACACAACACAGATAATTTCCTGGGGAAATATTACAGCCAAAAACCCCACTATATTCTATTTTATATTATATCATGGATCATGAAAAAATTGCATACAAAAATCCAATCACAAGAGCTCTTAGTACATCAACTAATTGTCTCACACTATCATACATAAATTGGCAAATCACTTGCTCAATTTATTATCTCCAGAAAACCTGCCTCCACTGGACAATCCCTGCTGAAAGCAATCCATGAATTGATGCCTTCTTTCCTGCCTTGACTGCACAATCCTCATGGACACATCCAATGTGTGTGTGCTTGCATTGGTGCAAGCAGATAATGTCACAACTGATAGTTTTCTTCCCTTTCACTTAGAACTCAATTGGGTCTCCACTGGATCTGACATGCATGCAGTTAATAATAGTAAATATTCAACTGCATGTGATACCACTGATTGTGAATTAATTAATAATTAATTCAATTGATCTCTCACTAGTGTATCTTTAGTTACAACTAGCACAACTAATTTTAACTCACTTAACTAAGTTAAACTACTTACAACTTGCACAACTCATGCACCATTGCACTTCCAACTTTGTTAGAACTTGAATCACTCAGTTACAACTCAAGTCAACCTGCATGTCCCACCAACCAACCTCTTAACTCGAAATTCACTTATTTAATTGATTTTCCACTTCAGTTAACTATTTTCAAGTCCACATTGAGAATTGTTTACAGTTTAATGTCCATCTATATTAAGGGATAATAAATATAGATATGCATCTATAAATAGACATGCTTCTATAAATAGACATGAATCTATAAATAGATATTCACATACATCTATAAATAGACATGCACCTAAAAATAGCCTGAGGGCGCCACCCTAGTGTAGGTGCTTAATTTTCACTAGGATCAATTTTCTTGTTGAATCTAAACACTTCATCCTCTGCCATTCCCTGATTAGACTGAATATCACCATTACTATTCCATAGAGAAAATTCTTGTCCTGTATCACTTACAACACTATATTGATATGTTCTAACTTCCTTGTAGCTATTCTCAAATGCCACTTTCTTACCCTCTCGACTTGCATGAAATACTAATGTTTCCTTGCCCATGACTAGTTCTTGATAGTCCTCTTGTTCTTTACTTCTTGTCATCTCTTCTGAGTTTTCTGAAATATATCAAGCTAATTCCTTCTACCCAGCTCCTCTTCCATAATATTCACATACTCCTAATGCACAAACATATGTTTTCTCTCTCCTTCCCAACCTCCAACTTAATAAAACTCTCTCAAAATGATCAAATACATACTTAATAGAAAAAAAAAAACCAATCAAATATACCTCTAAGCTTCCTCTTACAAACTTGAAGAATTCCATCCTAAAATCCTTCACAACTTCCTTCAATACCACCTCTAACATCTTTGGTACCTGTAATCACACATTCACATAGACAATTAAAATAAAAACCATGAGACTCTTTAGTCTCTACAAATGGCTCTGTCATTCCTTTTATAATTTCTTTATCACTATCTTCTTCTACAGGAATTGGGCCCTTCTCTGGCTCACAAATGGATTCTCTTATCTCATATACAATTTCCCTGAGTGCCTCCTCTCTCTCCATTTTCTGCATTAATTTATCAACAAATAAATCTTTGACATGCCACTTAACCTTTTTCACTACATAAACTCCTTGTTTCAATCTTTCTTTGATTCCTCTATATAGCAGCTTCTTCAAATTTCCAAGTTCTTCCTTTATATCAACCATCTCTTTGTTCAAGTCTTCCTTACTCATCCTCTTCTCTTAGGCTTGTTAATTGGCCTGACATGTTCTAGCTTGTTTCTAGCTCCCCCCCTTGACAATATGTAGCCATCTTCTCCTCTCCTTTGAGCTTCTCCATGCTCGCTGTGGGCTGCAATATAACTTTCTCTCTATAGTTAGTCTTCTACACTGATATTATATGCCTCATCAAGCTTTCTCCTAAGCTTAATTTTTTTGCATCACTAGTCCTATTATCTATAGCCTCCTTCTTGAGAACCCATTTTCTCTTCTTT
Source organism: Pinus albicaulis (assembly GCA_034641835.2). Lineage (NCBI taxonomy): Eukaryota > Viridiplantae > Streptophyta > Pinopsida > Pinales > Pinaceae > Pinus > Pinus albicaulis. The sequence continues at coordinate 1,683,446,153 of CM076579.1, read as the reverse complement.
GGCTTCTGCACCATGCTCAAAATATTCTTCTGAGAACTTCCAGTGTTCCCTCAAACTTTAGTTGAAATATACTTGCAACATTCATTGCTGCAAATTTTTCTGCCACAAATTTTCTTTAAGATATTTATTTTCTCTCTTTCTCCTTTGCAACTGATGTCACTGTATTCTTTCTTATGTTGTTACCTATTTCAACAATTTAAAATGAATTGAATATATAAAATTCATTGCATGTCACCTAATTTTCAATTCTAGTGCAATCTCTCAGTTCTCTTGCTAACTGTGATTCATCAGTTGTCTTGCTATTGATTTTTGATAGTTTGGGAGGTACTCCAAGCCCTAGGGTTCGGGTTTTGGAGGTTGGAGCACCATAAAATTCACTTGTGGGCTTGGAACCCAAGGTTGGGTTTTTTCACTTGTTGATGTTTGGGCCAAAACCATGGAGTATTTTGGACATGTGATGGATGGAGATGATAAAGGACGCTGAGGAGAATCCAACACAATGAAAATCATCGAATTCTGAGTTGTCTACGATAAGTTATGAATTTTTGAAGTTAATAATGGGGTTTTGGACATAAAAGGCATGTAGGCTTGAGGTGGATGTGTCCAAAAGACATGTCTCTTGGAGAATTCATGGAGCCCTCATATTTCATATAAATATGAGGTGAGTTAGAGTCATTTTCACATCCAAATATGCGTTCATCACATAGAAGATACATTTGAGGCAATCGAGTTAGCAAAGGAGGCAGAAGAAGCTTGTTTGGGACTATTTGTATGGGTTTTTATGTCTCTTGCAGGGCCGAGTAGCTACAAGAGGAAACCATAGAATTTAGGGGGTGGTTGAATTGTTTGGGGGCTTTTTTTAGTAAATCTACCTTTTTGATCTCTTTCTCTAGGCATAAAGAAACATAACTGAAAGAAAAACTAAATTACATTTATTTATTTTGTTATGCAATGTGTTTTGTTTTATTTTATATTTTTTATTTCTTAGGATCTTCCTAATTGACTATATTGAAGTATGCTTTCTCGGAAACGACGCCAAAAATGTTGGGTCATTTTACTAAGCAAAATAACACATATATTTTACTTATCAATCCGGGTTTGTAGACTTGGAAGCATGTCCACAATATATGGATTTCAGATGTAGTCAATTTTAGAAGACAAATGCATATTACAAATATATTCTAAATTCTAAGATTTATGGAAATGCATATTACAACTATAAAATCTAGCTAAGAAGTTTTTGATTCAATATGTAATAAGTGAGGGAAGAGGCTCCTAACTTAGGAGATCTTGATTGTCCTTCCCCAGAATACCACCTTCATGAAGAGAAACTAAATAACTGATTAAAAATAGTTTATGATGTATAAAAAGTAGGAGAAGAGGCTCCTAAATTAGGAGGTCTAGGTTGTCCTTCTTTACATTTATATTCCATCATTTTACCATTGCATTAAAACTAGAAATTCAGGAAATAACTCAAGCAAGGAAAAGAGGATGAATTTTAGTTGTTGTTCATGATTAGATAGAAGGAGAATTTAACTTAAATTACTGTTTTTCCCTTCATATGAAAATTAGAATTAAAGTAATAATCATCCAGCAACCATAAGAAATATTCACACATCTAAATGAATGAATAAATTTGAAGCAAAACTAGTTCATGAAAATTATGCTAAATTAACCAAAAAGTGTACTTAGCTTGGTGTGGGGGCCCTCCACCCTTGCCTTGCACACTTGAAGAAATTCTCAGCTATAAAAAGCTTAATCAATCATCCACAGAATAAACAACAAATAGAAAATGGAATTGGTTCTTGAAATGATCTCCAAGTCTTCAAAAGTCTCAATACAAAATTATACAAGTTCTACAAGCTTGAATGGTCCATAAGATTGGTTTAAATAGAAAAATAATAAACAAATTGAGCTATAATGTCTGTAACACTCCTATCCATAATATTCCCATCCATCTAGGTTGAACTCATCCATTCAGTTTCACAAAATCAACAAATCCCAAAAAATACTATTTCTGCCATTTTTCCTAGGGATTTCTGAAAAATAGGTCAAGTTTGACCAGCATTGATCGGGTATGTTTTAGCTCAGTTTGACAGAACCAATATTTATTTATACATCCATGGTTCCCAAGATTTCCAAATCTATGCTAAGCTTGCACCCAGGTTTCCTGGACATATGACTTCCATAATAGCTTTTCCTTTCTGAATTTGATTTTCTGGATTAGATTTTTTAGATTGTTCTCCTTGTTCATTTTGATCTTCTATGATTGGTGGAGAATATTTGTGTAATAATTTCCCAGACCTTAAGTGGAAATCTTGTATAGGAAGAATATAATATTTAGGAAAATATGTTGCTTCTTCCACATTATATGCTGGTCTCTCCACCTTATTACTCAGATTTGCTATTGGCTGAGCTGGTAATTGAGTTGGTCTAGGTGGGGGTTGGTTAGAAGGCATCTGAAGATGTTGTGGTTGAGTTAGTAAGGGTGTAGGATTTTGTTTTGGAAATGGCATTGGTTGAGGATGTTTTTGGAATTATTAATATTGAAATGGTTGTTGACATGGCTATTGGTATTGTTTTTGAGGATAGATTTGCTGTGGCTGGGTTCCATAACTATATCCTCGCCAACCTTGTCCAGGTTGGTTTTGGTATTGTTGTGGAGGAAAATCCTGCCATGGCATTGGAGCATTCCATGAATTTTGAGGAGGATATTGATAATTTTGAGGGATTTGTTGAGAAAATTGTTGAGGAATCCTTGGCTTCCAAGGTCTCCTTGGTGCCATAAAGTAAAGAGAATCAATCCCTTTTATTTCTTCCATTGAATTTACTTGAAATTATTTAAGCTTTGGAAAAGTTTCAGTTGAATGATTTTCTGTACAAAGTCCACACACTCGAATATTATCCAAATGACATTCTCTTAGTGGATGCTTCTTTCTACTCTTAGGACAAAAGATTGATAAGATCTAATCTTGTTCATATTGATTTTTCATGGCTTTCAAAACATCAGCTTGTGTTCCTAAAGTTCTCAAAAGATCAATTTTAAATTTTTCTAACAAACTCCCTATTTCTTCTCTTGTTACTCCTGCTACTGATTTGGAAGCTCTTGAATTAACATCTCTTTTTCCACTATTTTCTCTTCCCCTAGAATATTTTTGACATTGTTCAGCAATCTCATCAAAAGGAAAATTTTGAGATGTCTCCTTTGCCCATTACATTGAGAATATAAAGGTATTCATCTCTTATACCTTTAAGAAAATTTTTGCGAATGGTATCATGATTCAAAGAGTGTTGTTTGGATTTTTGTAGATTGTAAAGGAATCGTTCTAAGTATTCTTCCAAACTCTCATCTTCTTGTTGAGACATCCTGAAAATATCTTCTTTTGAATCTCTAGGCCTACAATAGGCTTGATACTTCTTAAGAAAAATTCTCTTCGTGTCATCCCAAGAGGCAATAGTGTGTTTTCCTAAACCCATAAACCATTTTAGTGCAGCTTCTTTAAGAGTAGCAGGAAAGAGATGAAGCTTTTGTGTCATCTTTGTATCCATTAGTATGACATAAGATATCAAACTCAAACATAAATGAATCAGGATCTTCAGTAGACATTCCATAAATATTAAGCAGAATAGAAGGTGAAATATTCTTCATTTTTACCTCCTCTCCAAGAATTTATCTTGTATATAGAATTGGGAAGCCAAAGGTAGCTTCCTAATCATTGTCTGGTTCTATATCATTATGTCTCTTATTGTCATATTCTATTTTTGTATATTCTTCTCTTTTCCTCTCTACTTCTATCCTCCTTTCTTCCTCTCTTTTTCTCTGTCATTCTTTTTGTTGCCTCTCATACTGAATTGTTTGTTCTGGAGTCATTATTGGTATATTAGATCCTTCTCCTTCCTCTGTCATTTTCTTTTCAGTTGTTTGCAATGTTTCAATAAGAGGTTGGATTGGTGTTTCCTCAACTTTCTTTATTTGTTCAAGAACTGGTTGCTCTAATTGTTTAATAATTGGTTTCCTTGTCTCCTTTTGTTTTTATATGAAAGGCATTTCTTTTGGTGTTTTATTTATTTTCACTTCATAGGCTAACAAGGTTTGTCTTTCAATAAGAATCGATCTTTTTCCTGATCTTTGTTTCCTTCCAATTCCTTTAGAGTTGGTCTCCCAACAACTGGTGTAATTAGTCCTCATGGTTCTGCTCCTGTGGGTGGTTGAATTGTTGGCGGGTTTTTTTTAGTAAATTTACGTTTTTTATCTCTTTCTCTAAGCATAAATAAACATGACTGAAAGAAAAATTAAATTTTGTTGTTTTTTTTGTTGTGTTTTTTTTTTTTAATTTTTTTATTAGAATCTTCCTAATTGACTATATTGAAGTATGCTTCCCTGGAAACAATGCCAAAAATGTTGGGTCAATTTACTAAGTAAACTAACACATATATTTTACTTATCAATCTGGGTTTGTAGACTTGGAAGCATGTCCAAAATATATGGATTTTAGATGCAGTCAATTTTAGAAGACAAAGTATAGAAATTGAAAGAAATGCATATTAAAAATATATTATAAATTCTAATATTTATGGAAATGCATATTACAAATATAAAATCTAGCTAAGAAGTTTCTGATTCAATATGTAATAAGTGAGGGAAGAGGCTCCTAACTTAGGAGATCCTAACTTTCATTCCCCACAGTACTACCTTCATGAAGAGAAACTAAATAAATGATTAACAATATTTTATGATGTATAAAAAGTAGGAGAAGAGGCTCCTAACTTAGGAGGTCAAGGTTGTCCTTCTTTAAAATTCTATTCCATCATTGTTACCATTGCATTAAAACTGGAAATTTAGGAACTAACTCAAGCAAGGAAAAGAGGATGAAATTTAGTTGTTGTTCATGATTAGATAGAAGGAGAATTTAACTAAAATTCTTGTTTGTCCCTTCATATGAAAATTATAATTAAACTAATAATCATCCAACAACCATAAGAAATATTCACAAATCTAAATGATTGAATAAATCTGAAGCAAAACTAGTTCATGAAAATTATGCTAATTTAACCAAAAAGTGTACTTAGATTGGTGTGGGGACCCTCCACCCTTGCCTTGAACACTTGAAGAACTTCTCAGCTACAAAAATATTAATCAATCATCCAAAACATAAACATCGAATAGAAAATGGAACTGGTTCTTCAAATTATCTCCAAGTCTTCAAAAGTCTTAATACAAAATTATACAAATTCTACATGCTTGAATGGTCCATAAGCTTGGTTTAAATAGATAAATAAAAAAAAAAAATGAGCTATAATGTCTCTAACAATCCTATCCATCCTAATCCCATCCATATAGGTCAAAATCATCCATTCAGTTTCAAAAAATCAGGAGAATCCCAAAAAATACTAATTTTGCCTCTTTTCCTAGGGATTTCTGAAAAATAGGTCAATTTTGACCAACGTTGACCAGGCATGTTTTAGCTCATTTTGACACAACCAATAGGTATTTTTCCATCTGGGGTTCCCAATATTTCCAAATCTATGCTCATCTCACCCAATTTTCCTACACATATGACTTTCATGAAGCTATTACGGGAATTTTTAGTGCAATCCAAAAATACTCTTAAAACCCAATTTTTACAAAAATATCTAAAAATTGAAAAAACTAATATAATTACCTGAATATGCATAGTAAGTTAAAAACAAGGCATATATGGATGATATAAGGTGGAATATGATGGTAATTAGATAAGAAAATTTGACCAAAATTGCGGGCCAACATCTCCCCCTCTCTGATCTTCAAGCATGTCCTCATGCTTGTTTTCTCCTCTTTGATCTTCTAAGTGATGATGTCCCTACTGTCCCTGATCTTGTAGTCTCTTGTTGTGAATCCTGAAGAAGACAATCAATACCTTCATACTTTCCTTCCTTGTAGATGGTAGCCTTTACCTTCTGCCTGTCATATTTGTATTGTCATGTCTTCTTCTCGTTGAGCCATCTATAAGCTTGTTTAGGGATGAGGATGTTCTTTGTTTCAAGCTTACCAAGTTTCTTGGTCAATTTCTCATTTTATTCGATTAGATTTTTATTGTTTTCTTTGTACATCTTATTATCTTTCTTCAAATGTCTTTCCAAGATCTTGTTGACCTCCAACTCTCTTGTCATCTCTTCTATATTCTTAAGGTGTTCTTCTTTATGCATCTCTCTTTCTTATCCTACAATCTCCTTAGAAAATGAATGTGATGAGGTAGCTCCTACCCAAGAATTCTCAAAGTAGGAGTCCCTCTCCAAAGGTTCTTCTTGGACATCTCTCTCCATCCTTTGTAATATCTCATTAATTTGTTTCGATGTTGTTCGAGGTTCAACAATTTCTATCTCTGGGTCTTTTTCTTTCTCACTTGGCTCTTCTTGTATTTTCCTCCTAGGCTTCCTAGGAATAAATAGGAAGGATCTTTCTTTTTCAACCATGACACTATCCTGCTTTTTCTTTGATCTAGTCCTCGGATACATAGTTGAATTCATAATTCTCCTTGTCACATGCATTTTTTCAAAATTTTCTTCTGTTGTTTTCTCCTCAAGATGATTCTGAATCAAAAATTATTTCCAAACTAATCCCTTGTTTCTCACTTGATGTTCCACAAGTATTTTAATGAGACCTTGATGATAAATGTTTTCTTCCTTTTCTTTAGTTTTGTTTTTAACAATATCTATCATTTTGATAAAACTCCTTGAAAATAAATAGGGTAGATTAATCTTGGACTCTCCCTTCATGTGTTGAAGCAACATAATGTGATAAAGATAGACCACACTATACCGATTGTCACAAGTAAAATATCTTTGGATAGTCAAGACTAATTCAGACCATGGTTCACTTAACCAATCCTTTGGAATTCCTTTTGCCCTGTCAAAGGATCCCTTTCTCTATTTTTCTAGGAAGAATGTACATCTTTTCTCTTTGAAGTGTAAGCCTTTGTGATATTCATCTCCTGTCAAGGGAAGATCTAGTGCTTGGGAGATAAATTCTTGGTTTAGTGGTATGGATAGCTCACCCACTCTTGTTTAACCATGGTCATAATGATTTATAAATTCTTGTGTTATTTTTTCATTATGTCCATCAAACTTATGAAGAAACCATATCAATCATGCTTGATATAATCTTTCTATGGTTTATTTCTCCCAGTTCTCTAACTTGAATTCTTTTGGCTCAATTTTTGTTCCCATTTGTTTGTGCTATGCATACCAATTAATATATCCTTGTACAATTAAAATCCTCATCATGAAAAAACAAAAATATATAGATACCCTTGATATTTTTATTCATGCAATTCTATGATAATTATCATGGTAAATAGACTTACCCGATTTCTGAAGCTCTTTGAAAAAAATTAAAAATTTCCCCTGCTTGAAAATTCTTCAATTTCCTCTCTTCTACTATAAATGATACCAAAAAGAAGTCCTCTGTTTATAAAACTGATAGAGAAAAAATAATTTCACTGTGTAAAATACTATAAAACATTTCGACACTATTTTACTGCTCTTCAAAGTCGTGCCTCAATCTCTGTTTGCAACATTTGTTTAAGGAAATCCCTTCTCTGTTTTAAAAATTGCTCACTGTGTATATGAAATAGGACTCTTTGCGTTTTCATATGCAACAATTTTGACAATTATGCATGAAGAAAATTGAGCTAGAATAGTTGACCTTTGATTAATCGGAAGAAGACTTGTAGAGGTTTCTGAGTAATGGCTTGTTTTCCTATGTTAAGCAATACCATTTTAATTAAAACTCCTCTCAACATATTCGAGGATTCATAAATGAAATAGGTGGCAAGGTATGTTTAATGGTGGCAAGGTTTTACAAATCCGTAGTTGAAGTCTTGTTCCCTCATATAATGACACATCTTGACCAACATCTTGAGCTTAACTACCCTTTGAATTCGTTTAGCTGCTGATGGAAATCTAGGATTACTTCTTACCTCTTCACTTGCAAAATTTTTGGACTTTGTTGGGAAACATGGTGAACTTGGCGTAGAGGAAATTTCGGCCTCAATCTCCTCGTTAAAACCAATGTGTCTCTCGTTATTTCTCCACACAGACTTCTCAATTTCCTCACCTAATTATTATGCAATTTCTTCTATGCTTAGGGCTTTTCTGACTTATGCATACCTCTCTTCAATTTTTTCATTTCTCCTTCATCTTTTTTCCTTCCATGAGTGTTCTTATTAGATTGTGTGAGTGCACAGTGTTGCTCTCATCTTCTGAGTTTGGTTTTTTTCTGTGATGGTAGAAGAGAGCATTACGTAGAGCAAGTTTGTTTGTTTGAAAGTGTTTTGACCATTATCTTGCAATCCCAACTCATACCCTGACCTCTGTACTCGTGGCTGCCTATGTGTCACAGTTTGACTGCGTTCTCTATTTCATGACCATCCTTCCTTCCACGGGTTTACATGCTTGTCTTGTCACCATTATATTTGTTTTACCTACGCTCTGTCTCATGTACATTCTTCATCATGGATTTTGCATCTTCATTCATTTCTTTATATGCCTAATATTGCATTTATTTGCAATCATGCATTATCATGTGTTTGTCTTTTCATTCCTTTTTCATGTTTTCATTTTGCATGCTGCATTTTATATGTTTTCCTTTCGATTCCTTTGTTTGTTATTTTTATATTCTTATCATTATTTTGTTTTTGAAATGACCATATACATAGATCATTTCAAATCAAATTTATCTTATAATGACACTAACTCCTTTTTGGTTTTGTAGGCAAGCAAGGCAATTCCTTATGAGGAAAAAATTTGAGGCACAATTTTTGGTCAAAAATGCTTATGTAGGAGGATAAATGTAGGAGTATATGAGGTTAATGTAAGATTATGATAAAATAATTTTTAATGTAGGATGTAGGATACTGAATGTGTAGGAATCCCCCCTTAATGACAAATTTCCTGAACTCCAAGCATGGATCGAAGTTTGGTAAACTTCGCTTCTGTGAGAGCCTTTGTAAAGATATCAACTACTTGATCATTGGTTGGATAGTACTACACTTCAAGAACACGATCATGAATGAGATTTCTGATGAAGTGTATGTGGAGTTCAATGTGTTTCATACGCTGATGCTGAAATGGATCTTTATATAGCCGAATGGCGCTCTGATTATCACACTAAAGTGTAGTTGGATGTTGTTGATGAAGACCAAATTCAGACATGATCTAACGAAGCCACATGGCTTCCTTGTTGGCTTCAACTGCACCACGATACTATACTTCTATTGAAGAAAGAGAGATGGCAGTTTGTTTCTTACAAGACCAAGTAATAGGTCCTGAACCAAGAGTGAATACATATCCTGCAGTAGACTTTCGATCATCAGGGTCACCAGCCCAATCAGAATCAATGAAACCAATAAAAAATGGAGATGCTCCTGCACTGTAATGAATCCCGAGCTGAACTATAACTCGAATATATCAAAGTATTATTTTAGCTGCTTTCCAGTGACTTTCATGAGGTTGGCGCATAAACCGAGCGACAAGACCAATGACAAAGGAAAGATCAGGATGGGTATGGGTTAGATACAAAATTTTACCAACAAGTTGACGATATAAGGTAGCATAAAATTCAGGGGTAGTACAAGTGACTAAAAGCTTGACTCCAGACTGAAAGGGAGAAGGGGCTGGCTTATAGTCTTCAATGTGAAAGTGGTGTAGAAGATCACAGACATACTTGGACTGAGAGAGGGTAATTGCTTCCTTGGATTGCAAGACTTGAAGAGTAGGGAAATAATGAAACTGTCATAAGTCTGTCATTTCAAACTTCTTTTTGAGGCTAGAATTCACATGGTTTATATGGTTTGGATCACTACCAGTAAGGATAAGATCATCAACATAAAGAACAAGGATGGTGAAGGACTTACCCACTTTCTTGGTGTAGATAGTGTTGTCAGAATGACACCTAGAAAAGCCATTATCTAATAGAAATCTATCCATTTTGGCATGCCAAGCCCGAGGAGCTTGTTTGAGACCATAAAGAGACTTCCTAAGGTGACAAAAAAGGTTAGAGTCATTTTGGATAAAGCCAGGGGGTTGTTCCATGTAGATTTCTTCATGCAAATCTCCATGTAAGAAGATAGATTTAACATCCATCTGATGGACTTCCCATTTAAAAGAGGCAGCAAGGGAAAGAACAAGAAGGATAAAATTCATTTTGGAAATAGGGGAGAAGGTTTCAGTATAGTCAATGCCTTTAACTTGTGAAAATCCTTTAGTGACAAGATGAGATTTATGTATATCCACTTTTCCATCTGGTCCAAACTTTGTTTTGTAAACCCATCTGCATCTGACAAGTTTCTTCCTTTTGGAAGAGGAACAAGAGCCCAAGTATCGTTTTCCAATAAGGAATGATATTCTTCATTCATAGCTTTATCCCAATCTGGATGACCGGAAGCTTCTTCAAAGGTTTCTAGATCAGGATTTGCTGGAACTTGAGCCAATAAGGAAGAGGATCTTTCGAACTGAGAACATGTACGTCATCGATCTGCAGGGTCACCCGCAAGAGAACCTATTGCATTTCGAGTAGAGCGGACCCATCTTGGAAGCGATGGAGTAAAAGGAATAATTTCAAGAGGTGGAGGAGGATTTTCATCCTCGCTGTCATCATATGAACTAGAAGGAATGTTATTAAAAATAGAAGAGAGAGAGAGGTGGCACATATGCCGAATCAGGCTCACAGGCCAAAGGTGGCACACCCGCCGAACTAGGCTCGCGGGCCAATATATTTTCATCAAATTTTACATCTCTTCTAATGATTATATTTTTGGATTTTGGTTGAAGAAGTCTATATCCTTTGACATCTTCAGAATATCCAACAAAAATGCATTTTTCACTCTTAGGTTCTAAGGCTTTATGTTTCGCATCTGGAATATGTGCCTAAGCAGCACTTCCAAAAACACGAAAGTGACTTACATCTGGTTTGATTGAGCTCCAAGATTCTTCTGGAGTTATATTCTTTAAAACCTTAGTAGGAGTGCAATTTACTATGTAATTTTCACAGTTAATGGCTTCTACCCAAAAATTGAGACCAAGTCCTTTAGATTGAATCATACAATTAGCCATTTCTTTTAAGGTGCGATTCTTCCTTTCAGCTACACCATTTTGTTGTGGAGTATATGGAACAGTATGTTGCAATTGAATGCCATGCTCAGTGCAGAAGTTGATAAATTTGTTGTTAACATATTCTCTGCCATTGTCTGATCTTAACTTAAGAATTTGATGTCCATATTGTTTCTCAACAAAGGCCTTAAAGGCCAAGAACATGTTAAAAACTTCACTCTTGAGTTTTAAGAAGTATACCCAAGTGCGTCTAGAAAAATCATCAATGAAAGTTAAGAAGTGCTTGCTACCAGAGAAAGAAACAACAGGAAGTGGACCACATAAATCATTGTGAACAAGCTACAAAGGGGCTGAAGTGTACCAAGAGGCGTGTTTTTCAAAACTATCCCGATGATGTTTTCCGAGTACACATCCAGAGAAAACACCATCTCGGCAAGATACCATAGGAAGACCTGTCACCATATTTTCTTTACATAGAGTTTGAAGAGAGCGATAGTTTAAGTGACCAAATTGCTCATGCCAAAGTTTGCTCACTTCATCATTATGAGCAACAAAAACGGAGGGAAGACATGATGACCCAAAGTTGTCAAACTTATACAACCTTGTGGAATCATCAGCAATGCCAGTGGCTAAAATATGTCTAGGATCTTTGAGGTCCTTGATTACAACATCATGAGGTGAGAATTCTACTATTTTCCCTTCACCTGAATGAGTTATCTGATAAACAGAGAGAAGGTTTCATGACAAGGTAGGAACACATAGTACATCATTAAACTGACCATTATCGAGATGAATGGTTCTAGATCCTACAACACTAAGAGATCTATCATCACCAACATAAATATGTTTGGTGTTACAATCATTTAAAGAAGAAAAATGGCTTTATTTTTGGCCATGTGATAAGAAGCTCTAGAATCAATGAGCCACTCATGAGAATGAGAAGAGGAAGATACATTTAATGCATAACCAGATCTTGATGCTTGACAACCACAAGCATAAAGTGCCATTCCTGAAGATGAAGGTGAAGAGTGCTCCAAATTGATGTTGTGCTTCTTCATTGCTGCTTCTAAGGCTTCCATCTTCTTAAAACATTTGGACTCTATATGGCCATCACGATTGCAAAATTTGCAATGTCTATCTGTCTTCTTCCCTTTGTTTTTATTTGCCTTATCATTTTGGTGAGTTTCTTTTTCAGTTTGCGGCTGAAATTGCTTAGGACCCTTGTTTGGTTTCGGACCATACTTTTTAGGATACTACTTCTTGGGATTCTTTTGATATGATTGCTGTTGTGCTGCTAAGGCTTTCTTAGAAGCATTTATTGAAGTGATAAGACCAAGGTGTAAGAGTTTTTCTTGTTCTCTTATCAAAGAATCACAAAAGGCATCAAAAGAAGGGTTCTTGTAGGTGGTTCCTGAAGAAATGATGGCTTCTCTAGTGGAATGGAAGGTGGAAACAAATACAGAGTATGCAGGGCCAAGCTTAGCAAGAATGCAATAAATGAGGGTGCCATCTTCCTTTTTGACCTTACAACCTTCTAAAAGAAGTCTAAGGGTCTTGAATTTGGACAAAAAATATTCAATAGAGGAGAAATTATTGGGGTCCAAAGTAAGCAACTAATTTTCAAGCTGGTGGGCCCTAATTTGATTTTGAATGCCAAAGACAATATTTAACTTGTCTAGGGCTTCATGAGGGGTGTCAATGTCAAGGATATGAATCCGAAGATCTTGAGCAATGGACATTCCTATCAAACCTCGTGCTTGATATTGTTTATTTTCCCATTTAGCGACTTTATCATCATCGGAAGGTTTAGTTTCTTGTCCTATGGCTATTCTATAAAGCCCTTTACTTCTAAGTATATCTACCATGTGAAGTAGCCATTGAAAATAATTGGTGATGTTAAGAATAATTGGGCACACACTTTCCATTTTTTTTTTTTATAAATGAAGCTGAAAAAAGATGAAACTAACTGCTCCAATGGAAAGATCTTGAAAAATTAGGCTGATTAAAAAAAAAAGCTCAAAAAACGGCTTCTGGATGAAGAAGTTATGCCTTTTTAAAAAAACTGAGTTGTAGATGCTGAATAGTTACGGGAACGGCTTGAAATTTGATGATGAGGTTCAACTTAAAAAAAAAATCCCGCCCCTTTAAAAAAAATATTTTTACAAAGGAAGGTTGAGAAAGAGACTTGAACCCAAGACCTCTATTCTCATAAACTAACTTCTCACCAAGTGAGATAGTAAAAGGATTCGGTTATTGTTTGAAAGGAGGAAAGGGGTGTTTTTTTTAAAAAAAAAATTTAAATTTTTTAAGTGCAGGAAAAAGCACGCACACTGAAGACTTAAAAAAGAAAAAACACATAAATCTGAGCCAAAAAAAATGAAATGAAAGTGTTACGGTAGCACGTTAGATTTTCGGTTAGCCTTACCGGCAACTATCTATTTTTTCACTATTTATGATTTCCCAAGATCGCACAAAGATGCGGGGAAAGAGCATACGTAGCAAAAAAAAACACTTCTTCCTATTTCTGATTTGCCAAGATCGAAAACAGCGCAGAGAAAAGGGCATACACAGCGAAGAGGGTATAGATCCTGCAAATAAATAAAACCTTAAAACCGAAATAAACAGAGGGAACCGAAATAAGCAGAACTATTAACAAATATAACTGCAAAAAAAATACTTTATGCCTCCAAATCTAAACTGACATAACTTGGGCACCTGGAAACCTTTTCGCATGAAATGAGAGACGTTCCTCACTATAATAGACGCTCCGGACACAACAGAGCAGTTCTCCAGGCTCGAAAATGTTCAGAAATAATAGATCTACAAAACGATAGTAGCATGCAGTCAAACCGACTTCGGATTCAGATCAACAACGGATGCGGCCCTCAAAATAGCTCTGATACCATGTAGGAATTTACAGGGTAATTTTCATAGATCAAAAACCAAAGGTCATTGCTCACAAACATATCACAAATCAGTATACCATTATTATCATGTGGTTAAAACCCTCAAAGAGGGAAACAATCCATGGCCCGAGCCAACGCGACCACTTCAGGCAATTTATTTATATATAAAAGAAAGTTACATATGTTTATCTCATAAACAGTTACCAGAAAAATGACCCTCCATGCTCTTTAAATAGAGATCATGGACCAATCATGTGTTAAGCCACAGATCAAGTGTCGTTAATACCGAGGAGAGAGTGAACCGTCGGATCACTACAAATCGTGACTGTCGGATTATAAGTTACAAATGTACATAGTAAAGAATAATAAGTAACTTACCTAACTCTACACTAGACTAAGTTATTCTTAACTATTTCCTATGTGTCAAAATATCCTAACAGAATGTAATAGGATTATGATGAGGTTAATGTAATGTTTCTAATGTATGATGTAGGTAGGATAATGTAATATGATGTAGGATGTATGTAGGATAATGTAATATGATGTAGGATGATAAATTTAATAAGATGATGACTTCATGAAATGAGTATTTCATTTCCAGTTAAATTAGTTTAACAATTCTAGAAAAAATTTCAAAGTCAAAGGTTTTAAGAACACTTTTTACACTTACAATACTTTCCTTCGGCACTTAATAGCTCAATCTCAATGCTTGTTGATGATGACCTTTGTTAGTTAGTAAAAACTTGACCTTTTTAATGATGATAGTTCTTCAAATATGAATTCCAATGGAATGTAGACCCTTGTATCTGTTTATTAGATCGTCTTGATGTAGATTATGATATTTCATGTTCCTTTTGCATCTGATATTGATGCAGGTCCATTCTACTGAATATTGATGTCTCAGGTCCCTTCTGCAATCATATGATATTTGATTTTTTTCAAGTTCCTTCTGCAATGATATTTAATTTTTTTTTTCAGGTCCCTTCTGCAATGATATTTGAATAATGTCTCAGGTCCCTTCTGCAATACAGTCTCTTAAAATATTTGCATAGTTTTATTATGAATCTTCCCCCTTGCTTATTTTGAGTCTTGTCCTCAAGTATTGGAATTCTAGCGGATGATTTCTGCAAAATAAAATTGAAAAAAAAGTAAAACAAAATAGGGAATTCATATTTTCCAAACAAGTTGGTTTTCCAATATGAATTCGAGTTTGTATTGTGCCAGTTTCCTAGATTTTCACAACAAAACTCTTTTATTATTATTATTATTATTATTATTTTTAATTTTTTAATTTTTAATTTATTTATTCTAGAAGTAAGGGAGGCATATCACTATGTTTTTCCATTATTTCCATATTATTTTCTGTTGAGACTCTTTTCAAAAAGTCCTCTTTATTGATAGGCTTATTATAGACTTTGAGCCTATGTCCATTAACTAGAAATGAAATTGTTGCTTCATCAATTGTCTTTATTTTAACTGCTCCATTGTCAAATATTTCTTCTATCTCATATGGCCCAAGCCAATAAGTTGTAAAATTTTCTTTGAAACCTTTGAACTTGAAATCAAAAAGTAATGCCCAATCTCCATTATGAAAAAAAATATTTTTAATAAATCTGTCATGCCATTTGATTCTCTGCTGTTGCACTAGTGATGTATGCTCAACTGCTTGTTGTCTGATTTTATCCAGTTCATTTAATTGTATGACTCTCTGTTGTAGTGTTTATGACAGGTCCAATCCCAATTCTGCTGCAAGTTTGAATGTATGAATTTGAAATTCAATCGGTAACATAACTTCCTTATCATATACCAACTGATATGGGCCGAATCAAGTTGTATTCTTCCATGTAATTCTGTATGCCCATAATGCATCTCTTAAATTTTCTAACCAATCCTTTCTGTTCATTTGAATTTCCTTTTTCATGATGTTTTCCAGGACTTTATTAGTGGATTCTACTTGTCCATTTTCTTGGGGATGGTACAGAGTAGAATTTCTGTGTTTGTTTTTATACTTTTCCGTAAGATACCGGACAAGTTTAGAGGTGAAATATGCTCCTTGGTCTCTAAAAATCTATCTCAGAACTCCAAATCTTACAAATATTTATTCAAAGAGGAATGAAACCATTTCTTCTTTTGTTTCTTTTACCACTGCTTTTGCTTCTACCCACTTTGTAACATAATCTATACACACTAGAATGTACTTCTTTCCATTTGAAGGTGGGTTAATTGGTCCCACAAAGTCAAGAGCCCATTGTTCAAATGGATCTATAAGTACTTGTGGTTTCAATGGAATTTCATCTGATATTACAAGTCTTCCAGTTATTTGGTAGCTATCGCATCATTTAACATAGGATTTTGAGCCCTTAAAGATTGCTGGCTAGTAGTAGCCAAGTTTGAGCACCTTGTATGTTGTCCGCTTGTCTGCAAAATGGCCACCACGTGGCTCGTCATGACATGCTTTCAAAATATCAAGAATTGCATCTTCTCTAACACATTTTCTTATCAAAAGATCGAAACTAGTATAAAAGAGGTCACCATTGACCCAACTATATCTAGCACTTTCTCTGATTATTTTTCTTTTCTGTTTGTTAGTGAAATGGGATGGTAATATTCCAGAAGATAAATAATTAGATACATCCACAAACCATGGGGTTTTAGCTATTATAGAAAATAAATGTTCATTTGGAAAATTGTTTGAAACATGAATAGCATCACGAGGTGAATAAAGTCTTGACAGGAAATTTGCTACTTGATTGTCTTTACCTGGTCAATCTAGAACAATGAAATTGAATTCTTGCATTAATAACAACCATCAAGTAATTATAACATTGGTAATTGCTTTGTTCATTAAGTATTTAAGGCTGAATGGCCTGTATGAATAAACACTTGATAGCCTGTTGTATAGTGCCTAAATTTATTGACTGCATGCACTACAACTAACATTTCCTTTTTAGTTACTATATAGTTCAATTTTGCTGAGTTAAATTTTTTTATGAATTATAGGGAATAATTAAACTGATTTTATTTTTGTCCAAGTGATGCTCCTATAGCTGTATCATATGTATCAATAGATATGTGAAATGGAAATGACCAGTTTGGTCCTCGAAGAATGGGTGTTATTGACAATTTTTCTTTTAGTATTTCAAATGCATTTTGACAATTTGTTGTCCATTGAAACTCAATGTCTTTTGCAAGTAACTTGAACAGAGGTTGAGTTATTTTACCAAAATTTTCAATGAATCTTCTGTAATAGCCTGCATATCCCAAGAAAACTCTTACTTCTTTATGTGTTGTCGGTGGCATTAAGTTTACAATGACTTGTATCTTTGTTGGGTCCGCCTTGATTCCTAAAGAAGAAATGTGGTGTCCCAACACTATCCCTTAAGTTAACATCATAAGGAATTTTTCATTGCTGAGGGATAAGTTTGTCTCTATGCATCTCTTTAAAAAAAATTCAAGGTTATTCAATTAATCATAAAATTTACCTCCATATACAATAAAATCTTCCATGTAGACCTCTACACATTCATGAGTTAGATCAAAAAATATGGCTAGGACTGCTCTTTGAAAAGTAGCAGGTGCATTACATAATCCAAAAGGAAAAACATTATATGCATATGTTCCCCATGGACAAGTAAATGTTGTTTTATCGTGATCCTCCAATTATATCTTAATCTAAGTGTATCCACTAAATCCATCAAGAAAAGAAAATATTTTCTTTCCAGCTAGTGAATATAGTACTTGGTCAATAAATGGTAATATGAATCGATCTTTCAATGTGGCTTTATTCAGTTCCCTATAGTCTACACATATTCTCCATTTTCCATTTTCTTTGGTACCACAACTAAGGGAGAAACCCAATGACTATCTGAAATAGGACAAATGAATCTTACTTGTAACAATTTTTGCAGTTCTTCTTTGATTATTTCTTTCATCATAGGAATCATTCTTCTTTGTGGTTGTCTAACTGGTTTTATATGATCATGAGTATAGATATGGTGAATACATGTCTTTGGATGAATTCCTTGCATGTCTGCATAATCTGAGGCAAAATATTTTGAATATTTTTGTAATAATGCAATTACCTGTTGTTCTTGTGATGATTGTCGATTATTACCAATATCTAGAATCTTTCCAGGATTGATTTCAATGCTTTTGTTTTGTGAATTAGTAATTGAGTTAACAGGAAAATGCTTTAAAATGAATTTTGCAATGATTTAATAGTACAATTTTCTTGAAAACATTGATTCAAAAGATGATTTTCAGCTTTATATTGTGTTATTCTTAGCTGCTCAGAAATATCAAGTTCTTAGATGAAAAGGTCTATTAGATCCTCATTTTCTTCCTCTTCTCTAAAATTAAAGACTTGATTAATACTTAGGAACAAATATAGTTTCTTGTTGTTGTTGGTTATCAAGCCATGATAATAAAGAAGGATATTGTGCCGGAGGATAGAGTGTAACATGTTTCCTTTCATCTCCATGTGCTATGATCATACTTCCTGATTTGCATCCAATGAAGGCATCTGCTGTGGCTAACCATGGTCTACCTAGAATTAAAGGATGGCCTCCTAGATTTGTTTTTGGTTAAAAGATTAGAAAGTCTACAGGATATTCCCATGAATCCAAAGAAACAACGATGTCTTCTAATATTCCCTCTGGTATAACTTTACATCTATTTGCTAGCTCCAAAATTGTAGTAGTAGGTCGAATTTTGGGCAATTTTAAATATTTCATAGTCTCTGTTGTCATGACATCTATAGCAGCTCCCAAATCTATTAAAGTGTTTGGAAATGAGAAATTATTGATTGAAATGGTAACCATGGGTATCCCAGGATCATTATACTTTTCAATTTTTTTTTTTGCAGACATAAGACTAGATAATTTTCCAATGACTTGGATTGTGGGTGGATCTCTTTTATTTCTGCCAGTTTTCTTAATACATAATTACTTTATTGTTTTTTCATAGATTATAATATCTTTGATAGCTTGCAGCAAAGGAATTTTGACATAATAATTCTTTAATTCATCCAAAATATCGAATTCAGTAAGTGAAATTAGAGGTTTCTGCTCTACTAACCTTTCTGGATAAGGTGGTGTTTGAGTCATAATATCTTTTCCTTTCTGAATTTGATTTTCTAGATTAGATTTTTCAGATTGTTCTCCTTGTTCATTTTTTTCTTCTATGATTGGTGGAGAATCTTTGTGTAATACTTTACTAGACCTTAAGTGGACATCTTGTATAGGAAGAATAATATATGTGGGAAAATATGTTTCTTCTTCCACATTATATGCTAGTCTCCCCACCTTGTTACTCGGATTTGCTACTGGTTGAGCTGGTAATTCGGTTGGTCTAGGTGGGGGTTGGTTAGAAGGTAGCTGAAGCTATTGTGGTTGAATTAGTAAGGGTGCAGGATTTTGTTGTGGAAATGACATTGGTTGATGATGTTGTTGGAATTATTGATATTGAAATGGTTGTTGAGGACATGGTTGTTGATATGGTTGTTGATACAGTTGTTGGTATTGTTGTCGAGGATATATTTATTGAGGTGGCTGGGTTCCATAACTATATCCTCGCCAACCTTATCCATGTTGGTTTTGGTATTGTTGTGGAGGCCAAGCTTGCTATGGCATCAGAGCATTCCATGAATTTTGAGGAGGATATTGATAATTCTGAGGGATTTTTTGAGAAAATTGCTGAGGAATCCTTAACTACCAAGGTCTCCTTGGTGCCATAAAGTAAAGAAAATGAATCCGTTGTATTTCTTCCATTGAATTTACTTGCAATTATTTAAGCTTTGGACATTTTTTAGTTGAATGATTTTCGGTACAAAGTCCACACACCTTAATATTATCCAAAGGACATTATCTTAGTGGATGCTTCTTTCTACACTTAGGAAAAAATATTGATAAAATATGATCTTGTTCATCTTGCTTTTTCTTGGCTTTCAAAACATTAATTTGTGTTCCTAAGTTATCAAAATATTAGTTTTAAAGTTTTCTAACAAACTCCCTATTTCTGGTCACTCCTCCTACTACTGATTTGGAAGCTCTTGAATTAACATCTCTTTTTCCACTCTTTGCTCTTCCCATAGAATATTTTTTACATAGTTCAACAATCTCATCAAATGGAAATTTTGAGATGTCTCCTTTACCCATTACATTGAGAATATCAAGGTATTCATATCTTATACCTTTAAGAAAAAATGTGCGAATGGTATCAGGATTCAAAGAACGTTGTTTGGATTTTTGTAGATTATAAATGACTCATTCGAAGTATTCTTCCAAACTCTCATCTTTTTATTGAGACATCCTGAAAATATCTTCTTTTGAATCTCTAGGCCTGCAATAGGCTTGATACTTCTTAAAAAAAATTCTCTTCGCGTCATCCTGTTGAAGCCTCAAAATTCCGTGGCAACAACATGGGGGAAAACAACCCGGTCCGTACCTTAGAGAAAGTCCTTTCTGTTTGGTGTAGTGGCTCCAACTGGGGATAAAGGGACTAGTTTCCCAATAAGGATAATGAGGGTGTGTTTGTTTATAACATGAAAATGGAAAAATGATTTAATCTAATCATATGCAATGAATAAATATCTATTCTACTATATACCTGAGATTATTCATTATTCAATGTGATCTATAAAGATACCTTTCAACAATTGGTAATGAAGATTATTAAATAGTTGAAAGAGATAAAAATTATGTAAAAATAATTATTTTGACAAAATAGTTTAATAAAAAAAGTTGTGAAATATATATCACATTCATAAGTTTGATCATATATGGGATAAGTAACCATAGATAAATATCAATACAAAAGTGCATTTAACATCCACTTATGATAAAAAATTTCATATATAATACAGATGAAAGATGACTGTCAATTCAAGAAGTAAAACTTAACATAATGTGTAGAAATACCATATATACGAGTTTCCACTCATTCAAACCGATAGTAGTATTCTGATCCTCTTCACGTTAAAGCAATTCAATGAGGACAAAAGTGAAACTTTAGTTAAACAACTTCAATATCAAAAGAAAACATAATTTGTTCCATTAAATCATCAAGGCATTCACAAACATACAGAAGTGAATTCCTTTGCAAATGTTTTTGACAAATTTATGGACCCTTCTCTAAATGCATTAAATACTAAACTAAATATGTCAAAAATAGATTATTACATAAAAATTTGAGGAGGCTTCATACAAACTTCCTCGTAATGAGTAAACTGAAATATAATCTAGAAATAAAGATAACAATATGCTTAAGTGGGGTGATATTCTTTTCTCATTTGATCTCTGAGGTGGAAAATATCTACCATCGGCTTCAACTGAGCTAGCTTTGTGATTCCGGATCTGACCCGACCTTTAAACACAAAATTTGAAAGTGTTGGAAACGATTTATTAGTGGAATTAGTTAAGGAATGTAGAGTCATGCACTACTGATGTGGTTTGATCAAAAAGTTCCAGTAATTTTCTTGATCTAACTTAGTTATCTTTTTTATAACTTCTGCTTGTGTCTTTGTGCTTTCCTTCCACTGTGTTTGCAATAGTTTAAGCTCTAGGATCACTTCGGCTGTATATTCTTTGATAGGTTCAACATTTAGAAGCTATCCATTAATAGAATTGATGATCTCATTTGTTAGATTTTTTGCCTTTGATGTTTCTTTCTCTGTCTGTCTCAATTGCATTTCCCAATCTTTAAATAAAATATCTTTGTGAAACTTATCAATTTTCGGGAGATCAAATTTATTTCCTATATCACATTCTTGCCATAGGATGAATTAAGAAATTTTATTTTGAACCTTTTCACATTCCAGTATTCTGTTCACCACTTGTTGAATTAAAATTTTTCTTGTCTCACAATATGAACTGGTAGCTGAGATTTGCTGACAAAAAGTCTCGTGCTGCTGCTTCAATTTTGCATTCCATTCAAGTGCCTATTTTATAAACTGTTTTGTTTAAGGCTAGATTTTCAACTTATCCATCACTTCCTCTATCTGTGTTTCATTCTATGAAATATATACTTGGTGCTGCAACTTTAATCTCTCAAATTCTTTCTGGAATTGTGACATTTTCATCTCAATTTGCTGATTGGCATTAAGATTTTCTTGTTCTAGTTTTTCTTTCTAATTCTTGAACTTTATCTTCCTTTTGTTTGAGCAGAAGTTTCACTTCTATTTCTTTATCAATTGTGGCAGTTGCATATGCACCTGCAAACTATGACAGTTTGGTAATATGTTCTGTAGGATTGGCAAAAGAGTCTTTCCAGACAACATCTACTAATTCATTATTGAGAGCAGTCATTGTTTCATCAACTCTTCTTCTTTTCCTCCTCTTTACTACAACTTTGTGATTTTGGCTATAGAAAACATCTAGTGGAGGTATTTCCTCAATATTAAAAATGATTTCTTTTGTTGGGTAGGCTGGGATGATCTCTTGTTCCTGAACTTCTGGTACCTACTGAAGTGCCATCGTTGTTTCTGCCAGTTTCTGAGTTTAGTCAGGAGTCTGAAAACTTGTTGATCCTTCTCGATTAGGATTTGGTGGTGTCTCTAATGTTTTATTATACTTTGTCCATTCTGTCTTTAAATCTCGTACTTGAGCTTTCTTTGTTTGCTCAAGTGTAGCTTAGACATGTTGAACTTATTTTGAAGATGATTCAACTCCACCGGTTTCTTCCTTAATTTTCATATCAATTACTTGAATTACATTTTCAATTATCTTCTCAGGGCTTTCATTTTTTCTTTCAAATTCATTATCATAATTATCTGAACTCTGAGACTGGTGTTGTGAATTCTCTGAATCTCGAATTTATTTTTCTTGTGACTCATCCTATGACATATATTTTGCTTCATCATCTAAACTGATGTTGTGAGTTGGCCTTTTGACATTTTCCATTAGTAACAAGTTCAATGGGATTTTTTCTAACCTCTTGTTTCTATATTTATGAAAAATTTTAAGGTCTACTACACTGAGCTTATTGGATGTCATTTTTAACACACCTGCAAACTTCTCTACACCTTCAAATAAATCATCAAACATATCCTTTTCATTCATGAAAGGTCTGAGTTTAAGACTAGTGGTAAAATTCTGGACCACATCATTTTTATCATACTGTCTCCCTGTCATTAAATCCAGATTCAATGAAGTAATGTTTGGAATTCCTTTAGCTACATGACCTATGTCAAAAAGGGTGAACGTACCACATTTTATTGGGGATGTAGGCCAGATAGCTTTCTGGGAATCTCTGAGATGCTTGGTTATACCGTTTACAAGAGTTTTATATGCAATTTCTCTTGCCAAACGTTTATATGGAACATAGTAGGGTAGGACATGAGGGGAAGAAAGACTCCCAAAAACTCTGACATAAGTAAAATTTTCCTCACCAAACTATCTGGCCACAGGTAAAATATCGACACTGGATTCTTTGGAAATTATAGTATCTCTCTCATTAAAAATAATCTGATAAATGGGCAACATAACTCCATGACAAATCTTGTAGAAATGTAAATGAAACTCAGACTCCCACAGGGTTTTATGATAAATATGAATAAGGTTAGGGTCTTGGATAGTCCACTTCCAACCCATAATAGGAAATTTTGAGCAGAAAGATATAGAATCCATGATATATGTGCTCATGTAAAAAGGAGGAATTGTCCTAGTGGAAAAGACTCTATTTGTTCTGTAATCCATAATGGTTTTGGAAAAATTATCAAATAAAATGTTTGCCCAATTCATGATAGTGGAATTGCTGACTGCACCAATTAAAGGAACCCACTCAATGGAAAATTTAGTGGTATCAGGTCTAGAAAATAATCTACACAACATTCCTGCTACAAAACAGTAATGTGATGGAAATTGCGCTATTGGGTACATACAAAGTTTGTCCCACTTTATCTTGCCTTGTTCTTCCTTCCATTCTTTCACCACCTTCAGTACGTTTGAATTCTTTCTTGTAAAACTTTCCAGGAAAGCTTTATCATAAATCTTTTGTGGCGTAGGCAAATGATACATTGTTTGCAAATCCTCGGTGGTGAATGAACCCATGTTCTCTATTTTGGAATTCTTGAATGTCCTATCTGAAATGTTGAGATTGTCAATGAACCATTTTACCATATCAGTGTATGGTAAGATCTTTGGCCTCGCAGCTATCCTATGTAGAAATGAACATGAAACTTCAAAGTAAGAAGGTTCTGATGAAATAGCCTTATCTGTCGTTGCTATTTTATTTAGTTCATTTGGATGTTCTTCAAACAGTTTATACATGGCTTCCCATGAAGAAACTCCAATGTCCTTATTGCACGTAGTGTACGAAAATAATGGAGGCATGTCTTTAGTTTCAGAAATGGACGCTTGGGAAACTGATTTGCCTTTCTTTGTCATTCCCGTTGATATCACTTCCTTAGGTAGTTTCCTAAATTCAAGAAAAACAAGTAAATTTATATCTAAGATTAGGAGAGAAAAGGATAGAGAATAGAGTTAAAACAACATAAATCAAAATCCAATGCTTTAAATTTAAAAAAAATGCTTCAAGTAAGATAGATCTTTTAAAACCCTGTATCCATTGAATGCCATTAATTACCCTTTAATCGTTTATCAAATCTCTTACATGCCTTACACGATATGTCTAATCCAACGATCTAAGTCATTAAATCTTATAACGGATCAATTGACTAAGGATCGCTTCAAGTGCTTGAATAATAAATGTTATAGCACAAATCACAACTTTTAGAAGATACATAAACTATATGTTTTTGCCGCCGGTGAAATGCGAAATGAGATCTGCGCAAATCACACATGGCACTTTATTACAATGGATATAACTTTCCATTTGGTTTAACGTTGCGGAATACAATATGCACTAAAAACTCAAAGTATTGCACTTTATTGGATTTTATGGATACATTTCATTGTTCATTCAATATCTTATCGGGTTCGACTTGTCACAATTCCTTTTGAAATGATATAAGTATGTCTTTTAAAGGAAGCATGACACGATTTATAACTTTAAAGGTTTTGTAAGATTTTCAATGGGGAATTTCATATAATTTAAAAAGGATGAAGTGCTTATTGCAATTCGCAATTATTATCCTTGTGTTAACTTTTGTCAACTTGTGAGATTTGTGATTTGCGCTAAGTGAAATGAAATCAAAGAGAAAAGAAAAAGTCTTTTATTCCTAAAGTTTAAAATCTTAATGCTAAAACGAAATAATGTTTCTTAAACTCTATTCATTTTTTAAAGGGTCCCCATTTATTATTAAAATAAATGGTGGGTTGTTGTATAGTACAACACCGTTCCCAAGAGTAAATAGTGTGTTCTCCTAATCCCATAAACCATTTTAGTGAAACTACTTTAAGAGTTGTAGGAAAGAGACGAAGTTTATGTGTGCCAAATGTGTATCCATAAGTACGACATAAGATATCAAACTCAAACATAAATGAATCAGGATCTTCAGTAGACATTCCATAAAAATTAAGCAAAACAAAAGGTGGAATATTCCTCATTTTTACCTCCTCTCCAAGAATTTCTCTTGTATCTAGAATTGGGAAGCCAAAGGTAGCTTCATGATCATTTTTTGGTTCTATATCATTATGTCTCTTATTGTCATATTCTCTTTTTGTATCTTATTCTCTTTTCCTCTATGCTTCTATTCTCCTTTCTTCCTCTCTTTTACTCTGCCATTCTTTTGGTTTCCTCTCATACTGAATTCTTTGTTCTGGAGTCATTATTGGTATATTATATCCTTCTCCTTCTGCCATCATTTTCTTTTTAGTTGTTTGCAATGTTTCAATAAGAGGTTGAATTGGTATTTCCTCAACTTTCTCTATTTGTCCAAGAACTAGTTGCTCTAATTGTTTAACAATTTGTTTCATTGTCTCCTTTTATTTTTCTATGAAAGGTGTTTGTTTTGGTGTTTTCTTTCTTTTCACTTCATAGGCTAACAAGGTTTGTCTTTCAATAAGAGTCAATATTTATCCTGATCTTTGTTTTTCTTCTAATTCCTCTAAAGTTGGTCTCCCAACAATTGGTGTAATTAGTCCTGTTGGTCCTGCTCCTATGGGTGGTTGAATTATTGGGGGGTTTTGTTTAGTAAATATACCTTTTTTATCTCTTTCTCCAGGCATAAAGAAACATAACTGAAAGAAAAACTAAATTTTGTTGTGTTTTTTATTTTATTTTATTTTATTTCTTAGAATCTTCCTAATTGACTATTGAAGTATGCTTCCCCGGAAACAGTGCCAAAAATGTTGGGTCAATTTACTAAGTAAGCTAACACATATATTTTACTTATCAATCCGGGTTTGTAGACTTGGAAACATGTCCAAAATATATGGATTTTAGATGCAGTCAATTTTAGAAGACAAAGTAATGGAAAGAAATGCATATTAAAAATATATTCTAAATTCTAAGATTTATGGAAATTCATATTACAAATATAAAATCTAACTAAGAAGTTTCTGATTCAATATGTAATAAGTGAGGGAAGAGGCTCCTAACTTAGGAGATCCTGATTGTCCTTCCCCACAATACTACCTTCATGAAGAGAAACTAAATAACTGATTAACAATATTTTATGGTGCATAAAAAGTAGGAGAAGAGGCTCCTAAATTAGGAGGTCTAGGTTTTCCTTCTTTACAATTCTAGTCCATCATTGTTACCATTGCATTAAAACTGGAAATTCAGGAAATAACTCAAGCAAAGAAAAGAGGATGAATTTTAGTGGTTGTTCATGATTAGATAGAAGGAGAATTTAACTTAAATTATTGTTTGTCCCTTCATATGAAAATTAGAATTAAACTAATAATCATTGAGAAACCATAAGAAATCTTCACACATCTAAATGATTGAATAAATCTGAAGCAAAACTAGTTCATGAAAATTATGCTAATTTAACCAAAAAGTGTACTTAGCTTGGTGTGGGGCCCTCCACCCTTTCCTTGCACACTTGAAGAACTTCTCAACTACAGAAATATTAATCAATCATCCACAACATAAACAGAAAATAGAAAATGGAATTTGTTTTTCAAATTATCTCCAAGTCTTCAAAAGTCTCAATACAAAATTATACAAATTCTACATGCTTGAATGGTCCATAAGCTTGGTTTAAATAGAAATATAATAAAAAAACTGAGATATAATGTCTCTAATAGTCCTATCCATCCTAATTCCATCCATATAGGTCAAAATCATCTATTCAATTTCACAAAATCAGGAAAATCCCAAAAAATACTAATTCTGCCCTTTTTCCTAGGGATTTTTGAAAAACAGGTCAAGTTTTACCAGCGTTGATGGGCATGTTTTAGCTCAGTTTGACAGAACCAATAGGTATTTTTCCATTCGTGGTTCCCAATATTTCCAAATCTGTGCTCATATCGTGCCCAAGTGTCCCGCACATATGAATTCCATGAAGCTATTACGAGAATTTTCAGTGCAGTCCAAAAATACTCTCAAAACCCAATTTTTACAAAAATCTTTAAAAATTGAAAAAAATAATTTAATTACCTGAATATGCATAATAATGTCAAAATGAGGCATATATGGATGATATGAGGTGGAATATTATGGTAATTAGATAAGAAAAATTGACCAAAATTGAGGGCCAACAATTGTCATCGTATCTTGTATTATTGCACTTGTGGATATTTGAGGGTCATTATCCCTTGTATGAGAGCCATATACTATTGTATTATATGTTGATAATATAATTAAATTTGGTTAAATATACTGTCATTATTTTCCTTATTATGCACATGATTGATTTACTGCATTATATTGTTATGCTGTGCAAAGTAGCTTTGTTGATATTTTTGGTTTGGTAGTGTCAAAGATTTAAGATTCTATCGCAGACACCAGGATCATGGAAATTCAACATGGTATGAGAGCTTGACCGAGCTACTTTGGAAGACAGTGAATCAAAAGAGTGCACAACGAAGTACAACTTAAGAGGGAGTTGGTCACATTTTTGGTGATGGACTCACTATAATGTCTAAGTTGTAGGTTGTTCTCCAGTATGAGGACAAGTTGGAAGGGTTGTCAAACTATAGTCCTTGGAAGGAAAGGATCAATTTGGTATTGCAAGTCAACAAAATCTGGGAGTTTGCTGAGAAATAGATCAAGAAGCCAACCAACCCTAAGGAGTTGGAACTGTAAGAGGAATTGGATATGAGGGTGATATTGATCATCCTAAATGGTGTGAAGGATACCCCAATACCTCATTTTTACAAGAAGAACACTGCACATGAGATGTGGATGGATCTTTAGAATTTGTTCCAGAATAAGAATGAGAACCAAGTATTGGTATTGGAGGATAAGTTAAAGTCCACCAAGATGATACAAGGTGAAGGAGTGATTTCATATCTGAAAATGTTGTCTTGGGTAAAAGATGAGCTTGATACCATCGGTGTGACTATTTCAGATTTTTATATGGTGAGGATTGCTTTGAAAGGGTTCACTATAATATCCCAAAAGAGGGATTTTATACAACAAATAGAACACATTAAGATGTTCCAAAGTTGGAGATGTAGCTATATAGCTCATAAAAGATGTTAAACCGCTTATCCTTCAGTCTTATTTTCAACAACAACTTTATACAGCGTTTTATGATACATAAGGTGGGGAAAAGCTGCTAATTATGCCTTAAAACGTGTGTATTCAGAGATCTGTGTAAAAATAAGGGCAAAGGAAGGTTGGATATGATATATTAGATCAAGAGGGACTCACATGTCAAATTTCAGCTAAAAAAAAATAAGTCTATCTAGGTTAAACAGGTCTCCCACTCCCGACTAGGCTTAAAAACACCCAGTCCCCATGACTTTGAGTATGCAGAATTTATTGAAGCTCAGGAAGCATAATTTTATGAAGCTATCAGTTTTAATATGACATGGATATCAGTAAATTGGATCAGGGATATGGATCATGCAATGTACATTAGATAAACAAAAGAATTACATAATGAAACCCTCAAAATTGAGGTGCTGCAACAACATATATGAGACTGTAAAGCTTGACAACGTTTTATTATGGATGCTACAGCTGAATGTATTACACTTCAGATATAGAGCAGATCTGTATACAAAATGATATATCTCTTTCATATATGTATACTAGATAAGCTCCTTAGTACATTCCCCTTGGGGATCTGAGCAAAACATGAAAGCACAAGAGTAGATCTCAGATCTAAGATTCAGATATGCAGAATTATTCAGAGATTTCTGTAGTAAACACCATAATAATATATCTTATCTGAAACTAACATGGATTGGATGGCCAATCCATGTATCACCACAGTGCAAGGAAAACTCCTCAACACCAGAGATCACTCCTCCAAAACGTTGCTCAAACACCCTGCAACTTCCCTCTTGCAGATAACACAGTTATGGGAGATAAAATGTGTTTTTAGCTTTAGTACTGAGTAGGCCTAATGCCTTGATCTGAAAATGTAGCTCTAATGATCCAATACACTCTTCCAGGAGGTTAAAAGACACACTCACTGAGAAGAGGCACTAGATTTTCCTAGATCTGAATAGATCTAGCCTCCACTCCTGCAGCTTACAAATACAAAAAAATCCTAAACATGATCTAATTGTAGTTGGAAGAAGAAGATTGGCCTCAAAGCCTGATAGTGGACAAGATAGAACAAGACTCCTCTAAGAGCTACTCAATGGAAGAGATGGGATTCCCGACCAGGAACACCCAAGTGCTAAACAACACTATTCTCAGCTAAACAACCAGAGAATGAAGATTGTCTAAACAGACATCACCTTTTGAAATATCAAATAATCAACCCCTCTCTTTGTGTCCTTCTCTTCCTTTTATAATTTGTAAATATTTTCAAACCCTAAACCATCTTGATGATTTAGCTTCATTCACATAAGTGGCCTCCAACATGAACTGCGCTGTCCCTTTAGGAGATACAATGCATGTAGACAACGTTGTAGATTTGGTCCTGTTGACCCAGTCAATTTATCCAAACTCTTTCACACTTAAGTGTGTTTATGAAGATAGCTCAGATTTAGCTTGCTTCACATTTAGCATTGATTTATTTTGATGTTTAGGAGTTATATTGGTCCTCCTTTACAATTTTATTCATTAAAACATAAAAGCAAAATGAAATTGAATATTATTATTAGCTTGGGCTAATTAGGAATATTACAGTCCTCCCCCTTAAAAATGTTGCTTGTCCTCAAGCAACTGCAAGGTAGAGCAAAATTTCTCCCTTCCCCTTCTTGTGGCCTCATCAATGGATCTCACCATGGCTGAAAATGATATGCAATGAATCTTTCCTCCAATGATTCCCTCCAAGTGTAAGATAACAAAGTGTACATCATGAGAAAATGGAAGGTACAAGTGGTGATCTCCTTGTTGCTCAATGTCCTCCTCAAGGTAGGAGTGATGATGAACATGGGGAATATTATTCCCAATGAGTGACTTCCACACCCATGCTATCATCCAAATGAAGTGAGCCAATCTGGTTAGCTCAAAAAGATCCTCAACCCTTGGTTGATACAATGTGTTGGGGCTGCATGGAGAGATTGGATCCTCCCACCCAAGTGGTTTGTCTCTCCATTTATGATAAGTATGGGGCTGTTGCTGCTCTTGGGCTGAAGTATTATGACCTCCAAGAGTGGCCCAAGCTACCCCACCAAACAAATAAACCATGAAGTGCCTCCTCCAAAAACTCAAGTTCTCCAAATGGCTCTTCTCAAATGAAGAAAAGAGATGTAGTTTGGCAATCATGGGCTGCCCATTGCTTCTCCTGAAACATGCATCATGCAAAGTAGGGAGGACCATACTCCCAATGGGAATCTTCAACTCATATCACACTCTACAAACAAAGCTTCCCATGAACATAGAGATATCAGCAATACATGGAAGCAAAAACCAAAATAAATAAGTTGTCATATGACAACTGGAGAGTGAATCATAGTTCCATTCATGGAACCAGCGTAGTGCATCCTTTGCCTGCATCAAAATAAGAAGTAACAAGTGCTTTACCAACCACTTTTTTTCTGCCACAGTCATCTCATAAAATGGAAACATGAAGTTACAAAGTGGTGTCAATGGTGCACACCAAGAATCATGTGGCTTCCCCCACAAACCACCATTAAGGTAGCTAAAATCAATGCTACAAGTAGTTGCAAGTACATCATCATACATCATACAAGAAGGAAAAATCCTTCTTGATACATCATTTTTCTCAGACAAGGAAAAGAAGTACAATACAAAATGTGAAATTATACCTCCCCCATCATGTACTTGAGATCTTGAGCTGAAATGGCTTAACTGGAATTCCTCCCTCACCTCCAATGAGTAGGGAAGTGGCTGTGACCTCCTCTTCATCACCATCCGGGCTATGCATCTCTCAATATGCTGAAATATGTCATGCTGGATGCCCTCCCAAGTGAACTCCTCCATCAAATGGAAATATGCATCAAAGTGCATAGAAGAGAAGTCCTTATGTGCTGCATGTAGTAGCTCCTCCTTGAGACTAGAAACTCTAGTCAAGAAGATCTTGCCATAGGAATAGATGACCACATAATCCACCATGTATCTATCATCTCCATCTGGGTCATCAAGAATCATGCATGCACAAAGACCCTTGGAGTACTCTACCAAGAGTTGAGACCTCCAATAGGGATCAATCCTCCTAAGAGACAGCGCTGGTGATCTAGCATATGAAGCTCTCCTCATGTTGTTGCCTACTACTTTGACATCCCCCATGCCAAATTCATCCTCCAAACTCATCACCTCCCTGGAATCCAAGAATGGTGAGCCAAGAGGCAATATGTCTCTCACCAAATCTAGATCTGGTGGCCTCCCAGGTGGAATGCCTCCATGTAATGAAACATCAAAATCTGAAGTGGACTGCATGTATGAGTGGACTGATTTGTCCCTCTCTTCTCTGCGTAGTGTAGTCTCCTTCCTTTGTGCAGAAACTTTCTGAAATAGATAAGGGTGAATGCTCATCATCCCTTCATGCTGATCCTTCTATTGTTCTTCTTCTTCTAATTGTACAACGCTGGTATTCCTTCTCTGCTCATCCTCTTCATCAATATATGAGAATGCCTCATCATCAATGAGAGACCCTAGATCTTGGTCATCTCTTGAAGGAGGAAAATCCATGTCTTAAAAA
Organism: Pinus albicaulis; assembly: GCA_034641835.2. Lineage (NCBI taxonomy): Eukaryota > Viridiplantae > Streptophyta > Pinopsida > Pinales > Pinaceae > Pinus > Pinus albicaulis. Next base: position 1,683,414,026 of record CM076579.1, on the reverse strand, counting down.
ATAGAAGAGGGCTCCTTGAATCTCTAGGATTGAGATTCATACTGCCGAAGAGAGTCACTCAAGTTCTCCTCCCTTGGTGTATCTTCTTCCTCCATCCTCCTTGCAGTAAATGTGGGCAATAGACTGCGCTGTGGATTTGCATGTGTAGCTGAATGCTTACACCCATCATGAAAATAGCTAGGGCTTGCTTCAAACCCTTCCAGAAAACTCCTACACTCCTCCCCTTCCATCTCCTTGAGATCTTCTTTGATACCTTCCAAAGTCTGGAAAAGAAGCAGGGAGATCTCCTCTTCCATCATTCTTCTTCCTCCTCTTTCTCTCAACAAGAAAGTAGGCATGTTACAACATTGTAGATCAGATTTTGTGGTTGAATTCTCACACACAGCATATGAAGTACTGGGGCTTCCTTCATGAGAAGAACTCCTTGAGGGATTTGCATGTCTTCCCCTTCTCATTCCCCTGATTTCCTCCTTCAATTCATGCATGGCTTGAGAGAGATTATTAGAAAACTCTTCTCTTTGTCCCCTATGTAATATTTTTTCAGTCTTCATATTTATCCTTCTGATAGCTAGATCTCACAGGCTGAGCCAGAGATCATGCTCTGATACCACTGTAATATCCCAAAAGAGGGATTTTCTACAACAAATAGAACACTTTAAGATGTTCCAAAATTGGAGATGCAGCTATATAGCTCATAAAATATGTTAAACCACTTATCCTTTAGTATTATGTTCATAATAAAATTTATACAACGTTTTATGATACACAAGGTGGGGAAAAGCTGCTAATTATGCCCTAAAACATGTGTATTTAGAGATCTGCGTAACAATAAGGGAAAAGGATGGTTGGATCTGATAGCTTAGGTCAAGAATGACTCACATGTCAAATTTCAGCTAAAAAAAATAAGTCTATCTAGGTTAAACAGGTCTCCCACTCCCGACTAGGCTTAAAAACACCCAATCCCCATGACTTTGAGTATGCAAAATTTAATGAAGCTCAGGAAGCGTGATTTTCTGAAGCTATTAGTTGTAATATGACATGGATATCAATAAATTGGAATAGGGATATGGATCATGCAATGTACATTAGATAAACAGAAGAGTTACATAAAGAAACCCTCAAGATTGAGGTGTTGCAACAACATATATGAGACTGTAAATCTTGACATCATTTTATTATGGATGCTATAGCTGAATGTATTACAATTTAGATCTATATTAGATCTGTATGCAAAATGATAGATATATTTCAAATCTGTATACTAGATAAGCTCCTTAGTACATTCCCCTTGGGGATCTGAGCAAAATATGAAAGCACAAGAGTAGATCTCAGATCTAAGATTTATATCTGTAGAATTATTCAGAGATTTATGCTGTAAACACCATAATAATAGATCTGATCTGAAACTAACATGGATTGGATGGCCAATCCATGATCACCACAGCGTAAGGAAAACTCCTCAACACCATAGATCACTCCTCCAAAACGTTGCTCAAACACTAACTTCCTCTACAATAACATGCTTATGGGAGATAAATTGTGTCAGCTTTGGGTGACGGGTATGCTTGATGCCTTGATTTGAAAATTTAGCTCTGATGATCCAATACACTCTTCCAGGAGGTTAAAAGACACACTCATTGAGAAGAGGCACTAGATTTTCCTAGATATGAATATATCTAGCCTCCACTGCTGCAGCTTACAAAGAAAAACAAATCCTAAACAAGATCTGATTGTGGTTGGAAGAAGAAGCTTGGCCTCAAAGCCTGATAGTGGACAAGATAGAACAAGACTCCTCCAAGAGCTCCTCAATGGAAGAGATGGGATTCCCGACCAGGAACACCCAAGTGCTAAACAACACTATTCTCAGCTAAACAACCAGAGAATGAAGATTTTATAAATAGACATCACCTTTTGAAATATCAAATAATCAATCCCTCTCTTGGTGTCCTTCTCTTCCTTTTATAATATGGAAATCTTGTCAAACCCTAAAACATCTTGATGATTTAGCTTCATTCACATGAGTGGCCTCCAACATGAACTGCGTTGTCCCTTTAGGAGATACAATGCATGTAGATAACGCTATAGGTTTGGTCCTGTTGACCCAGTCAATTTATCCAGCCTCTTTCACACTTAAGTGTGTTTATGAAGATAGCTCAGATTTAGCTTGTTTCACCTTGAGCATTGATTTATTTTGATGTTTAGGAGTTATATTGGTCCTCCTTTACAATTTTATTCATTAAAACATGAAAGAAAAATGAAATTGAATATTCCTATTAGCTTGGGCTAATTAGGAATATTACATTCACCAAGGAATGGAAGTCATTCATCAAGGGGATCATTTCCAAAGAGAAGTTGCCAGACTGGAATAGGTTGTGGGATGACTTCATTAAGGAAGAGTTGTGAGACAAGGATCTTCATCCAAAGAAGAAGGCTTCAGATAATGACGTGGCACTTGCAACACAAATCAAGAGTAAGAAAAAGAAGGACTTGAGTAATATAAAGTGTTTCAACTGGGGCGATATGGGTCATTTTTTGTTGAGATGTCCGATGAAGAAGAAGACAGGAGATGACAAGGAGAAGAAATTGAAGCAGGTCACTAGTGTTGCCACTTCTGCTGAGATAGATGCTCTCACTAGGAGGTTGGAGGAGGACAACTTTGCTATGATCTCTAATTTCTCGTAGAGTGCCATCAATGAGGCTGCATGGTACATGGAAAATGGTGCATAGAAACATATGGCAGGGTGACATGAGATATTCGAGACTCTAACTACCTGGGACTCAAATTTGCACATGGTGTTGGGTGACAAGAGTCAGAAGGAGATTTGAGGATCGGGAGTTGTGCCATTTAGGATAGCATCAGGATGAGTGTGTTAGTCATCAGTATTTTTTGCATGTTTTGATGACTAGATTCCTTGGTTGATTTTTCTAGAAGCTAATCTCAATCTGTCAAATTTTCATCTAGAAAACACCTAAAACAAATTTTTGTCTTCCTACCCCTCCCTTTCAACCTGTGATGGGAATGGTATTCAGTTTTCAAGTCCTATCACAATTCAGCAAAACCTTCCCTGTCTATAGCTGTCATAAGCTTTGTTTTTATGCTATCAAAGTCCACTGTTTCATATAACTCACTGCCCAACATTAGACAAAGTGTCTACCCCTTTCTCATTGATCATTTTGTCATATGATAGCCTACTCATGCCTAAGAAAATATTCAGAATCTATGACAAAATTTGTAGGTCTAGGTGGTGGTGTTTCGGGCAAATTCTTGGACAAAACTATCTTAAACCAAAAACCCTATTTTCAGCATCAATCAGCCATCATTTTATTCCCATCCTGCAGAACAACACCCTGGTCTATCCTTAGGTCATACACCACTAAAATGGTTGCTTGGTTTCATTTTAGCAGAGCTCAAAAATGTTCAAATAAGGAAAAAGAGAAAGAGGTTACATGTTTGAAGAAAGATGATCAGATCAAGCATGATCTTCATGAAACACCAAGAAAGCTCTCCAAAGATCAAAAACATCTATCAATGCATCTCTGCAGGGGTGTATACATTGATGACAGTAAGAAAAGTGTGAGCAAAAGAACACTTAGGGAAAGATTTCAATGCAGAGTAGTTTACTATCGGAAATCATATAGTGCAGATGGTGAAAGGAGAAGACCTACAGGATTCAAATCTAAACATGAAAAATGAATGCAAAGGTTAGATGATGTCTACCTTCAGCGCCCCATCCTAATTCCAAAGGCATCTTTGCATGAGCTCTCAAAAAGGTGACCTAGCCCTGCAAATCACTCTATTTCAAGGAAGAAGACATTCTTTGACAGAAAGAGCTTTAAAGAAAATTAGGCATCATAGTGAAGTTGTAAGAAGGAAAGCTTCTTCTTATAGCTTACCATGAACTTGGACTTTGAAAATCAGTCAAAGAAAAATTCACTATACCTTATGAGAGCACAGTCGGGAAAAAGGAGTTACTTCAGGAATACACACAGTGAGCATTTACCATTTACAAATCACATTGTCTTCTCCCAGGTTTCACAGTGATGTTATGCAAAAGAGATATACATTACAGAGAGGTCCTCATAAAGCAAGAAGATAGTATTTTCAAATGATTTCATCGATTATAAGTGGAAAAGATTCACATTTGTTTTCTATTTTGTATTTTTCAAACAAACAGACCAAGGGCACAGTGTTGAGATGGATGAGGTTTCTGTGTTTGATAGGACCTCCTTCATGATAAGAAGAGGGTCAAAAACACATTTGAAAGCCTCCTTCATGACAAGCAGAGGGCTCACTTACTACTTGTTCAAAAGGTCTCCTTCACAATAAGTAGAGGGCCTACACATTGGCTTTGATAAACCTAGGTAGTTGCATTTTGCATTACCTCCTCCAAAAGATGAGCAGAGGGTAAATCACCAGGGTTTAATATTTTGTTTGAGAAAGTTTTCAATGGTAGATAGAGATGAAAGACAGTGTGTTTAAAGGAGTTTATTTAAAAAGATAGACAAAGGCCAGCAAAGGGCACAGTCTTAGAAGGCCAAAATTTTGGTTAAAAAGCACTCATTCAACTAACAAACAGAGATAGGCCAAGTTTCTGTTTAAAAGAAACCTCTTGCAACTGATAAGGAAGGGAAATAACACAGTGTTAAAGATGCCTCCTCCAAGATTATCTGAGAAAGATAAGTACAGGGAATTGTTTTTCTATAAGTCACCCATTCAAAGAAGACAGTTGAGATGAAGAGAACATTTCATAATTCGAAAAGAGTTTCTTATCAAAAATAGAGTGAATGTGCAAAAGTATAGTAGAGGGCATGGTATTTGGTGAAAAGTAGCCTCCTTCAAAGATTAACACATTTTGTCAAATTTTTCTCCTTCAGCTTGTGTTGAGGAAACACAAGTAGAGGGTGAAGACATAGTTTTAAAAAGGCTTCTTCAAATAATGAACAGAGATAGGGCATAGCACAGACACTTTGTTCAAATACATACTTCATTTGATAAACAAAGAATGAGATAAAGACTTTTGATAAAGGGCTAAATATTTCAATAGAAAACAAAGACCAGAGGCAGTTTTGTTTACAAATGGCCTCCTTCAATCATAAGTAGAGGGAAACACTTTGTTTACAGGGCTAAAACCTTCCATTCAAAAACAGAGAATGAGTTAAAACTTTGAAAAAAGGGCTGAGAATTTCAATGATAAATAGATCTCAACATAGTTTGTTTGACAAGCCTCAACGAGTTTTTTTTTCTCATTCTATTTTCAAACTGGAAAAGAAGAAGTTGTTTTTCAAACCCCGAGCGACCATTGTGCAAAAAATCAAGGTCACGACATGCTTGTAGTCAGCCTCTGAAGGATTTTTCACACGGCACGATGCACCTGTAGGGTGGAGCGATGCACCTGGGCTCTCTGACGGCGTGCAGACTTTTCCGCCCGGCACCCGGCCCACTACATGCAGCCCTCGGCCCTGGTCTACCCAGCTCCTTGCATGATTTTCCCACTAGCCTCTACACAATTTTTTTACCCCTATTCACCACGATATTTTCCCTCCTTCACATAGCTTTGGCACCTCTTTCACTCTGGTTGCACGGCCCATAACTCTCCCTACCCGGCCTGAAGTTTAGAAGGCGCCCGGGTGCCCATAGCAATGTGCAGGTGCTACGTACCTATGCACAGGAGCGTAGCACCTCTAAAGAGGCCTCCAAATTGCCATAATTCAGATTTTGGGCACAGAAACTAATTTTTTAAGCTGCAGAGGAGTTCTTAAGAGGTATTCACCTACTCTTGTACCTTTTTTTTGGTCTTAAGATATCTGTTTTTTAGAGATGGTTTAAAAAGTAGAAGAAGTAGTGATTTTTAAGGGAGAACTTGAGTTATAGAGAGAAATACATAGCACTATGAGCTTTGAAGAAATACTTATTTTATGAAGTGGATGATCTCTTGCCTGGATTGATGGTGGAGGAGGATTGTGTGTAGGATTCCATGTCTTGGTGAATGGTATTGTGTTTCTTATTTGTTATGTTTTCTTGGTTTCTCATATATGTTTTCATGCTTCTTGCTTGCTATAGTTTAGTAAAGAATAAGTTGAGATATGCACATGGAGGCACCTCAAACTTCCTGATTCATTACAACTTAAATGTTCTTCATCTTTCTTGGTTATGTCAAAGAATTCTTAATTTCTCTTTGGTACCCTAAGAACTTGTTATAAGTTTCATTAATGGTTATTATGTATGCTATCTAGTACGATTCACGGTATGCCCTGCTTACTCATAGCTAATAAAAACTCCATTTCTGAAATATCTCTCTGAATTATTGGTTGTTTTAGTTAAGTCAAAGAGGTCTTGTTTCGATCTTGCCCTTTGTCCATGCTTTGCAGTGTTATTTCAAATTTCCCAATAGCTCAAGATATGATGTTTAGGATTTCCCTCTTCATAGATTGAGTTTTTTGCTTATCTTATTTTTTTCCCCAAAAGTCTGAAGGTGATTTTCCCAAAGTTAGAGGGTCTTATACTTCTATGTATCACTGGATTGTTTATTTTTTTCATCTATCATTTTGAGTTTCGTCCATAGAGATTAATGGTTAGCCCTAACTCATGAATGCTTGTTGTTTAACTATTTATGCTTAAAATCTCTTTGTCTTTCACAAACTTAATGTTCATCTCATTTCACTTTCACCCAAAGAATCCATTTACCTCGACTAAATCGGCCTTGCAGTAATACCTTGTCCGTCATTAAGACAGTCTTGACCTTATCTGACCCCATAGCCTAGTTGATTTGACGAACTCCATATCTATTTGTTCTGTTGATCAGTTCCCCTCAAAAAACCCAAAACAAACCAAAACATACTTAACAACTACCCTAACATCAAATATACAGAAGCAAACAAGTTTACATCATTTGCATAATAGAGAGAGCCCTCTCTGAGTCCAGGAAAGCTAGGTCCTAGGGCTCCAAAGCTTGGTCTGATGTTACCCTGTCATTTGGTTTACCAATCAGCAAAATTATGGGACTCCAACATAATGGCGATCACGATGGGACCTACTGAGTGCATAACAGTCTAGCAAAATCTTGTAGACTCATTAGTCCTTCAAAATTAAAATCAGACAAACAGTCTATAAAATCATTTAGAGTAAACTCTTATTGTTTCACCACCTTAGCTAAGTGATGAACCAGGTTTAGGACACTCTTATAAACTAGGGTACATAAAGAAACTCAGAAAAAACCCCAAAACATCCTTAGATTGGTTTTTTATCAGTATTGGTGGTGGACCATACACATATACCCTCAAAACAACTAAAAACATCCACCTGGCGACTCCACTAGCCTCTAGTAGGCCTATTACTCCACTAGCCCTTACAAAATCTCCTAGGAATGCATTGAGAAATCCCAATCATGCTGATGGTAAAAAGAAAAGTTCAAATCTTCCACCTGGTGACTCCACAACCCTCAATAGACCAAAAGACTCCACTAGTAGAGAACTCTAGACTGGTTGAAAGGACGCAGTAACTCTTTCTGGTAAACAAAGATGGTTCCAAGTGAGAACATAGAGGAAAAGTTAGAAAAATTGATATATACATTCAGCAAACTGATGCATCTACTTGACAGGAAAAGAGAAAGACACAAAGTTAAGGTTAACACTGCTTATTCAAACCAACCTACACTTTTTCCTCAGGAAGAACACACTCAACCATTACAAGACAAGAGTAACAAACAAAATGTGCCTAATGAGAAAGTTGCAAATAAAAAAATTGAGGAATGCTCTAAAGAATCTATCAACCATCTTGAAATCATAGAATCTAAAATGGAAGAAAAAACAAAACCTGTAGGATCTCTACCTTTATGCTTTGAGTCATTTCAGTTCATACAAGAAAATTGGCCTCCTAAGAATCTATCAGAGGCAACTCATGAATCCCATGCTTATTATCCCAAACATCAAGAAGAGTTGATTGAGGATGAATTCAAATCTGAAAAGGAAGAAAAATGAAAACTCGTAGGATCTCTACCTTTATGATTTGAGTCATTTCATTTCATACAAGAAAATTTGCCTCCTAAGAATCTATCAGAGGCAACTCATGAATCCCATGCTTATTGTCCCAAACACTAAGAAAAGTTTGTTGAGGAGGAAACCAATCAAGAAATGAAAGAAAACCCACAGGATCTCTCTAAAGGCACAAGTGATGATTCATCATCTCTCGTAGGTGAGGCCCAAAAAGACATTCATCCTCTAAATTAGCTTTCCCAAGAGAAAGAGGATTATTGTAGTTATATCCAAAGAGAGATAAAAATGCCTCCCTTTTTAACTGAAGAAGAGATAGATCAACTCATAAACATACAGTCAGCCTCTCCTGATTTTTCTCCTGATCTTAACTATCACATAGCAATAAATAGATTTAAAGATCAATTCAAAGAAAAAAAATTTGATAGTCCAATATGCATGGCTGGTGACATTACTTATATTAATGATTCTCCAAGATTTGATCAATATATTAATGATTATGATATTCAAGCAGAAGCTAACCTTGCAAAGCCATCAACAGTTGATTTATGGGATGAAGTTCACTATCACCAGATTGAAAGCAGTAATCAGCTAAGACAGGTCACCTATGACACTGATGAAGAAAGCCTTGAGAGTTTAGAAGTAAGTGAAGAGTCTCTGACTCTTTGCTCTACTTCACTTCAGTCCATCAGAAAAAATGTTCACATAATTGGAAATCAACAGTCTTTCAGCTTTGATGATGAGGTTGAGGAGGATGATGAAATTCTTGAGAAAGTTGTCAATGAGAAGCCTTCTCCTGAAATGGTTGAGGAAATCATTTTGGGCATGGAATCCTCCTTAACTCCAGATTTGCAGCCACCAAGTTCCATTGAGTTACAAATTGCAGATGAAGAAATAGAGGTTGATAATCACATGAGAGTTGTCACCCTATCCTCTCAAGAGGATTTACTGCCAAAGTGTATCCCTGCTCATCAACATGATGACCTTCACACACTTTTCAGTCCACTTAATCAGAACACATCAGCTTGGAAAGAAGACTACACTACAATATATGATGAGTCTGACAGTTCAAATGATCATGAGCAAGGGGAAGAGTTTCTTTCCCAAGAGAGTCCCAAACATAGCCAAGTAGTCTTGAATGAAGCTTATATATCAAATCCTCTAGATCAGGTATTATTCCAAGATCCATTTGTTGTTTTCCTTGAGAAATCTGAAGGAGTAGTGTGTTCCGCCCAGAACAGTCTGTTGCAGAGTGTGAGAAAAATTTTAGGCACTACTGTTCGAAAGCAAGTAAGGTGGAAGTGGCCTTTTCATTTCTTCAGCACTCTCAAAAAGCTAAAACAAAATCCCTCATGGAATCATCTACTTGATTGGCTTTGTTAGAAGAGATATTTTACTAAATGAATGTATATTGTGTATAGGTTAGATTAGGATAGATAGCTAGGTGTGAAAAATAAGCTCAGCTTTGTGAGCATCTTTTTAGTCCTAGATTGTTTGAAGAAAAAGTAGAGACAGAAAATAAAAAAAACAATAGGAAAAGTAGAAAATAGGGCAGTTTTAAAAATAGCAGAAAAACCCCATGTTCAAAAAATAGTCATGCTAAAAGTGCGTAAGTCTAAATGCCACTACTAGTGCTCAAAATATGTCTTGTTCAGTTATCTAGCCTAATCATAACTGGACATGTTTTAAATTGATTGCTGATAAGTTAGTGAAAGAAGTGATAGTCAAATTGTGTAAACTTGACTTAACAATGAAAGTATATTAGGAAAAGATACTGGTTCCACACGCTCAAAATAGAACCAAAGAGGAAAGAAGGGATGAAAAACAAACTATGTATCCTAGCCCCGATTTTTCTAAATCTCATTTTTTGCGAAAATAATATTTGTGTGCAGCTTGCCTTTTATGCCACAAACACATGACAAATCAGACCGTCTAATATTGATTTGGTCATTTTTCAATTTCATGTTTTAGTTTAGTGAATGAAATCCTGTCAAACAGCTTAATCTTTATAGTCGATCTAGCATAGGTAGAGAATCAAAGGAGTTCATCAGTTTAATCTGAACTCCCAGAAGATATAAGTGTAGAACTAGATAGTGTTTTCACTTTCAAAAAATGTCATGTCAAAGGGTTGCTAGTCCAAATGCACCTAAAGAAGAAAAAAAGTTATGAAATATAGCTGGGTAGGTAGAGATGACTTTGATGCTAATCATGCTGTAAATTTTCAGAAATAGCATCAAGAAAGAAAGAAATTTGCGCCAATGGATAAGGCACTGGTCTTCACAAGCCAGAGATCTACAATTATGAACACCTCTCGAAAAGGAGTTGCCCTCCCCAAATGGAACCACTGTTAGTCATCAATATTTTTTGCATGTTTTGATGACTAGATTCCTTGGCCGAGTTTTCTAGAAGCTAATCTCAATCTATCAATTTGTCATCTAGAAAACACCTAAAACAAATTTTTGTCTTCCTACCCCTCCCTTTCAACTTGTGATGGGAATGGTCTTCAGTTTTCAAGTCCTATCACAATTCAGCAAAACCTTCCCTGTCTATTGTTGTCATAAGCTTTGTTTTTATGCTATCAAAGTCCCCTGTTTTCATATAACTCACTGTCCAGCATTAGAAAAAGTGTCTACCCCTTTCTCACTGATCATTTTTTCATATGATAGCCTACTCATGCCTAAGAAACTATTCAAAATCTATGACCAAATCTGTAGGTCTAGGGGGTGGTGTTTAGGGAAAATTCCTGGACAAAACTGTCTTAAACAAAAAACCCTATTTTCAGCATTAGTCGGCGATCATTTTCTTCCCATACTACAAAACAACACCCTGGTCTATCCTTAGGTCATAGACCATTAAAATGGTTGCTTGGTTTCATTTTAGCAGCGCTCAAAAATGTTCAAATCAGTAAAAAGAGAAAGAGGTTCCATGTCTGAAGAAAGATGATCAGATCAAGCATGATCTTCATGAAACACCAAGAAAGATCTCCAAAGATCAAAAAAATCTATCAATGAATCTCTGCAGGGGTGTATACATTGATGTCAGTAAGAAAAGTGAGAGCAAAAGAACACTTAGGGAAGATTTCAATGCAGAGAAGTTTACTATCAGAAATCATATAGTGCAGATGGTGAAAAGAGAAGACCTACAGGTTTCAAATCCAAACATGAAAAATGAATAAAAAGGTTAGATGATGTCTACCTTCAGCACCCCATCCTAACTCCAAAGGCATCTTTGCATGAGCTCTCAAAAAGGTGACCTAGCCCTTCAAATCACTCTATTTCAAGGAAGAAGACAATATTTGACAGAAAGAGCTTTAAAGAAAATTAGGCATCATAGTGAAGGTGTAAGAAGGAAATCTGCTTCTTATATCTTACCATGAACCTGGAATTTGAAAATTAGTCAAAGATAAATTCACTGTACCTTATGAGAGCACAGTCGGGGAAAAGGAGTTACTTCAGGAATACACACAATGAGTATTTGCCATTTACAAATCACATTGTCTTCTCCCAGGTTTCACAGTGATGTTATGCAAAAGAGATATACATTACAGATAGGTCCTCATAAAGCAAGAATACAATATGTTCAAATGATTTCATCAATGATAAGTGGCAAAGATTCACATTTGCTTTCTATTTTTTATTTTTCAAACAAATAGACCAAGGGCACAATGTTGAGATGGATGAAGTTTCTATGTTTGATAGGACCTCCATGATAAGCAGAGGGTCAAAAACACATTTGAAAGCCTCCTTCATGACAAGTAGAGGGCTCACTTTCCACTTGTTCAAAAGGCCTCCTTCACAATAAGCAGAGGGCCTACACAGTGGCTTTGATAAACCTAGGTAGTTGCATTTTGCATTACCTCCTCCAAAAGATGAGCAAAGGGTAAATCACTAGGGTTTAATATTTTTTTTGAGAAAGTTTTCAATGGTAGACAGAGATGAAAGAAGTTTCTATGTTTGATAGGACCTCCATGATAAGCAGAGGGTCAAAAACACATTTGAAAGCCTCCTTCATGACAAGTAGAGGGCTCACTTTCCACTTGTTCAAAAGGCCTCCTTCACAATAAGCAGAGGGCCTACACAGTGGCTTTGATAAACCTAGGTAGTTGCATTTTGCATTACCTCCTCCAAAAGATGAGCAAAGGGTAAATCACTAGGGTTTAATATTTTTTTTGAGAAAGTTTTCAATGGTAGACAGAGATGAAAGACAGCGTGTTTAAAGGAGTTTATTTAAAAAGATAAACAAAGGCCAGCAAAGGGCACAATCTTAGAAGGCCAAACTTTTGGTTTAAAAACACTCATTCAACTAACAAACAGAGATAGGCCAAGGTTCTATTTAAAAGAAACCTCTTGCAACTGATAAGAAAGGGAAATAACACAGTGTTAAAGATGCCTCCTCCAAGCTTATCTGAGAAAGATAAGTACAGGGAATTGTTTTTCTATAAGTCACCCATTCAAAGAAGATAGTTGAGATGAAGTGAACATTTCATAATTGGCAAAGAGTTTCTTATCAAAAATAGAGTGAATGTGCAAAAGTATAGCAGAGGGCATGGTATTTTGTGAAAAGTAGCCTCCTTCAAAGATTAAAACAGTTTGTCAAATTTTCCTCCTTCATCTTGTGTTGAGGAAACACAAGTAGAGGGCGAAGACATAGTTTTAAAAAGGCTTCTTCAAATAATGAACAAAGAGAGGGCATAGCACAGACACATTGATAAAGGGCTAAATATTTCAATAGAAAATAGAGACTAGAGGTAGTTTTTTTTACAAATGGCCTCCTTCAATCATAAGTAGAGGGAAACACTTTGTTTACAGGGCTAAAACCTTCCATTCAAAAACAGAGAATGAGTTAAAACTTTGATAAAGGGATGAAAATTTCAATGATAAATAGATCTCAACATAGTTTGTTTGACAAGCCTCAAAAAGTTTTTTTTTCTCATTCTATTTTCAAACTGGCAAAGAAGAAGCTGTTTTTCAAACCCCAGGTGACCATCGTGCAAAAAATCAGGGTCGCGACACGCCTGGATTTGGACGTGACGCGCCTGTAGTCAACCTCCGAAGGATTTTTCACACGGCGCGATGTGCCTGTATGGTGGAGCGATGCGCCTGGGCTCTCTGACAGTGTGCAGACTTTTCCGCCCAGCGCCCGGCCCACTGCATGCAACCCTCGGCCCTGGTCTTCCCGGCTCCTTGCATGATTTTTCCACTGGCATCTACACAAGTTTGTTACCCCTATTCACCATGATGTTTTCCCTCCTTCGCATACCTTTGGCACCTCTTTCACTCTGGTTGCACGACCCATAACACTCCCTGCCCGGCCCGGCATTCAGAAGGCGCCCATGCACCCATAGCAACGTGCAGGTGCTACGTGCCTGTGCACAGAAGCGTAGCACCTCTCAAGAGGCCTCCAAATTGCCATAATTCAGATTTTGGGCACAAAAAATAGTTTTTTAAGCTGCAGAGGAGTTCTTAAGAGGTATTCACGTACTCTTGTACCTTGTTTTTGGTCTTAATATATCTGTTTTTTAGAGATGGTTTAAGAAGCAGAAGAAGCAGTGATTTTTAAGGGATAACTTGAGTTATAGAGAGCAATACATAGCATTATGAGATTTGAAGAAATACTTTTTTTATGAAGTGGATGATCTCTTGCTTAGCTTGATGGTGGAGGAGGATTGTGTGTAGGATTCCATGGCTTGGTGAATGGTATTATGTTTCTTATTTGCTATGTTTTCTTAGTTTCTCATATATGTTTTCATGCTTCTTGCTTGCTGTAGTTCAGTAAAGAATAAGTTTGAGATATGCCCATGGAGGCACCTCAAACTTCCTGATTCATTACAACTTAAATGTTCTTCATCTTTCTTGGTTATGTCAAAGAATTCTTAATTGCTCTTTGGTACCCTAAGAACTTGTTATCAGTTTCATTAATGGTTATTATCTATGCTGTCTAGTATGATTCATGGTATGCCCTCCTTACTCATAGCTAATCAAAAATCCATTTCTGAAATCTCTCTCTGAATTATTGGTTGTTTTAGTTAAGTCAAAGAGGTCTTGTTTCGATCTTGCCCTTTGTCCATGCTTTGCAATCTTATTTCAAAGTTCCCAATAGCTCAAGATATGATGTTTAGGAGTTCCCTATTAATATATTGAGTTGTTTTTTTATCTTATTTGTTTTCCCAAAATTCTGAAGATGATTTTCCCAAAGTTAGAGGGTCTTCAACTTCTATGTATCACTGGATTGTTTATTTTTTGCATCTATCAGTTTGAGTTTCATTCATAGAGATTAGTGGTCAACCCAAACTCATGAATGCTTGTTTTTTAACTATTTATGCTTAAAATATCTTTGTATTTCACAAAATTAATGTTCATCTCATTTCACTTTCACCCAAAGAATCCATTTACCTCGACTAAATCGGCCCTGTAGTAATACCTTGTCCATCATTAAGACAGTCTTGACCTTATATGACCCCATAGCCCAGTTGATTTGACAGACTCCATATCTATTTTTTCTTTTGATCAGTTCCCCTCAAAAAACCCAAAACAAACCAAAACATACTGAACAACTAGCCTAAAATCAAATATACAGAAGCAAACAAGTTTACATCCTTTGCATAATAGAGAGAACCCTCTCTGAGTCCAGGAAGGCTAGGTCCTAGGGCTCCAAAGCTTGGTCTGATGTTACCCTGTCATTTGGTTTACCAATCAGCCAAATTACAGGACACCAACATAATGGCGATCACAGTGGGGCCTACTAAGTGCATAACAGTCTAGCAAACTCTTGTAGACTCATTAGTCCTTCAAAATTAAAATCAGACAAATAGGCTATAAAATCATTTAGAGTAAAATCTTATTGTTTCACCACCTTAGCTAAGTGATGAACCAGGTTTAGGACACTCTTATAAACTAGGGTACTGTTGAAGCCTCTAAAATCGCTGCTTCAAACATTGGGGGATAACCACCCGGTCGGGACCTTAGGACAACTCCTTTTCCGTTTGGTGTGGTTGCTCCGACTGGATTTATAGGACCAGTTTCCTAGTAATTTAAATGGGTTGGTAATGGAATGATTGAATGGAGGGAAAATGGGACTAAATGATTGAAATAAAACTATTTAAACTAACTTAAACTGATAAGATAATTCTAATACTAACCCAGGCATCAAATGTGAATACAACTTTGAATTGTTTCAATTAACTAATAACCATGAAAATGTATTATAGCTTAATTGAAATATGCAGTAACAAATAAAGATAATTCTGTTTAAGAAATTAAACAGAGTTATTATAACATATTTCATTCATCGTCATATATCGTTTGCATATACTGTAAAAGATAAATATTTCTATACACTCAGAAATGATATGTATAGAGAAATATTGTAAAGTGAATATATATAAACGATAGCAATTTAAAAGAGAATATCACATAACATAAGGAACTAACAGTGAATAAATAGAAATACCATATCCATCTCGATACTTTCCAATGTAATCCGATATCCAAATCCAGCAACTTCAATGTAAAACAGACTCCAAGATAAAAAAATGCAATTATTAAAGGAAATTTTGCACAGAATCACCAGATGTGATCCTTTATAAAAATATAAGAGTCAATGAAGTACAGAAATGTAATCTCCAAGTCAAAATATTACAAATTCACGACCCCTTTCTAAATGCATGAAAGTGGTTTAAATAGGTACTTAATAAAACAAAATAACTAAAACTATTCCTACAATCTATCTAAATCAAAAAATCTAGAACATAAATGTGATCTTGAGGTGAACTGACTCATTTATTATCTGTTGCGTTTGATGTGCCCAGATGGCAGATTTTGAGCATTTCCTTCACTTCATCTGGATGACTAAGCTTTGAGTGCAACTGCCCTGTATATGTGGCGTCAGAAAATTTAGGAATGATGCAATCGATGGAATTTGAAAGAAATTTAATTGCTGTTTGTTGACTATGCGGCTTGATCAGATAGGTCCACATTGTATCCTATGATATTCCTTGTAGTTGGCCAATTTGCTGATTTTTATTAATTATCTCTTGTTTCCATCTGTGATCAGTTTATTTTATCCTAGGTAATTGGCCAGAGGTACAATATGCGATTAAATTGATTGCATATAGGTTATAATTCACCAGTTGTGTTACATTACTCATTATACTTTTAGCTCTGGACGTAGCTCTTTCCGCTTTGATTAAACGCTGATCCCATTCTGCAAAAATAATTTCCTTATGTCTCTCCATAATCCTGGGAAGATTTGCCTTTCTTCCTGATTCTGAGTCTTGCCATAAAAGAAATTCAGAGATATTTTCATCAGCTTCATCAAATTCAATTTTGAGACTGACTCCATCTATTAAGGAAGATGTAATTTCACATAGGGATTCTGCTTCTGCAACCTTTATACAAAATTCATTTAATAGCTGAGATAATAGCTTTTTTGTCTCCAGAGCTTCATTTTTGAATTGATCCAAATTAGGATAATTCTTAAACTTGTCTAATTTAGATTGAAACATCTTCTCTTGCTCAATCTTTGAAGTCTTCTCATTTTGTAGAAGAGCCTGTAATTTTGCTATATCTTGATTTAGATGTTGTTGCTTTTCCAGGGTCTGCTAATTAATTTTCTCTTTTTCAACAGCCAGCTGCTCTTCTAATTGTTTAGATTTGAGCTCTCCATCCTGTAATCATTGTTCTAACTGAATGATCTTCTGTTGGTTTTCTGCAACCTGTTCTTCTAACATGGCTATTTGCACATCCTTTTGCTTCATCAACTGTGTAACTTCAGAGGCTTTATCTATAGTAGCAACACTATAGGCACCTGCATACTGGGATAATTTGGTGAGATCCTCAGATGGATTCACCTCAGCATTCTTATAAACAATATTCATGAATTCCCCCTGTGATGCCAAAAGTGCATCTTGATCGGTTTTCCTCCTTATCCTCTATTTTCTTACAACAACCCTATGCTTAGGACTGTAAAATATATCCAAAGGAGGAATTTCTTCTATTTTCAACATGATCTCACTTGTGGGATTCTCAGGGATGATTTCTACATCCTAGTCTTTTGGATCATCAACTTGGGAAGTATTCTGTTGTCCTATTTTCGGGGAAAATTGTTCATATTGGCTTAGCAAATGAGGAGAAACAATAATTTTGGTAGCTTCTTCTCCTCCAAGTTGAGAATTTGTACTATTTTTTATATCACTTTTAGGTGCTTGTTCAATATTTTTACTGTCTGTGCCTCCCTTTTCAATATGCACATTGGCATCAGTACCTGTGCTTTCTTTTCTTTCCTGGGCTGAAGACTGTTGTACATCAATCTTAGCAGCTATTTCTGTCTTTTCAATATCAACTTTGCTGCTAATATCTTTCTTTTGTATAACAGGATTAGCTCCTGTTACTTCTTTACCAGATGTATTCCCTGTTTCTCTCTATTGTGATTCATATTCATGTGTAGAAACTCTCAACTGATCCAAAGGAACTTTGAGTAACCTCTGACTTCTAAATAAATAAAAAAATTCATGTCTTCGGCCTAAAGTGTGGATTTGGATAAATAAAAAACTTGAGACATTTTATGTACAAAAACAAATAAATCATCGAACATATCTGGTTCATGTTCGAACCGAGCAATTGAAACAGAAGTAGTAAAATCATATGCCACCTTCCTAGGATCATATTGTCTTCCTGGAATTGTTGAAAGTTTGGGATCAATTAACTTAACAACTTCTTTTTCAGCATGGAAAAAATTTCTGAGAGTATAGTCACCACATTTAAAAGGAAAAGTAGGCCACATAAGCTTTTTGCTGTTCTTCAATGTTCTAGACATGCCTTCTACTGTCAGCTGATAAGAAATTTCCCGAGCTAGCAGTTTGTCTGGAACATACAAAGGAAGGATGTGTGGCTCTACAAAACTTCCAAAAACTTTGACATATGTGAAATTCTCCTCCCCGAACCAATCTCCAATAGAGGATAAATCAAATCTAGGTTTGTCGGAAAGTCTAGGAGGGAATTGGCCAAAAATGATTTGGTAAATTGGAATAAGAAAACCATGACAGACTCTGTAAACATGACTTCTGAAATTCCCCTTCCATAAGAACTTGTGATATATATGAATTGGAACCGGTTCTTTAGGAGTCCATTTCCATCCTAATAAGGGGAATTCAGAATTGAAACAAATGGCATCTAGGATACAAGCACAAAAATAAAAAGTAGTGGAATTTCCTGAATTTTTGTCTTTCTTGTACTCAAGAATTATGTTGGCTATCTTATCAGATAGAATGGCAGCCCAATCCATTATCTCAAAACTAATAGCAGAATGTATTAATGGGACCATTTGAATGGAAAACCTAGTCGAGTTATCATTTCCAAACAATCTACACATCATTGCTACGGCATAATAGTATGGAGGCAAAAGAGACTCCATAGAGTACATACCTGAAGCTTCATGTCTATGCTTTTTAGGAATCCTTCTCCATTCTTTAATTAGTTCTGACTGATTCTCATAATTCGCAGCAAATTCTTTGATGAACTCTTTATTATAAAATTTCTGTGGGTCTGGAAGGTGGTACATCGCTTTAATGTCCTCTGGTTTGAATGACCCAAATATTGTTCCAAATGCAGAAACAAAATTTCTGTCTTTGATAGCCACATTATCAATCACCCATCTAATAACATCATAATATGGGAAAATGTTTTCCCAAGCTGCAACTCGGTGCAGAAATGAGTTTTATAATGCACCAAGAGGATTTTCAGAATCAGAGTCCAAGTCAGCTTTGTCAAGAACTATGGCCTTAGCTTCAACAACTCTAGGGTTTTCCTTTTCCAGTAAATTGTATACATTTTCCCACGTCATTTTACCAAGTCCCTAGCATGAGGTATCTGTAACCAGCTTAAGCTTTGTTGGTTTCTCTTTAGGCGGCATAGTGATGATAGGAGCTTTTGCAGCGATGGCGGCTTTAGATTTCCTGGTTATTTTTGACATTTCAGTGTCGGGCAATGTTTCCCTCATTCTGCGAATGGAAAAATTGGATGTTCTAGTGTTCTGCAACAAAGAAAAGCTTTCAGCCAAAGTGAAGACGTAATAATGAAAACAACTATACAAAAGGTTTATTCACTGAATTATATTTATTATACCCGTGGTTAAAAAATTAAATGCCCTCTAGGGAGTCACACTCATGCATTCAATAAAAAAACAAATCATTGTTATTCATTTGATTCGCGAGTTAATATTCACGTACAATCAGAGATTTGGCATATTTCGAAATAAGTGTAGGTAAATTACCTTTTAAAACTTTGAAACAAGATGAATAATAATATATGGACATTTAAGATGTATTCGCATATTCGTTTAAAAAGGAAAATGAAATAATCCTTATGCCAATTTCCGATTGTGAAGATCGCATCGGAGATAATAAAATGAATCGTTTAAGAACTTCTCTGAAAATGCGATTGCGATGAGGTGGGGTTTGTCACATCGGAGTCTTTCACTCACATGAATACAATGTTTTAATTCTTCCTCAATGTGATTGCAATGAATCGCATTGCATCGGGAGTATGTAAAATAAACATACATTTTAAAGTTTATCGAAATGTGATTGCGATTGAGCGCGATCACATCAGATTTTTACAAAGCAAAAACAAACTTTAAAGAATTCTCCGATTTTCCGATTTACGATTATTGTTCATATCGAACATCGTTAAATAAAAAGACTTCACATAATGTTTTTGATATTTAAGGCTTTGTTTCTCATCGGATCGGAAAGTTATTAAAGGTTTGTACACTTTGTAAAATAAAAAATAATGCAATGTATCCTTTTATCAATGAATCTTTTATTTCTAAAAAATGATTGGGATTTTTTCTAAATATTTTATTTCTATCTAGAAAGAAAGATAAAAAGGGGACCTATTTCTAAATGAATTTTATTTTAAAAATTTAGAAAATGGGGAGGGTTGTTGTTTAGTACAACAGGTACATAAAGAAACTCAGAAAAAACCCCAAAACATCCTTAGATTGGCTTTTTATCAGTATTGGTGGTGGACCATATACATATACCCTCAAAACAACTAAAAACATCCACTTGGTGACTCCACTAGCCTCTAGTAGGCCTATTACTCCACTAATCCTTATAAAATATCCTGGGAATTCATTGAGCAATCCTAATCACGCTGATGGTGGTGTTACACTGAAAACTGTCACCTTGACATTTTGCTGACTGTATGAGCTCAGTAACACTCATACATGCCTCCTCTGCAAGTCTTACAACCTTTGTTCCTCATTCCATGCCCTGAAAATGAAGAAAAAACCCTAAAAAGCTCAAAAAACCTTGGGTACGCAGTTAATATGAAGCCTACCTGCGTTTTTAGCTAGGGTCCGCATGTAATGTGAAGATAAACTGCGTTCTAGAACGCATTTTTCCAGTGTTATAGGTGCGGTACCCCTGTAAAGTCAAAAATGCGCGAAATTAAACCAAAAAAGTTGAAATTTGGTCAATTCTGGAAGGTTCTAGATGAGATTTTTTGGGGATGAGTACGCTTTAGTAAGGTGCATGTATCCCACACCTTAAGGAACTAATCCCTTGATGTGAGGAGCCTATCCCTTTGAAGGAGGGTTCTATCCCTTTAATGGTGGAATCCTAACCTCCTCATCTGCTCTATAAAAGGAGGCATTGGGTAGCCTTTTGGGAAAAGTTTTGATGGAGATTTTGGAGATTGAGGATTAGAGTTCAAGCCTTTATGTGTGATTGAGCTGAAGTGCTGTTGAAATTTAGACTTATTTCTGCTGAGCTTTTGAGAGGAAAGATCACATACCTTTTATGCTTCTGGAGGAAGAGTGCAAGACTTATCAAAGTAGAGGAGATTCCTGCTTCGGACCCCGGGAAGACCTTTCGAACATCAAGGCTAAGGTTGTAAGGTTCTTCTGTATATTTTAAGATTAATACAATCAAGTTCTGTTTTTCTCAATAAATTGTCATTCGATTGTTTATTTCAATAAGTTGTCGTTTGATCGTTTATTTCATAGATTCCTTGATCACTATGATAGGTATGTTTTATGATTATTTGTTATACAGGTGCTATTGATATCTTCTTGTTTGTGATTGCAGATCAACGAAAGATAATACTTTCTTGTGACAAAAGGGCCCTTGTTGCGATGAAGGATTATTGATGCAATGGAAGCACTGCGACTACAAATAAGCATTTGGATCTAAGGTAGGATCGACACCTTCATAGCATTTACTTGTAAAACGAATATATCTAGAGAAAGACAAACTTAGTTGTTCGTTTGTTGCTAGATTGTCTTCTGACACTAGGGAGATCAGTCTTGTCCGCAAGAACGATTTATCCGGCCAACAGGTGGACAACAAAGTTCAAATCTTCCACCTGGCGACTCCACAGCCCTCAATAGACCAAAAGAATCCACTAGTAGAGAACTCTAGACTGGTTGAAAGGACACAGTAACTCTTTCTGGTAAACAAAGATGGATCCAAGTGAGAACATAGAGGAAAAGTTGGAAAATTTGATATATACATTCAACAAATTGATGCATCTACTTGACAGGAAAAGAGAAAGACACAAAGTTAAGGTTAACACTGCTTATTCAAACCAACCTACACTTTTTCCTCAGGAAGAACACACTCAACCATTACAAGACAAGAGTAACAAAAAAAATGTGCCTAATGAGAAAGTTTCAAATAAAAACATTGAGGAATGCTCTAAAGAATCTATTAGCCATCTTGAAATCACAAAATCTGAAATGGAAGAAAAAACAAAACCTATAGGATCTCTACCTTTATGCTTTGAGTCATTTCAGTTCATACAAGCAAATTGGCCTCCTAAGAATCTATCAGAGGAAACTCATGAATCCCATGCTTATTATCCCAAACATCAAGAAGAGTTGATTGTCGATGAATTCAAATCTGAAACAAAAGAAAAATAAAAACCTGTAGGATCTCTACCTTTATGCTTTGAGTCATTTTAGTTCATACAAGAAAATTGGCCTCCTAAGAATCTATCAGAGGCAACTCATGAATCCCATGCTTATTGTCCCAAACACCAAGAAAAGTTGGTTGAGGAGGAAACCAATCAAGAAATGAAAGAGAACCCACAGGATCTCTCTAAAGGCGCAAGTGCTGATTCATCATCTCTCGTAGGTGAGGCCCAAAAAGACATTCATCCTCTAAATCATCTTTCCCAAGAGAAAGAGGATTATTGTAGTTATATCCAAAGAGAGATAAAAATGCCTCCCTTTTTAACTGAAGAAGAGATAGATCAACTCATAAACATACAATTAGCCTCTCTTGATTTTTCTCCTGATCTTAACTATCACATAGCAGTAAATAGATTTAAAGATCAATTCAAAGAAAAAAAAATCTGATAGTCCAATATGCATGGCTGGTGACATTACTTATATTAATGATTCTCCAAGGTTTGATCAATATATTGATTATTATGATATTCAAGTAGAAGCTAACCTTGCAGAGCCATCAATAGTTGATTTATGGGATGAAGTTCACTATCATCAAATTGAAAGTAGTAATTAGCTAAGACAGGTCACCTATGACACTGATGAAGAAAGCCTTGAGAGTTTAGAAGTAAGTGAAGAGTCTCTAACTCTTTGCTCTACTTCACTTCAGTCCATCAGAAATAGCGTTCAGATAATTGGAAATCAGTAGTCTTTCAGCTTTGATGATGAGGTTGAGGAGGATGATGAAATTCTTGAGCAAGTTGTCAATGAGAATCATTCTCCTGAAATGGTTGAGGAAATCATTTTGGACATGGAATCCTCCTTAACTCTAGATTTGTAGCCACCAAGTTCCATTGAGTTACAAATTGCAGATGAAGAAATAGAGGTTGATAATCACATGAGAGTTGTCACCCTATCCTCTCAAGAGGATTTACTGCCAAAGTGTATCCCTGCTCATCAACATGATGACCTTCACACAATTTTCAGTCCACTTAATCAGAACACATTAGCTTGGAAAGAAGACTACACTGCAGTATATGATGAGTCTGACAGTTCAAATGATCATGAGCAAGGGGAAGATTTTCTTTCCCAAGAGAGTCCCAAACATAGCCAAGTAGTCCTGAATGAAGCTTATATATCAAATCCTCTAGATCATGTATTATTCCAGGATCCATTTGTTGTTTTCCTTGAGAAATCTGAAGGAGTAGTGTGTTCTGCCCAAAACAGTCTGTTGCAGAGTGTGAGAAAAATTTTAGGCACTACTCTTCGAAAACAAGTAAGGTGGAAGTCGCCTTTTCATTTCTTTAGCACTCTCAAAAAGCTAAAACAAAATCCCTCATGGAATCATCTACTTGATTGGATTTTTTGGAAGAGAGATTTCACTAAATGAATGTATATTGTGTATAGGCTAGATTAGGATAGATAGATAGGTGTGAAAAATAAGCTCAAATTTGTGAGCATCTTTTTAGTCCTAGATTGTTTGCAAAAAAGTAGAGACAAAAAATACAAAAGCAATAGGAAAAGTAGAAAAGAGGGCAGTTTTAAAAATAGCAGAAAAGCCCCATGTTCAAAAAATATTCATGCTGAAAGTGTGCAAGTCTAAATGCCACTACTAGTGCTCAAAATATGTCTTGTTTATTTATCTAGCCTAATCATAACTGGACATGTTTTAAATTGATTGCTGATAAGTTAGTGAAAGAAGTGATAGTCAAATTGTGTAAACTTGACTTATCAATGAAAGTAGATTAGGAAAAGATACTGGTTCCACACACTCAAAACAGAACCAAAGAGGAAAGCAGGGATGAAGAACAAACTATGTATCTTAGCCCTAATTTTTCTAAATCTCATTTTTCGCGAAAACAATATTTCTGTGCAGCTTGTCTTTTATGCCACAAACACATGACAAATCAGACCGTCTAATCCTGATTTCGTCATTTTTCAGTTTCATGTTTTAGTTTAGTGAATGATATCTTGTCAAACAGCTTAATCTTGACAGTCAATCTAGCATAGGTAGAGAATCAAAGGAGTTCATCAGTTTAATCTGAACTCCCAGAAGATATAGGTGTAGAAGTAGATAGTGTTTTCACTTTAAAAAAATGTCATGTCAAAGGGTTGCTAGTCCAAATGCACCTAAAGAAGAAAAAATGTTAGGAAATATAGTTGGGTAGGTAGAGATGACTTTGATGCTAATCATGCTGTAAATTTTCAGAAATAGCATCAAGAAAGAAATAACTTTGTGCCAATGGATAAGGCACTGGTCTTCACAAGCCAGACATCTGCAATTCTGGACACCTCCCGAAAAGGAGTTGCCCTCCCCAACTGGAGCCACTGTTAGTCATCAATATTTTTTGCATGTTTTGATGACTAGATTCCTTGGCTGAGTTTTGTAGAAGCTAATATCAATCTTCAATTTGTCATCTAGAAAACACCTCAAACAAATTTTTGTCTTCCTACCTCTCCCTTTCAACCTGTGATGGGAATGGTCTTCAGTTTTCAAGTCCTATCACAATTCAGCAAAACCTTCCTTGTCTATAGTTGTCATAAGCTTTGTTTTTATGCCATCAAAGTCCCCTGTTTTCATATAACTCACTGTCCAACATTAGAAAAAGTGTCTACCCCTTTCTCACTGAGGATTTTGTCATATGATAGCCTACTCATGCCTAAGAAACTATTCAGAATCTATGATTAAATCTGTAGGTCTAGGGGGTGTTGTTTAGGGAAAATTCCTGGAAAAAACTATCTTAAACCAAAAACTCTATTTTCAGCATCAGTCAGCCATCATTTTATTCCCATCCTACAAAAAAACACCCTGGTCTATCCTTAGGTCATACACCACTAAAATGGTTGCTTGGTTTCATTTCAGCAGAGCTCAAAAATGTGCAAATCAAGAAAAAGAGAAAGAGGTTCCATGTCTGAAGAAAGATGATCAGATCAAGCATGATCTTCATGAAACACCAAGAAATCTCTCCAAAGATCAAAAACATCTATCAATGATGACAGTAAGAAAAGTGTGAGCAAAAGAACACTTAGGGAAAGATTTCAATGCGGAGTAGTTTACTATTAGAAATCATATAGTGCAGATGGTGAAAGGAGAAGACCTACAGGTTTCAAATCCAAACATGAAAAATTAATACAAAGTTTAGATGCTTTCTACCTTCAGTGCCCCATCCTAACTCCAAAGGCATCTTTGCTTGAGCTCTCAAAAAGGTGACCTAGCCCTGCAAATCACTCTATTTCAAAGAAGAAGACAGTCTTTGAAAGAAAGAGTTTCAAAGCAAATTAGGCATCATAGTGAAGGTGTAAGAAGGAAAGCTTCTTCTTATATCTTACCATGAACCTGGACTTTGAAAATCAGTCAAACAAAAATTCACTGTACCTTATGAGGGCACAGTTGGGAAAAAGGAGTTACTTCAGGAATACACACAGTGAGCATTTACCATTTACAAATCACATTGTCTTCTCCCAGGTTTCACAGTGATGTTATGCAAAAGAGATATACATTACAGAGAGGTCCTCATAAAACAAGAAGATAGTATGTTCAAATGATTTCATCAATGATAAGTGTGGCAAAGATTCACATTTGTTTTCTATTTTGTATTTTTCAAACAAACAGACCAAGGGCACAGTGTTGAGATGGATGAAGTTTCTGTGTTTGATAGGACCTCCTTCATGATAAGCAGAGGGTCCAAAACACATTTGAAAGCCTCCTTCATGACAAGTAGAGGGCTCACTTACCACTTGTTCAAAAGGCCTCCTTCACAATAAGTAGAGGGCCTACATAGTGGCTTTGATAAACCTAGGTAGTTTCATTTTGCATTACCTCCTCCAAAATATGAGTAGAGGGTAAATCAACAGGGTTTAATATTTTGTTTGAGAAAGTTTTCAATGGTAGACAGAGATTTAATACAATGTGTTTAAAGGATTTTATTTAAAAAGATAAACAAAGGCCAGCAAAGGGCACAGTCTTAGAAGGCCAAACTTTTGGTTAAAAAGCACTCATTCAACTAACAAACGGAGATAGGCCAAGTTTTTGTTTAAAATAAACCTCTTGCAACTGATAAGAAAGGGAAATAACACAGTGTTAAAGATGCCTCCTCCAAGCTTATCTGAGAAAGATAAGTACAGGGAATTGTTTTTCTATAAGTCACCCGTTCAAAGAAGACAATTAAGATGAAGAGAACATTTCATAATTGGCAAAGAGTTTCTTATAAAAAATAGAGTGAATGTGCAAAATTATAGTAGAGGGCATGGTATTTGGTGAAAAGTAGCCTCCTTCAAATATTAACACAATCTGTCAAATTTTCCTGCTTCAGCTTGTGTTGAGGAAACACACGTAGAGGGCGAAGACATAGTTTTAAAAAGGCTTCTTCAAATAATGAACATAGATAGGGCATAGCATAGACACTTCGTTCAAAGACATCCTTCATTTGGTAAACAAAGAATGAGTTAAAGACTTTTGATAAAGGGCTGAAGATTTCAATAGAAAACAGAGACCAGAGGTAGTTTTGTTTACATATGGCCTCCTTCAATCATAAGTAGAGGGAAACACTTTGTTTACAGGGCTAAAAGCTTCCATTCAAAAACAGAGAATGAGTTAAAACTTCGATAAAGGGCTGAGAATTTCAATGATAAATAGATCTCAACATAGTTTGTTTGACAAGCCTCAATGAGTTTTTTTTTCTCATTCTATTTTCAAACTGGCAAAGAAGAAGCTGTTTTTCAAACCCTGGGTGACCATCGTGCAAAAAATAGGGGTCGTGACGTGCCTAGATTTGGACGCGATGCGCCTGTAGTCATCCTCTAAAGGATTTTTCACACGGCACGATGCGCCTGTAGGGTGGAACGACACGCCTGGGCTCTCTGACGTTGTGCAGACTTTTCTGCCCGGCGCTCGGCCCACTGCATACAGCCCTCGACCCTGGTCTGCTCGGATCCTTGCATGATTTTTCCACTGGCCTCTACACAAGTTTGTTACCCCTATTCACCATGATATTTTCCCTCCTTCGCATACCTTTGGCACCTCTTTCACTCTGGTTGCACGACCCATAACATTCCCTGCCCGGCCTGGCGTTCAGAAGGCGCCTGGGTGCCCACAACAACGTGCAGGTGCTACGTGCCTATGCACAGGAGCATATCACCTCTCAAGAGGCCTCCAAATTGCCATAATTCAGATTTTTTGCACATAAACTGGTTTCTTAAGCTGCAGAGGAGTTCTTAAGAGGTATTCACCTACTCTTGTACCTTGTTTTTGGTCTTAAGATATCTGTTTTTTAGAGATGGTTTAAGAAGAAGAAGAAACAATGATTTTTAAGGGAGAAATTGAGTTATAGAGAGCAATACATAGCACTATGAGCTTTGAAGAAATACTTATTTTATGAAGTGGATGATCTCTTGCTTGGCTTGATGGTGGAGGAGGATTGTGTGTAGGATTCCATGACTTGGTGAATGGTATTATGTTTCTTATTTGTTATGTTTTCTTAGTTTCTCATATATGTTTTCATGCTTCTTGCTTGTTGTAGTTCAGTAAAGAATAAGTTTGAGATATGCCCATGGAGGCACCTCAAACTTCCTGATTCATTACAGCTTAAATGTTCTTCATCTTTCTTGGTTATGTCAAAGAATTCTTAATTGCTCTTTGGTACCCTCAGAACTTGTTATCAGTTTCATTAACGGTTATTATTTATTCTGTCTAGTATGATTCATGGTATACCCTGCTTACTCATAGCTAATCAAAACTCCATTTCTGAAATCTCTCTCTGAATTATTGGTTGTTTTAGTTAAGTCAAAGAGGTCTTGTTTCGATCTTGTCCTTTGTCCATTCTTTGCAGTCTTATTTCAAAGTTCCCAATAGCTCAAGATATGATGTTTAGGAGTTCCCTCTTCATAGATTGAGTTGTTTGTTTATCTTATTTGTTTTCCCAAAAGTATGAAGGCGATTTTCCCAAATTTAGAGGGTCTTATACTTCTATGTATCACTGGATTGTTTATTTTTTTCATCTATCAGTTTGAGTTTCGTTCATAGAGATTAATGGTCATCCCTAACTCATGAATGTTTGCTGTTTAACTATTTATGCTTAAAATCTCTTTGTCTTTCACAAACTTAATGTTCATCTCATTTCACTTTCGCCCAAAGAATCCATTTACCTCGACTAAATTAGCCCTGCAGTAATACCTTGTCCATCATTAAGACAATCTTGACCTTATCTGACCCCATAGCCCAGTTGATTTGACGAAATCCATATCTATTTGTTCTTTTGATTAGCTCCCCTCAAAAAACCCAAAAAAAACCAAAACATACTTAACAACTAGCCTAAAATCAAATATACAGAAGAAAACAAGTTTACATCCTTTTCATAATAGAGAGAGCCCTCTCTGAGTCTAGGAAGGCTAGGTCCTAGGGCTCCAAAGCTTGGTATGATGTTACCCTGTCATTTGGTTTACCAATCAGCCAAAGTACGAGACACCAATAGAGTGATGCGGGTCGAGGATGTAATATTTGTACCAGGACTCGAATATAGCATGATATCTATCTCAGTGATCGAGAAGAAGAGGTTTGAGGTCGTATTTGAGGAAGGGAAGGTAAGTCTTGGGCCCATAGGTTCTAGCTCTGCAGGTATTATGATTGGAGTTAGAGAGCATAATATATACAGGCTAATGAGTAAGACTAGGGATCATGAGAAGAAGCAATAGGAGGAAAAGGTGTAAGTTCCAGAGAATCACATGTAGGCTTCATAGGGGTAGTTATAAGTTCTAGAAAAGAAGGTCCAGGATCTAGAGGCTTATAGTGAGTCAAGTTCTAGGTGGAGCTTGCGGATTTAGAGGGAGACTTTGCAATCCAAGAAGAGTGTGTGTTTATTGGGGAGAAAGGATGCTACTATAGTTTCCAAGAAGGAATCATGGAGAGAGTGGAATACATTCTAGGATGTTAGGGTCCGTTGATGGGAAAAAATGTCCGGAAAACAGTAGGCGATCTCCCCAGTTTAAAGCCCCAATTATACTCTAAACCATTTGTGATGGGGATCCCATCCGGGGCATGGGTTCGGCTACCACTGAGTGTTCCTTCCTCTCGGACACAATCAAGCCATGCAAACATGTGAACACACAATTCTTCAAATGGTACAAGATAAAAGATTAATGATTCTCAACAAACATACAACACTACGAATAGCAAGATCAGTTAAAGCATGCGGTTGAAGGAAATGTTGTTAGCAGCATGTCATTAGGGTCATGCTTGTAAAAGTCGTTCCAACCATAGGAGAAACCGTTCTATGTGGCAGAGCACCCTTCACTTCCTTAAGTGATTTTAGAAATGAGATAAATGTTAGCAATGAAGTTTTTAACATTTCCTAAGAACGAAACTTAACATCATTAACATACGTTAGATAGCTACAATGTATAAATGATATAAGTAGAAAGCGCGGATTATTTAATCACAAAGATATCAGATACATAAGAAAAAATACTCATAGTGCTGACACATTAGTCCTCATCAGATCCAAAAGTGAAATCAAAACAAAGGCTTGTATTCATTATCAAAAAGTGTATTTCTTGCTATACAATTATTTTTTCTCCTTTGGAGTCCCAAAAAAAGGTCCTTTACAATTTCCCGAAGGAAGTATTTATAGAAAAAAATTGCCTTTTGAGTATCCCTAACTTCTCGCCTCCCTGTCCATTGGCATGCCCTGTGACCCAATGGATCTTGCGCCCTGTGACCTAGGCTTCAACTGTGACCTGCGACCCCCTGGCTATTGCGACCTGCGACCTCCTTTGTTTGCTACAAAATGTGACTTGGTTATCGGACTAGTTGGGTGATTTCGAGGTCAGGGACATTTACTTGTTGTTGCTCTTGGAGGTATGTTTTCCATGCTTGATACTCTGCAGCTACTGGGGAGACTTGAGGCATGTCTTCTCTTAAACTATGAAGACATTCAAGAGCATTCAGGATCAGAGTGCCCCTCTTGATCATGATCTAGTTTGACAGGGAAGCGAGCTTGGTATAGATTCAGACTAGTGTCACGATGAATTGAACCAGGTTCTCCTGTGATGCCTGTAGATCCTACGAGGCTGCTGCTTTCCTTATGGGTTGTGGGAATGCTTGAATATCTTTGGTGATTTCTTCCCACGTTTTCTCTTCAATCATAGCACCCAGAGAAGAAATGTGGTGCCATTCGACCATTGAGTTGATGCCGCAGATTAGATGCTTGTAAGCAGGCATTACCTTTTCCAAATATTTGATCAGCTTCTCCTTGGATTGTACCTTGATCCGGATTTGAACCTTGTTATTTTGGACACTGATCCAATATTTTCTAGGCAAGGTGTTTGGAGCTTGTGGATACGTGTTAGACCATTCCAGTATTCTGTCCAAGGCAGTAGAGGCTTCCTTGAGCTATGTGGTTCTTTTCTTGGTTTCAGCCTGTGCTTTCAGTCACAACGCGATAGTATTCTTTATCGTGAACATCTCTTTGTATACCTACTTCATTGTGGCTTCCAAACTGACCAGCTCTCCCTAAATAGTGAGTGATACTTCATTAGGAGGGGCATTCCTATCCTGAAGCTCTTGGACCTGTTCTTGTAGCACCTTCTTTTCCTGTTCTGATCTGGCCATCTTCTGTTCGGATGCATGTAATATATTTTGTAGGAGAATAATTTCCCTACTCATTCTGCTCACATTTTCTTCGGTAGCTTCTATGAAAGCGGTACCGACTAATGCGATCATAACAGGATTGGTCCTGGTATCCAGGACGATATCCTTCTCCGTAGTGGCTGTGAGGGGTGTAGCGGGGTTTTGTGCTAAGCACCTTCTTTTCTCTTGCCTGATCTTGTGTGTAAACTGATCATAGGTGAGTCTCTTCAAGTCAAACACTTCCTAATCTTGACACTCGGTCATACTCAATTATGAGAGAGCGAAGCACACAGTGGTTACAGGACTCATCTGGAGCATTTCAATGGGAGGTAGCTCTGTCTAAATCTCTGTTTCAGGAGGGGGTGTTTTACTACCTTTGGCTTCTTTGGAGGACTCCTCCCTTACCTTTTTACTTTCTTCCTCCTTCCTCTTTTGTTCCACTTCTGCTCTATCTTGTTCTTCCTTCAGCTGGCGCTTAGCTTCTTCTTTGTCCTGTTCTTCTTTTAGTTGGCACTGAACTTCTGCTTTATCTTGCTTTTCTTTCCTCCGCTGTTCTTCTTCCTTTTTCTTGTAGGTTTCTTCCGCTCGTTTCTTTCTCTGTTCTTCCTTCATTTGTTTCCTCCTCCGATCCTCCTCTTCCTTTTCCTTCTCCTCAGCTTCTTGTTGAGCTTTAGCCTCCTTTTCCTTTTTATGGGTGACAAGATTATGACCCGTAACGGTCCTTGGCTTCTTGGCTTTGGATGATGATGCTCCTCCAAGCGTATTGATCCTTTCTTCTAGAGTTTGATCATCCTGATCTTCCTGACCATTTGATTCCTTTGGGGCTGCCTTCCTATCTTTGTTATACCAGTTTTTTATTTTGTCTTCACTAGGGCACTCGGTATGCTGGTAACTCTATTTGAATTTGTCCCATTTGCAGTGGGCGGGGATGATTCTCTTAGGATCATATTTTCGGTGTGCTAAGGGGGGTAGAAAAAACCCTCTGACCTGCTTGGCTTCTGCCTCTACCTCTCTGAAATCATTCACCGTGTATGTGTTGATAATGAGTGGCAGAGTGGGCCATGGATTTTTCTTGTCCTTAGTTAGGACTTTTGAAAACCCCCCTAACATCTAGTAACATGTCTCTTGGAGGAGGAGCTTGTCAGTTACAAATTGGGGCAGTGCATGAGGAGCCTTGAGCGACCCGAAAACCTGGATGAAAGTACCATCTATATTAGGGAACCAGTGGGTTACTTTGGTTTTCATCTCCATAGCTCGCCAGGACATGCACAGAGCATCAGTCCCAAATAGTTTCCTGTATAGGGCGGGGATGAAGCTGCGTGTGATCGAATCCATGTCCTTCTTATACCTAGAGTCCCAGAATACCATTAGGTCTTTGTGGATTAGACCACCATGTTGTGGGTCCCAGTTGTGTAACCACCCCTCGAAATGGCACCTCTCACACACTGCATCCAGGAGGTAAGATGCCATGTAAAATTCTGATGCATCACCTTCATCAAGTGCTAGTGTTGTGGATATGTTTGACCTGAGGGCTGCTACTATCATATTGCCCCAGTTGAAATGAGTACCGTACATAGTGATGGCGTACATCAGGGAGACCCAAGCGCCACTGAAAAAGGTTGCATCTGGGCGGCCATACATTTTACATAGCATTGCAGCTATGAATTTGTAAACCTTCTTGAGACCTGCTATCTGGTATTCCTGGTCCTTCTTGACCCGAAACTTCTCTAGTTCTTCCCACCATCCTTTCAAAGTTTCTGGCATGGGAGCTGCATGAGTAGTGGCCCATTCCTCATTGAAGATCTGCTCCCGGGCAGGCAGTACATAATAGACTTCAGCATGTTTTCCTTTCAGGTTTGCGAATAACTTCCCAGTGTGATCTCGAATAACCCAGATTTTGGGGTCAACTCTTTGCAGGATCCACTCGATCAGTTGTGCACATGGGAATGTAGGTGGGTGGGCTCTCGCATAGTGCAGCTTGGATCTTTTAACTTGAATGTATATCTATCGATCTGAGAGGTCCTCCGAAAAATCAGGCTTTGTAAATTCTTTGTAAATATGGTACCAGCTCATACTGTCCCCTTTGCCGAAAGTGCATGCTATGTCTCCATATATAGGGGGAGGAGAAAAATGTATTTCCTCCTCTTAGATTTCAACCTCAGGGCTTTTGGTCCTTTTGTGAACTGCTAGAGGCCCCATGTCACTTGAGGCCAATGATATGGATATGAACTCTAACTCAGCTTTGATGTCTCCTGGCATGTTCATAAAACAATCCCACGATAAGATAGATGTCATATTTATAAATATTTTTGCTGCTCCTACCTCTACTAAAATATTGTCAAGGAGATGGGAAAACCTGTGACCTAATGACCTTGCGACTGGGTCATTGGGTTGCTAGGTTTCGTTAGTATAAAATTTAGAAAAAGAGCGGCTTAGCAACTTGGCAACTTGCGACTAGGTTGCTGAGTCGCTGGGTCGCTATACTTTCAATCTTCGCGGGAATGCAACCTGGCGACTTAGCGACCTGCGACTGGGTAGCGAGGTCGCTGAGTCGCGAAGTTGCATTACTCTAGAATGGTTTGTAAGATGTGACCTAGCAACCCTGTGACTTAGCGACCTAGGTCACTGGGTCGCGGGTCGCGCTAGGGCTTGGCAGATGGTTTAGGTGGCGGCAGAGAACTCCATCTTGTTTTTCATTCCAAAGGGAGATAGGGTGACACATCAAGGAGGAAACAAGCATTGGTTGCCTATTGGAAGGGCTAGAAGGGGAACATGGATGGGTTGAAGCAAGGGAGTCTTCCAGAGGAAGTACACAAGGATATTAAGCTAAGGGAGAGGAAGGATTCATCAACAAGATATATGGCAGACAGCAGAAGCTAGGTTGAGGATTTAAGAGGCTAAGATGAGGGAAAGATGGGGGCAACAGGCAGTCGAAATGGAAACAATAGGAGGATTAGGCAACTTACCCTGGAAAAATGTGCTCCAGCTGGCTTGTCAGAAGCGTTTTCTTTCTCCGTCGCACAAGTCGAATGCAACCTATGCGACCCTTCTATATATAAAGGGGTCACACGTGTGGGCAATAAATGAGGGTCGCAAGGTCATAAAAGAGGTGCGTTGATGAGATGTGCGACCTCGCGGCTCTGCAACCTTGTGACTTGAGAGGTCGCGGGGTCGTAGGGTCGTGAAGTCACAATTGGTTGGTTCTAGAATGACATGTGACTTTGTGACTTTGTGACATGAGGAGTTGCAAAGTCGCAGGGTCTCAACTTGAAAGAGTTTAACCAAAATGCGACTTAGTGACTTGATATTTTTGAAGGAGGGAAATTTAGGCTGGATTCTATCTTCAAAAGGTTAGGGGCTCAAAAAATTTAAAAAGGTAAAATTTTGGAGGGTGTTGTAGGGTGTTGTAGCGGCTACAACAATTGGCGATTCACTGGTAGGACCCAAGATCTATGCTGGTGCTTCATCATTGAGGGGGGCGGGGGGGCTTGGAAGGTTGTTCCTTATGCCCTGTGGATCCCACTACTTTCGTCTCTAGACTTTGTGCGTGGTGCCCCCACTTGTTTGCCTGCTCGAGGCTCTGGTTCACCGTGTTTTCATTCCTGGAGACCGGACCAAAAGGTTGGAGTAACTTCAGGGATTTACGGAATCTGGTATAGTTATTTTGTCCCCACTATGTTGCTTCGATGCCAATGAACTTGGTGGTCCCGGCGAAGTCACTACCTAGGAATCACAGACGTTGCTCCGCTGCCAGTGAGCCTGGTCATTACCTCGGCGGAGTCGTTGCATCACCTCTCTACACAGGAAGCCTTTCTCAATCCTTATCATTTATTGATGTGCTAAATGCACTTATTTAAATGTGCTCAAGGCACTTATTTAGTTGTGCTCGGGGCACTTATTTGATTGTGGCAAGTATTGCCTGGGTAGATGAGCGATCCCGAATTATTTTTCTTGCAAGAGAGGTTGTTCTTGGTCTGTATAGGGAATTTTTGGGTTTTTCCGGATATCCTTTTGTCACCTGAAGTTAGCTCTGTCCCTCTTAGCCTAGTTACCGATTTCACCAAATTCCTTTTACACAGTAGCCTCTTGAGCCAGCATACTAGGTGAGCCACCCGTGCAAGGTTCTTGGGACTTGGTCATGTTCTCCCCATTGGGTGCCTCTCACAGGCAAGCTTTAGCCTTTTTCATTCTAGGGGCGCGATTCTTCACCGGCACAGATCCAGGCACAACATGCCAATTGAGTAACTCCTACATCTCTCCTGTATCTTGGGTCTCTAAAAGGACAAAATTACTAAGGCTGATTGAAACAAGCAATTTATTACGAAATATATTAGAAAACAAAAGACAAAACAACAAACAACAAATTATGGTACAGGGTGTGGTGGCGGCCCCTTGTGTTAAGAATTTACTGGAGAAATAATAAATTTACCGAGAGGAATAATAATCATGAAAAAGAACCAGCAACAAATCATAAACATTAACACAAAAATTTTACCGAGAAAACCCCAAACTCTGAGGAAAAACCCAACCAATGAAATTTCATTAAACATTGGCCAAAACCCTGGCCAATCTGGCCAAATGAGCCTTCACCACTCACCTCCAGGCCTACATTACAATGAAGTCTTCCCAGCCTTTTTATAGGCTCCATTACATGCAATACCATGGGTTGAAAACCATGGGTGCACAATACCATGTGCCCCAAAACCACTACTATTTACCCTAGTCAACATTGACTCTATCCCGAGTCAAGTTTACCCAAAAATTCCCCCCTTAAACTTGACTTGGGGTTTCTTGACTAAATCTAGCCAAAATTGCTTAGTGAGACAACCCCGCTTACTATAGCCCTTTCCCCCCTCAATATTTTTATCCAGGGTAATTGTCAACTTGACATCCCCCCCTATCACCTAGTTCTAACCAAGACTTTACAAGTGATTACCCAGGGGTACGCATTCCATACCAGGTCTTATAGCAGTATGCCCATTTACATGTAAAAATTAACTCCATTATAATTTTTTTGTTTTTTTTTGTTTCATTGTTGCTACCTTTGTACATATGAAATAAATGTCCGTATAAAAAGAACCCATCTACCGGATTACATGGGTCACCAACCTCTATAACCGCCAGTCCTCTAGGATTTATCTTTAGATACATGGTTCATCAATTAATTAATCCACGTGCAAACATCCTCTCATCTCTGAATTTCTCGGACCAACTTCTTATCACTACTAGTCGCCAGATCTGAGCTGTGGCAGCACCATTGTTCTCTTTATCCATTGAGAAACCCTCCATGGAATTCCCCATGGAATAAATCAATTGGATATTTCCTATTTCCTAGAAACACCATGCTCCGTATGGCCAGATCTGCAAAAGGGTGCATTTATTTCTCCATTCACAGGCCAATAAAACCCTTGGCTACAAAAGCTTCCCTCTGAAGCCAAATATGGCTCTGATACCATTTGTTAAGAATTTACTGGAGAAATAATAAATTTACTGAGAGGAATAATAATCATGAAAAATAACCAACAAAAAATCATAAACATTAACACAAATATTTTACCGGGAAAACCCCAAACTCTGGGGAAAAACCCAACCAATGAAATTTCATTAAACATTGGCCAAAACCCTGGCCAATCTGGCCAAATGAGCCTTCACCACTCACCTCTAGGCCTACATTACAATGAAGTCTTCCCAACCTTTTTATAGGTTCGATTACATGCAATACCATGGACTGAAAACCATGGGTGCACAATACCATGTGCCCCAAAACCACTACTATTTACCCTAGTCAACATTGACTCTATCCCAAGTCAAGTTTACCCAACACCTTGGGGCTATCAAGTGAAGTAATGTTTGAGGTCATGCCCATTCACGGGGAGGACCTCGATTCTCCCTTCTAAAATTTTCAATCTGTAGGTGTGGGAGCCGACCTTTTCTTTGATCTGAAAAGGACCTATCATAAGGCCTGGAATTTGGAATGCTTTCCTTTATCTTCGTGAGCTTTGCCCCATTTGAGGACAAGGTCACCAATTTAGAAAACCTTACTCCTAGCGGACTTCTTATCAAACCAATGTTTTATCCGACTCTAGTGGATGGTGAATTTTTTCTGGGTTTTTAACCTTTCCTCCTTCAGTTTCAACAAGGTATCTACTCGAGCCTGTAAGGGAGGGCAAGGAGTGCCATGAGTTTCTTGGGATAATTGAAGAGCTAGGAGAGATAAGTTTGGAGGAAGGATAGCCTCTTTTCCGTACACTAGGAAAAATGGGGAGGTGCCCAACGAAGGTTTGGGTGTGACCTGATCGGCCGATAGGGCGTTTTGGAGCGCGTTATACCAGTTTCGTTGTTGGGACAAAAACGTCTTTTTGATGATACAGATAAGGTTCTTATTGGTTGACTTGGCTAACCCATTTCCTTGAGGGTAATAATTTGCAGAGTGTTTGAGCACTATACCATTTTCTAGAGCAAATTCATATAATTGGAATGACGAAAAATAAGTTGCATTATAAAAAACAAGGGAGGTCGGAATGCCAAACCTGGTCATGATATGTTGAGTGAAAAAAGCTATTACCTCTTGATCGTTAATTTGGCACAACGGTATTGCTTCAACCCACCTTGTAAAATAATATATAGTCTATAGTTGTGAGGATATACATGTGTTGCTTGGAGGAATGCGGCAAGATTTCCCCAATTACGTCGAGTCCCCACTGCTAAAAAGGTTCTTCCACCTCAACGGGTTGCAATGGGGTGGCTGGTCACACTTCCCTATTAGCGAACTTTTGGTATTGTATGCATTTTCGGACATGAGCGTGTGCATCTTTGAAAAGAGTAGGCCAGTGGAAGCCAACACACATAATATTGTGGGCAGTAGTGTCCCCTACATAGTGTGCACCTGCCGAACCATCGTGGAGTTCTTTCAAGACCTTCTGTGCCTCATCATGTTCCAAACAGTGTAGCAGGACTCCGTTGTGATGTTTTCTGAACAACATTCCTTGCATAAGCTGATAAGATGCAGATTTCAGCCTTATTTCTCGTTTCTGCTGGGATGTTAAGATGGGGTCCATAATACCACGGCTCAAATATGGTAGGAGGTCAGAGTACCAAGAGGGGACTCCTTGTGAAGGTGTATTATCAGTCTAATACATGTCGATTTCGTGGTCCCAGCACTCCTCTTCGCTGCCCTTTGGGTTTGTGGCTTCCGTGGCCATCTGGAAAAGACCTTGACCTTTGACAGTATGTTCCGATTTGAATTCTAATTCATACTCTTGAAGACATGTCATCTAGTTTCCTCGTCTCTCGCCCAACTCCTACTGCATGAAAAGTGAGCGAACCACTAGGTGAGGTACAAACATTGTGACATGATTCTTCAAAATGTATGGTCTCAAGTGCTCGACTACTTTGTACACTGCATAGGCCTACTTATCAATTTCTAGATAATTCAACTTGGCACCATGCAAGCCTGTGCTCATGAATGATATGGGTCATTCATCATTGCCGGTATCTTTCTGCATAAGGATGGCTGCAAGCGATGAGTCTAAGGAAAAGGTGTATAGAATGAAACCCTTACTGAAGTCTGGACTGTGGAGGGCAGGTGCTTCTGTGATGGCCTACTTGATGTTACTGAATGCTTCTTTCTCGGGGGAATTCCATTTGAAGCTCACATTTTTCTTGGTCATTCCTTGCAAAGGTTTGACTATTTGGGCAATATCTGATATAAATTTTCGCACGAAATTAGTTTTCCCGAGGAAAGATTACATGGCCTTCTTGCTGCATGGGGGAGGAATCTGGGCAATGACTTTTGCGTTCTGTGCTCCGGATCCACTACTATACCATCCCGGGTTATGATCTGTCCTAATAAATTCCCTTCGGAGATGGCGAAAACACTCTTCTTGGGATTGAGAGAGATCCCGTATTTCCTGCACCTTTCAAAGATCTGCTTGAGGTGGCGTAAATGGTCACATCTGCACTTTTAAAACACAATGACATCATCAAGGTATACTACCATTCTTTGTCCTATTAGGCCCCGGAAAGCTATGTCCATAGATCATTGAAAAGTCACCCCAGCATTGATCAGGCCGAAGGGCATGCGCCTAAACGCGAAAGTTCCCCATTTAGTTCTGAATGTCGTTTTCAGCCGATCAGGCTCAGCCACCAATACTTGGTTGTATCCTGAAAAGCCATCTAATAACGAGAACATCTCTGATCCGAATACAGTCTACAGGATTTTCTCCATAGGGGGGACGAGGTAGTTGTCTTTGTTCGAGGCTTTGTTCAAATTTCAGAAATCTATGCATAAATGGATTTTTCCGGATTGTTTCCGCACTTGAACCAAATTTGACACCCAAGTCGAATGTAGGACTTTGAATATTATGCGTGCGTCCAAGAGTTTCTTCAGTTCCTTTTGGATCATCGGCTCCAACGTAGGGTGTACTTTCCTCAGTTTTTGCTGGAACGGTTTCACTCCTTCTTTCACGGGTGTCACATGCTGGATGATCCGTGTGTCATAGGTTCGTAGCTCATCATATGTCTAGGTGAACACGTCCCGGTACCTCCAGAATAATTCAATGAAATATTGCCTCTCTTGAGGGGTGCATTTAGTCCCGAGGTCGACAAACTTAGGGTCCTCCTCTGTCCCGAGATTTAACTGCTGGTGTGACAAAGTGGAAATTTTCACTTTAGTGTTGGGCGGTCCACGAAAATGGTTCTGTAGATCGAACAAATTTTCAAGTGACACGATCCCCTTGGGCATGGGGTTTCCTTTACGCTCTTTGTGTTCCTTCTGCAAGGCTTGATCATGATCTTCTTCTTCTATAACCACATCCTTGAACACATCCATGCTGAGCATGAATTCAAGTACCTGCTGGTCATCATTGAAAACACGTAAGTTAGTGACATTGTCTGGCACGAATGGTTTATAAACTATTTCAATAGAAAAACCATCCCTTAGTTGGGTAAACCTAGCAACAACATTGGCCAGTGTATTAGCCGCTGCATTGTGCATCCTAAGTACAGATTTAATACCAAAATCATCGAAAGCAAAAATTAAATGCCATACCTCTTGCTAATAACCCTTCAAGTGTTAAGATAAAAAGTGGATGGTGTTACGTACCTGACGAGTGATAATCTCAGAATCTACGATCAATTTTAAGCATATTACCTTGAGATCTAATGCTTTCTTGAGTCCGAGGATTAATGCTTCATATTCGGCTGTGTTGTTGGTGCATTAGAATTCTAACCGACAAGAGATTAGGAACTTTTTCTTCCGAGGGTCCAACAGGACGCGGCCCACACCGGCTCCATCATGTGTTTTGGAACCGTCATAGTATAGGGTCCACACATCATCTTCTGATCTTACTAGGCTATTCAAGCACACAAGAGACGTGCTCCGAGAAGTGGTTTCTGGTGAGTCTCTATGCATAGTGCTCATCAGTGACTAATACAAGTTCTGACTGGATGTCTTGAGCGATAGGAGATTGAGGGGGCTCATAGCACCCAAAGATGGATTATAAGAAACACATACCAAGATCTTCTTGAGCAAAACTAACTGGTTCATTTATAGCATCTAGGTCGGTTACTGTGTGCTTCATGTAGGGCTCAATTTCAACCCGGATATGATTGTTTCTACCTTTTTAAGGGAGCCATAGGTGAGACCAGTTGGTGGCGAAGTAGCCCTACAACTTGCTAGACCAGTCTCTGCTCAAAATAAGACCATAGGCTTCAGGGATTTCTACGACCACTATGTCTATGCACTAGTGTACCCTAGAGTTAGAGGATAAGCGGATGATGATGTTGTTTAATTCACCTATGGTAGGCACTTGAGACCTATTGAGCTGAATGATCCTAGCGTCTGTTTTCTCAGGGTGAATGTTTAACGCTTTGCACACAGACAAGGGCATAACATTCGTGGAGGCACCAAAGTCGACGAGGCAGTTATGGAAATTAAAGTTGAAGATTTCGAAGGATAGGAGAAAGGGGGGCGTGGAACCTCTGGAGTTTGTATTCACGGCATTCACAATAGACTGGGGACTTGCAGTAGCTTGGGCGGATGTGTTACTCATGGGTTTGGTCATCGGCGGGTTTGAAAAAGCTTTAAGGATAAGCTCTCGTTGATTAGCAATGCGAGCAAGCTCATACAGGGAGATATTGGTCGACGTCTTATTCATGTCCTCGATGATGTTGTACCCAGAATCAGGAGGCGAATTAGC
Source organism: Pinus albicaulis (assembly GCA_034641835.2). Classification (NCBI taxonomy): domain Eukaryota; kingdom Viridiplantae; phylum Streptophyta; class Pinopsida; order Pinales; family Pinaceae; genus Pinus; species Pinus albicaulis. The sequence goes on along the minus strand of CM076579.1, from coordinate 1,683,373,268 downwards.
TTTGGTTAAGGCTTTTGGGGGATCTGATGACAATTTGGTCTTTTGGTTTACCCAGTCGTTGGATGGGCTAGTTTTTTCAAGAGTGGTAGTTTTGTTCTCATTTCCCGAGGGTAATATCTTCCTTAAGAAGGCCCTTCTTTTTTCCTCAAACGATTTTTCCGGGACCGACCCTTTGCTCCTCAAGCCATAGTTCCGAGGGGGTTTGGTTTTGGGGTCATCGGCCAAGTTAATTTCGGCTGTGGTAAAGGGTATTTCTCCTCGGATTACCTCGAAAGCGAGGACAATGGATCCTAGTTCCTCATTTTGGGGTGGGTTTTCCTTGTCGTATGAAACATCATCCTCCTCCAAATCCCCCAGGGTCTGATCGTATAAGATTTGATTTACCACAGTGGTCATGATGTTAATCCACTGAGGACAAGTTTTTTCTGAGTGTGAGGCTTGATGTAAGGAACATAAATTATCCTTGCCAATCTCTTCCACATTGAGACCAATGCTGGTGTTTGACGGGGGTCGGCCGATTGTGGGGTTATTTTTCCTAAAGAATGGTTTCTGCGTTTTGGCACCTGTGGTGGGCTCAATGCTTTTCCTCTTCAGATCGGAGACTTCATTGGTTAATATCTTGAGTGACTTTGCGATAATTTTGAAGTCAAATGCATCTTTGTCTTTGTCTCCGGGTTTGTGTGTGGAAGACTGGTTTTTTTTCACAGCCAGCTTATGGTCATCCCAACCTTCACGGTCAATGGCTCCTATGGAAAGCATGTCTTTTTCGACGGCAAGGGCAGCGATGTAATTTTCTGCGAGGGTAGCTCTAGCTTCGCGCTTCACAAACACAGTGATATCTCAGGGGAGAGCCCTCGTGTAGTAATCAATGGTGATATAGTCGTCCAAGGCCATGTTTGGAGGGAACTTGTTTAATATAGTAGCGAATCATTGATTGAAGTCCTTGAATTTCTCCTTCTTCTGGCATTTTAGTGTACTGAGCTCTGTGAGGAGCATGGAAGGAGTCTTGTCTTTTGAAATTTTTTGGATAAAGGTATGGCGTAATTGCTCCCACGAAGAGATTGAGGTGATAGGGAGAGACCGGTATCATGTTGTTGCCTTGTTTTCAAGGGTATGAGGAAAAAGCTGACAGGCCACATCGTCCGCTTGCACCCTCATCATTTGTAGTGCGAGGTAGAAGTTACTTATGTGATCCTTGGCCAGCGCACCATTTTCTGGGTCGAACTTGGGGAGATGCTTCTTAGGATGTCTGGGCATGTTATGGAGAGGACCGTGGAGCCCTAACGGGGATTGATCCATCTAGGCTAGCGGCTGCACCCGCCAGGCTTGTTCATGGAGGGGTATGTAGAAATGTCATGTTTCTATTTCAGACTCACTCCCCATGCCAAATCCGAAGGCTTCACCTTCATGGTGAGAGTGCATGTCTATATTCCCCTTGAGGTTGGCCATATTTCTGATGTTTCTCTAGTTGTAGAGGAAAGGGAATCTATTCTAATTTTGGTTGTGATGGCGTTGACCAGTATTCCGACCTTGCCCATGTCATCTGTCTCCTCGGCCTCTGTTTCCCCGGCCCTTCCCGACTCCTTCCCCAGGCTAATTTTTGGCTTGAGTGTCATCATTCAAAGTGTGGTTGGGTTGAGGGATGATGTTTGGTTAGGGTTCAGTGATTTCGGGGCCTCCTTCTTCAGCCCCTCAGGGACTGTCCAAGGGCTGCTTTGACTTGCACTCAACTGCGTCTACATAATATTTGATCATAATACCTACCAGCTGAGGCAGGGAATTGACAAGGGTTCCCTGGTGAGTGTGGTTGGATGTGGCGGTCCTAGGATTGACCAGGGAACCAGAAACTGGGGCGATTTGCAAGCCCCTAATGAGGTCACGGGTGATAGGGTGCATGACCCTTAGCTAATCCAAAGTGAACTCATACTAAGGGGCTTCCTCCTCTTGGGAATTTTATAAGGGTGGAGGACCAATGTTTTCATACATGACCTCCCCATGGGGAGTTTGTAACGGAATGTTACTCGTGTGCTGGGAGCCTGCCATTCAGGCCCTCCTTCTAGCACCAAATCTGTTGACGGGAAAAAATGTCTGGACAATAGTAGGGGATCTCCCCGATATAAAGCCCCAATTAGAATCTAAACCGTTTGTGATGGGGATCTCGTCCAGGGTGTGGGTCTGGCTACCGCTGAATGTTCCTTCCTCTCGGACACAAACGAGCCTTGCAAACCTGTGAACACACGATTCTTCGGATGGTACAAGACAAATGATTGATGATTCTTAATGAACATGCAACACTACGAATAGAAAGATCAATTAAAGCATGCGACCGAAGGAAATGCTGTTAGTAGCATGTGATTAGGGTCATGCTTGTAAAATCCATTCCAACCACAGGAGAAATAGTTCTGTGTGGCAGAGCACCCTTCACTTCCTTAAGCGATTTCATAAATGAGATAAATGTTAGCAATGAAGTTGTTAACATTTCCTAAGAACGCAACTTAACATCATTAACACACGTTAGATAGCTACAATGTATAAATTATATAAGCAAAAAGCACAAATTATTTAATCACAAAGATATCAGATACATAATACAAAATACTCATAGTGCTGACACATTAGTCCTCATCAGATCCACAAGTGAAATCAAAACAAAGGCTTGTATTCATTCTCAAAAAGTGTATTTCTTGCTATACAATTATCTTTTCTCCTTTGGAGTCCCAAAAAAAGGTCCTTTACAATTTCCCGAAGGAAGTATTTATAGAAAAAAATTTCCTTTTGAGTATCCCTGACTTTTCTCCTCCCTATTCGTTGGCATGCCCTGCAACCCAATGGATCTTATGACCCGTGAACTAGGCTTCAACTATGACCTGCGACCCCTGGCTATTGCGACCTGCGACCTCCTCTGTTTGCTGCAAAATGTGACTTGGTCATTGGACCAACTAGGTGATTTCGAGGTCAGGGACATTTACTTGTTACTGCTCTTGGAGGTAAGTTTGCCATGCTTGATAGTCTACGGCCACTGGGGAGACCTGAGGCATTTCTTCTCTTAACCTATGAAGATAGTCAAGAGCATTCAGGATCAGAGTGCCCCTCTTGATCATGATCTGGTTCGACAGGGAAGCTAACTTGGTATAGATTTGGAATGGTGTCACAATGAATTGAACCAGGTTCTCCTATGATGCCTGTAGATCCTGCGAGGCTGCTGCTTGCCTTATGGGTTGTAGGAATGCTTGAATATATTTGGTGACTTCTTCCCACATTTTCTCTTCGCTTAGTGCACCCAAAGATAAAATGTGGTGAAAGTCGGCCATTGAGTCGATGACGCTGATTAGATGCTCATAGGAAAACATTACCTTTTCCAAATCTTTGATCAGCTTCTCCTTGGATTGTATCTTGATCCAAATTTGAACCTTGTCATTTTGGACGCTGATCTAATCTTTTCTGGGCACGGTGTCTAGAGCTTGTGGATACATGTTAGACCATTCTAATATTATGTTTAAGGCAGTAGAGGCTTCCTTGAGCTGTGTGGTCCTTTCTTGGTTTCAGCCTGTGCTTTCAGTAACGACGCGACAATCTACTTTATCATGAACATCTCTTTGTATACTTGCTTCATTGTGGCTTCCAAAGTGACCAGCTCTCCCTGAATAGTGAGTGCTACTTCATTAGGAGGGGCATTTCTAACCTGAAGCTGTTGGACCTCTTCTTGTAGCACCTTCTTTTCCTGTTCTAATCTGGCCATCTTCTGTTTGGATGCTTGTAATCTATTTTGCAGGAGAAGAATTTCCCTACTCATTCTGCTCACATTTTCTTTGGTAGCTGCTGTGAAAGTAGTATCAACTAACACGATCATAGCAAGATTGGTCCTGGTATCTAGAATGATATCCTTCTCTGTGGTGGCTGTGAGGGGTGTAGTGGGGTTTAGTGCTAAGCACCTTCTTTTCTCTTGCCTGATCTTGTGTGTAAACTGATCATAGGTGAGTCTCGTCAAGTCAGACACTTCCTCATCTTGACACTCGACGATACCCAATTCTGAGAGAGAAAAGCGCACAGTGGTTACCAGACTTGTTTGGAGGATTTCAATGGGAGGTAGCTCTGTCTGCATCTTTTTTTTAGGAGGGGGTGTTTTACTGCCTTCGGCTTCTTTGGAGGACTAATCCCTTAACTTTTTACTTTCTTCCTCCTTCCTCTTTTGTTCCGCTTCTGCTCTATCTTGTTCTTCCTTTAGTTGGCACTCAACTTCTGCTTTGTCCTATTCTTCTTTCAGCTGGCACTCAGGTTTTGCTTTATCTTGCTCTTCTTTCCTTAGCTGTTCTTCTTCCTTTTTCTTGCGGGTTTCTTCCACTCGTTTATTTCTCTATTCTTCCTTCATTTGTTTCTTCCTTTGATCCTCCTCTTCCTTTTCCTTCTCTTCAACTTCTTGTTGAGCTTTAGCCTCCTTTTCCTTCTCTTCAACTTCTTGTTGAGCTTTAGCCTCCTTTTCCTTTTTCTAGGTGGCAAGATTATGACCTGTAATGGTCCTTGGCTTCTTGGCTTTGGATGATGATGCTCGTCCAAGCACATGGATCCTTTCTTCTAGAGTTTGATCATCCTGATCTTTCTGTCCATTTTATTCCTCTGGGGCTGCCTTCCTGTCTTTTTTATACCAGTTTTTGACTCTGTCTTCTGCAGGGCACTCGGTATGATGGTAACTCCATTTGAATTTGGCCCGTTTGTAGTGGGCGGGGATGATTCTCTCAGGATCATATGTTCGATGTGTTAAGGGGGGTAGAAAAAACCCTCTGACCTGCTCGGCTTCTACCTCTACCTCCCTAAAATCCTTCACCGTGTATGCGCCGATAGTGAGTGGCAGAGTGGGCCATGGCTTTTTCTTTCTCTTAGTTAGGAATTTTGAAAACCCTCCTGACATCTGGTAACATGTCTCTTGGAGGAGGAGCTTGTCGGTTACAAACTGGGGCAATGCATGAGGAGCTTTGAGCGACCCAAAAACCTGGATGAAAGTATCATTTGTATCAGGGAACCAGTGGGGTACTTTGGTTATCGTCTCCATAGCTCGCCAGGACATGCATGGAGCGTTAGTCCCAAATAGTTTCCTGTATAAGGCGGGGATGAAGCTGTGTGCGATCAACTCCATGTCCTACTTATACCTGGAGTCCCAGAATACCATTAGGTATTTTTGGATTGGATCACCATGTTGTGGGTCCTTGTTGTGTGACCACCCCTCAAAATGGCACCTCGCACGTACTGCATCCAGGAGGTAAGATGCCATGTAAAATTCCAATGCATCACCTTCATCAGGTGCTAGTGCCGCAGATATGTTTGATCTGAGGGCCACTACTATCATATTACCCTAGTTGAAATGAGTATTGTACATAGTGATGGCGTACATCAGTGAGACCCAAGCGTCGCTGAAAAAGGTTGCATCTGAGTAGCCATACATCCTACATAGCATTGCAGCTACGAATTTGTAAACCTTCCTGAGACCTGCTATCTGGTAGTCCTAGTCCTTCTTGACCTAGAACTTCTCTGGTTATTCCCACCATCCTTTCAAAGTTTCTAGCATGGGAACTGCATGAGTGGTGGCCCATTCCTCACTAAAGATCTGCTCCCGGGCAGGCAGTGCATAACAGACTTTAGCATGTTGTCCTTTTAGGTTTGTGAATGACTTCCCGGTGTGATCTTGAATAACCCAAATTTTGGGGTCAACTCTTTGCAGGATCCACTCGATCAGTTGTTCACATGGGAATATAGGCGGATGGGCTCCCGCATAGTGCAACTTGGATCTTTTAACCTGAATGTATATCTGTCAATCCGGGAGGTCCTCCGAAAAATCAGGCTTTGTAAATTCTTTGTAAATCTGGTACCAGCTCATACTATCCCCTTTGCCGAAAGTGCAGGCTATGTCTCCATATATAGGGGGAGGAGAAAAATGTATTTCCTCCTCCAATATTTCAACCTCAGGGCTTTTGGTCCTTTTGCGAACTGTTGGAGGCCCCATGTCATTTGAGGTTGATGAGATGGATACACACTCTAACTCAGCTTCGATGTCTCCTGGCATATTCATAAAAAAATCCCACGATAATATAGATGTCATATTTATAAATATTTGGGCTGCTCCTACCTCTACTAAAATATTTTCAAGGAGATGGGAAAACCTACGACCTAGTGACCTTGCAACTGGGTCGCTAGGTCACGTTGGTATAAAATTTAGCAAAAGAGTGACTTAGTAACCTGGCGACTTGTGACTAGATCGTTGAGTCGTTGGGTCACTATAATTTCAATCTTTGTGGGAATGCGACCTGGCGAATTAGCGACCTACGACTGGGTCACGAGGTCGTTGAGTCATGAAGTCGCGTTACTCTGGACTAGTTCGTAAGATGCAACCTAGTGACCCTACGACTTAGCGACCTAGGTCGCCGAGTCGCGGGTCGCGCTAGGGCTTGGCAGATGGTTTAGGTGGTGGCGGAGAACTCCATCTTGTTTTTCATTCCAAAGGGAGATAGGGTAACACATCAAGGAGGAAACAAGCATTGGTTTCCTATTGGAAGGGATAGAAGGGGAACATGGATGGGCTGAAGCAAGGGAGGCTTTCAGAGGAAGTACACAAGGATATTAAACTAAGGGAGAGGGAGGCTTCATCAACAAGATATATGGCAGACAGCAGAAGCTAGGTTGAGGATTTAAGAGGCTAAGGTGAGGGAAAGAGGGGGTCAAAAGGTAGTCAAAATGGAAACAGCAGGAGGATTAGGCAACTTACCCGGGAAAAATGCGCTGCAGCTAGCTTGTCAGAAGCGTTTTCTTTCTCCGTCGCACAGGTAGAATGCGACCTATGCGACCCTGCTATATATAAATGGGTTGCACATGTGGGCAATAAATGAGGGTTGCAAGGTCGCAAAAGAGGTGTGTTGATGATATGTGCGACCTCACGACTCTGCAACCTTTTGACCTAAGAGGTCGCGGGGTCGCAGGGTCGCGAAGTCGAAATTTCTTGGTTCTGGAATGACATGTGACTTTGTGACTTTGCGACCCGAGGAGTCAAAAAGTTGCAGGGTCGCAACTTAAAGGATTTTAACCAAAATGTGACTTAGTGACTTGAGATTTTTGAAGGAGGGAACTTTACACTGGATTCTATCTTCAAAAGTTTAGGGGCTCAAAAATTTAAAAAGGGTAAAATTTTGGAGGGTGTTGTAGCGGCTACAACAAGGTCCTATAATAATAAGATTCATAATTTTGAATTAAATATGATTAGTCTTGTAATATGTACATACTTTGCTTTCTGCAAATTATTTTCCCATATTAGAAAAATAAAAAATGCAAAGAGGGTAAAATTCCTAAAAGAAAAATAAAAGGACTGAAAGAAAAAGATCAAAAACAATATAAAAAATGAACCCCAACAAAAAAGAGATAAAATAGATCATGAAAGTGATGCAAATTCAAATGCCACTAATTTTTAATTTACTTTGCAAAAATAAAGATTGTGTGCAGCTTGTCAAAAATGCCATAATCCATGAAGGTCAAACTGCTTAATCTTGACCTTTCATGCTTTAAAAACACATGTTGATAGATAGAGAATAAATATCTAGCCAAACTGTTTAACCTTGGCAGATCAGTAGTTAGGTAGAGAATAATAAGGAGTTCAACAGTTTAATATGAGCCCTTGGAAGAAATAAGGATAGAATTAGTTAGTTTGTTGTTAAAAGAAAAATGAATAAGGGTCTGCAAGCTCAAATGCACCCATGGAAATGAAGAAAAAATGTTAGGGTAGCTGATGCGTAGGAAGAAGAAATTTTCACAATGCATGAAAAGCAAAAAAATAGTAATTTCATACTTACTAATTTCCTTCTCAAATCATTTTCCCTTGTAAAAATACCCCCTCCCATTCATTTTTATCCTTTCCCCTTATTTCACTCTTTTTCCCTTACAAAACCCCTTTTCCTAAGTTGAAATGCAAATTTTCCTTTGGAAAAGTAAAATCCTAATTAACTTCCATTTTTCATTCAAAAATCCCAAAAACCCCAAAAAATATATTAATCCTAAGTATTTAGTTAAAAAACATACATCGGGTCCCACTATGAAAACCCACCCCGATGTTATTTTTACTTAGTATAGTTTTACATTCCCCCTGTATTATACAAACCTGTACTTATTTACATTTTAGTGTACATTATTAACATTTAACTTTAATATATTAGCCGCCTTTACATACATGCACCCTGTATATACTAATTCCTTATTCTAAAGTCCCGAACCTTATGTTAATTAAACATATAAATGTTATTGTATTATCCCCGCATATACGTAGGTCCCACTTACCCAAACCCCATTGGTTATATATGAAACCCTGAACATATACATTACAAACCATAATTTATATGCTTACATATCCCATTGCATAGCTTAAAGTCCTGGGCCCCACGCTTATCTAAATCCCCAACACTCCATCGCATTCGCTCAATCTTCCGATCAACACACGTTAGATCCGACAACCCATATCTCCTTTCACACATTTGAAAGCTCGACTTTTAACTATCCTCCAACCTTGCGAAATGTGTGGTTTTCGGAGCCCTGCTCCTGGCTACGTGGCATGATTACATTCGATCGCATCCCTCCAAATTATACCTCCTACCACCTTTCACCCATGTGAAAACCACTCATTTTATTCCCACCCGTTGCAACCATAATGCTCTCGTTTGAAATTTAACCCTCGCATTCAATGTTTAACCATTGATTGGTTAAAAACCCATATAACCGCCCTTTTATGTCTTTTACCATTATTTCTATTAAAATTTCCGCATACAGATCCATTGCTGACCTAAAGAATTGCTGTCGACCTCACTTTAAGCCTTTTTTACCAAAAATCAACACCATTTGTTGCTACAACTAGTACAAAACCTAATTTTAAGCTCTATAAAGACCAAAAGAGTGTCAGAAATCCTTCCGCTATCTCAAAGAAAATTTCTACAAATCACAAGCTTCTTTCCTCCAGGTATTCCTGAAATACCAAGGCATTTTACTTACAGAAAGAGAAAATAATAAGTAATTGAATAATTTATAAGCCTCTGCAGACCTAAAGAAATCCCTCTTGCCTTCCAATCCTTTTTTGCATACCCTAGGCATCTTTTACATAATTCCCAAGGCCTAAGACTGTTTTTTTAACACAGAAGGGTACAATTTGATCAATTAAATTATTGTAGACCAAAGGATAAACCCTTGTTTCATCCTAAATCAGTGTGCATACTGTAATTATATTTCTGAGGTGCTCCTAAAGGCCTGAATCTATTTCTTGAGTCAAAATATTAATCAATTGAGTAAAATTAACAAAACAATGGCTTCCAAAAGCATTGTATCTGTTAATCGTATGCAACCTCCAGTTGTGGATGTAGAACACACACACTTAGTTGATAAAGACTTTAAAATAAGTGACCCTATCACTGAATTTAACCTTCTTGAGCTCCACTGCTGGAGCCATGACAAATCCATTGACCAAGCCGATGAAGTTTTCATTTGGGAGTCTAATTTTCCAAATTATGTTGTACCACATACTTTCCAGTGCCCAGAAGTGATCAGAATATGTCAATCTTGCTATTTTCCTGATCAAAGAACCCTAATAACCCTTGGAAAAGAAATTATGTTTACTATTATAGCTGAGTCAATCAATCAAATGCTACAGATCCAACCTAGACCAAATGAAACTCCTTTATCCATAGAAACCATCACACAGTTTTACCTGAATCTGGACTTCTCCAAGAGGTTCCAGATATTTCAAACTTTCATGCCTTCATTAGTAAAAAACTCCCAAATCTAATCCACCCTATCCAGCATCTATTTTCTCTAAGAGAACTAGACACATCACCACAATGATGTCCTGCATTTTGGGTTATTTTACTGATGAGCATGTTGATGCTTCAATTTTGGGTTTCCTGTCTACTTTCACACCTGGTCAGCCTCCTACTACCATTTTTAATTTTTCCCAATACCTTGCTGATACTATTCATGAACAGTTGGTCAAAATTCCTGAGGAAGGTGTCTTCAAGTATTCCTCAGTTTTATTCCACATGTTTTTGTACTTTCAATATGAGAATTTTTCCATTAACCTTCAAAAGCTTGATGTTGAAGGAAATCCATAGTGAGTTATCTTTTGGACTTCCTTGATAAGGAAAGACTCCATTGTATTCACTTACACAAACTTCACTGACTCCTTTATCCACCCTATTGTCAACATGCTGAACAACAACATTCAACCAAGAGTCAGTGAGGAAATTAAAAAGGTCATACAGTTGTCAAAGCATAGTAGGACAGGAGATTGGTACTTGTATCAAAACTATACAAAAATTAGAGTATATGGATCTAATATTTTGCCATATAAGCTACCCAAATACCTCCCCATGAGGTTATTTTCCCTTGAGTATATCGGGAAGATCATTAATTATGATGGAATCAATTTCTTAGCAGCCAAAAAGAAGACATAGTTTAAAATTAAGAATAAGGTTTTCCCTTTTATTTGTAACAGTAGAGATGCAGGTCCACAAGCAGAAAAAAAATTGCACGAATTAAAGTTCAGTCAGAGTTTTCAGTGGTATTATGATCCATTAGGAGTAATAAGCAAGTTGAGAGTTAAATGTAAATTAACTTCTTATGTACATGACTCAAAGCCAGATATTCAGAAATACTCCAATCAGTCTGAATGGTTGGAAAACACTTTGAAAGAGTTGGAGAAACCATCAGAAACTAGTGCAATCATGCGAACTCCAGCCCAAGAAGATAGAAATTCTAAAATAATCAGAGAAGAAGGATCATACTCAGCACAAACTACAACTGAAACAAAATTCAAACTAATGTACAGGAAGAAGCCAAAATTAAATCCTATAGAAGAACAAGTGGAAACTATTGAAATAATTGATACTGATGCAGTAGTGAAAAACAATGCTCCTCTGCAGTTTATGAAGAAAAACATCAGCCTTCAACTTCAAACACTCAGTTGATTCAAAAAAATCATAGTGTTGGAGTATCTTCTTCTAGTAAACCAGTAAAGAAAGAGATGGACATTATGCAAAAATACAAAGAAATAAAGATCATGAATGAGGTCCTCAAGGCTAATACATACACACAGTACTGGAAACAGTCACCCAGTGACCAAAGAAGATTAATTTTTTCTTTTGAATATAATACTAGGAAGATGCAGATGACCTTCCTACAAACTATAGTAAAACATCCCAAAACATCAGCTGATTACAAAAAGACATCATATAAAGTTCAAGCTTAGGATCTTCATCCTATTGACCAGATTGAATTTCACAAACAAGCTGGTGAAATGCTTTATTCAACCATGACAAACAAAGCCATGAGTGTTCAGAAGTTGCAAAACACTCTAGGGAACATCAGAGATCAGCTCAAATTAGAAAAGGCATCCTCGCATGCTAAGGATAACAAAATCAAATCACTGGAAGATTTGATTATTGAAGTAGGATATGATCCAGCAAATGTAAAAGGTGCAAATGAACTAATAAAGAAGAAAAATACAGACATTGCAGCTTTAAAGAAGCAACTCAAGCTGCCTCCTACATAATATCCACATGCAAAGGAAGTGTTAGAATATGCAAGCCAAAAATATGAGATGATGAATCTCATTCTTCAATTCCCTGCTAAGATAAAAGAAATGGAAATTGAGATGGACAAATTAGTGCAGGAGAAAAAGGCTAGATCAGAAGAAGTCCCTGTCACTGTTATTCCAGTAGTCACTACTATTGTTCCTTCCACATTAGCAGAATCATTGGCCCCTATAGTTCCAATTTCTACAACACTTCCTGTTACCTCAACAACAACTTTAGCAATAGATTCTTCAACAACATCAACACAACCTACAGATGAGGCAAGTAAACTTGTGAAGGCAATGTAGGAAATGTCTATTAAGACAAATGAAATTAAAAGACTTAAAGAACAGTTGAAAAGTTTGACTGATGAGAAGAATTTAGTTCATATTATGCACAACAATGAAGTGCAGAAGACAAACAGGTTGAATGATAAATTGCAGAATCTAGAGAAAGAACTAACACTGAAAGAACCTATGGCACAAGTCAAGTAGCAACTGTGGGCCAATATCATTGAATCTGTCAATGATATTTGGCCATCCATTCAGGTTATCTATGAAATCATCAAATTTCAAGTCAACATACTGGATTAAAGAAATAAAGAGATTATATTACATGATTCATGTGTTGGGCCACTATAGTGAAGTACTTTCTACTTGTTCAATTGTTTCTTTCTAAAGTTTTCACAGACTTGTATGTTTTCTAAATCTAAATGTATAACAGGAATATTATTTGAGAATATGTTTAAAAGCACTATGTCTTGAACTGTTATGTCATTTTCATGTTTTCAACTGATATCCAGATTAGGAATTCTCAATTTCTCCCTATTTTCGATTGACCTCTGTCTTTTCACTCATTATCCAGATTTGAGAACCCTTAATTTCTCTCTTACCCGATTGAAACCATTTTCACTATCAGCCTAAGGATCTAAAGTTACTCAACTATCTTGCGCTGTGAATACTTCCCTTTATAACCTTGATCATGCTATGTTGCTTGACACTTTGACTCCATTATGTTGAGATTTTTTGTATTTGGGGTAGCATCAGTTGTGCTCTAGCTTCCAAATTTTGAGGAAGGACTAGAGTTCACATGATACGCAAGACCCAGAAATGGATTTGGAAAATTTCATATGGTTTAGGAGATATCAAATTAATTAATTATTTTAAGTGTATTTCCTAACTTAAAACTTAGGGAACTTAAATAATTAAAGTGGATTTAATTAAACATGTGATGAAATTTTCTTAAGTCACACGAATCAAGCTTTCTTTTAATCTTAGCCATTGATTCAAGATCTGATCATGGTTGTTGATTTGTCAACAAGAAAAGTATAAAGGAAAGGCTTGGGGTCATTTGTGAAGACACACAGAGGCAGAGCACTGAAGCTAAGCTAAGATTCTAGGGCGGGGTTGCTAAGAATTCTTAGAAATGTTTCAGCTCCAGAGAGGGGAATTTAGACCAAGGGGATGATCAGATCTCAAGGTCTAGAATACAAAAGACGTAGAGAAGAGATCAGCTCAAGGACAGCGCAGAGGAAGGAAATAGTAGCAGTAGCAGCAAGGACAACGTAATTTTCAGGAAACTCTTCAGGGGTTACGCAGAGACCCTTAAGGGCTGCGTAGTGACTACATCACCCATTCTGGGGTAACACGGTCCCTTCCAGAGCAGCGCTAAGGGTTTGGAGGCCATCCAAGGCTGACGCAGAGGCTTTCAGGGGCTTCAGAGGCTGACGCAGTGCATTTCAGGGACAATGTTGGGGTTTTTAAGCCTAGATTTGGCTGAGTTCTGTAAATCTCGTTTGAGGGTGTGGATCAGTCAGTATTTTTGGCCCTAGATCACCTAGGAGCTATAGATCTAGTGTTTTCTCTGTCGGGTTTTCTAGATCTGGAACCCAGAGTTGTGTATTCAAAAATATTCTTAATAATAGAACCCTCCAGCAGCCAAAGACTAACTTTCCTGCCTTGGGTTTTTCTAGGGACTATTTGTCTAGAAATAACTGTGTCACTTTGTCAATGTGTGCATGTGCTTATTCTATATCTGACTTGGTAGAGATCTGTTATGTGTTTTGCTTTGATGTTAACTTGAATTTATTCAGTTGATAACTTATCTAAGTAGGGGGAGCTTAACCAGAGTAACAACAATAATTTCTGCATAAGTATAAGGATTCAGAAATTTCTACATGGTATCAGAGGAATTGGATATCTAGAAGGGTCACCAGCAGGAGAATCTGAAGGATCTAGTTGTAGAAAGTAGCTGGAAATTAAGCAAAGAAGCAGATCTGAAGGGAAAACGTAGTTTTCAGGAGCATATTCATGTAGAGGGAAGGGTGACGCTATCCAGTGTTGTGTCCTAGCAATCCCACGCAATTACTGCACAGAGGCAGCTTAGAAACATCACTAGTTGGGTCTGAAGCTAGCCAATGTGATTCAGATCTGAATCTATCAGATCCAGAAAAGACTGCAGAAAAACTGCAGATATTCAGAAGATCTGGTGGGGTTAAATTTCTGAAGGTTTCAAGTTTTTAACCTTAGCGCAAGTGACAAATATTGGGAGGAGATCAGCTTCTCAGAAAGTTTCTTTCCAAAGGAAACTTGCAGGTTGATCAAAGGATCAAAGAAGAAGTTGAATCATAGTTGATTTGGTAGATTTCCAAGGAGGGAAATCAATTTTTAGAGGGAGCAGAGGGTGCCCAGTTCATAAAGGAGCCTAGATCCAGATCTCTAGCATAGAGAGGAGGAGTTCTGACAAATTCTGAGGAGATGGATCCTCATGGACTCTGTGATCAGGATAGGCTAGAGGGCCTCTCAAAATTTTCAGTTTAGAAGGCAAAGATCCTGATTGTCCTTGAGGCGTACAATCTAAGAGACCATGTAGAGCATAATCTGGCCACACCAACAGATGGGGATCTCCTACGAAAGCATATGGAAGCTACTGGGCATGCCAAGAAGCTGATAATGGACAGTATCAAGGACCAGATTGTGCCACACATAGCTGAGAAGAAGACAACTAATGAGATGTGTAAGGCCTTGACTTCCCTATATGAGGTAAAGTCTGTCCAAAGGAAAATTATTTTGGAGACCCAAATGAGGTCATTCATGATGACCAAGGGAGAAGACATGGAACACTTCCTCTTCAAACTGCAGGAAATCAGGAATCAATTGACTGCAACGGGTGCAACCGTAGATGATTCTGTGATATTAAGGACTACCCTCAATGTAGTCACGGATGAGTGGGAAACCTTTTTCCAAAGTATCTTGGGCAGAGCAGACCTCCCAGATTGGGACAACTTGTGGTCAATCCTGTGACAAGAAGAAATACGTAGATTCACCAAGAGGCAGCAAAACCTTAGGTTGAGAAAAGTAAAGAAGGAAGAGGAGGTAGATGCAGCCTTGGCATCGAAGAAACAACTGAAGAATAAGAAGGATATTTCAAAGATCAAGTGCTTCTAGTGTGGTGAAATGGGACATTTTTCCAGCCATAGTCCGAAGAAGAAAAGGGACAAGGAAGCATCCTCTTCCAAGGCAGATGTGGCAAATGATGGGTCAAGAGATGATGCATCCATGAGTGCTCATGAACCACGGAGGTGGGGTGACATGGACATGTAGAGGAGCTACATGGAAGACAGGCGGGATCCTTAAGTAGCTCATCTCTTGGATCAAAAGTGAGCTACATCAGCCTTAAGATAGTAGTGGGACAAGTGGAGAAGTGGGTGCATAGATCACAAATGAGGCAAAGGAAAAGGAAGATTTGAAGGCTGGGAGGAGTAGCATAGAGCAAAGTAGCAACAGTCTAGAAGCAGTAGTAGCACAGAGGCTAATGTGACTTCAATAGTGCAAAGCAGTGTTGCTTACGCAGTGCAGAGCTACAACAGCGTAGAGGGCTTTAGAGGAACAATGCAGTGTAGCAGCATCCTGATAGATTTCAACACAAGGAGCTGATGTGACTTCAGTAGTGCTGAGGGAGTCTAATTACGCAAGCAGAGTTGTAGCTATGCATCATTCTTTAGATGCCAGCACAAATCTGTAGCCTATGGAGCTTCAGTGATGAGGATGCATCCCATTTGACTTGTTTGTCAAATATTGGGCAGGAGATTCAGTTTTTTCTCTCAACAACTGAAGTTGCAGTGCAGCAGATCAACAGTGACAGTGCTATGAGTAGCACATATGCAAAAAATTGAGAGGGAGCTGCAATACAGTGGTTGTAGTGGTAGTGGCAGAGTCATGAGTAGCAGTACAAAATGGCAGCAGCAGTGCAGAGTTGAGTGGTAGGAGGCCAAGCTTCAACAACACAAAACCAGTGCCCAAAATCATGTAATGCATAGTGTGATGTATTTCTAGAGCACACCCTTGATGCTAAGAGGGAGTGTTGAGATTTTGTGTATTTGGGGTAGCATCAGTTGTGCTCTAGCTTCCAAATTTTGAAGAAGGACTAGATTTCACCTGATCTACAAGACCCATAAATGGATTTGGGAAATTTCATCTGGTTTAGGAGATATTATATTAATTAATTATTTTAAGTGTATTTCCTAAGTTAAAACTTAGGGAACTTAAATAATTAAAGTGAATTTAATTAAACATGTGATGAAATTGTCTTAAGTCACATGGATCAAGCTTTATTTTAATCTTAGCCATTGATTCAAGATCTAATCATGGATGTTGATTTGTCAACGAGAAAAGTATAAAGGAAAGGCTTGGGGTTATTTGTGAAGACACACAGAGGCAGAGCACTGAAGCTAAGCTGAGATTCTAGGGCGGGGTTGCTAAGAATTCTCAGAAGTGTTTCAGCTACAGAGAGGGGAATTTAGACCAAGGGGATGATCTGATCCCATGGTCTATAATACACAAGAGGCAGAGAAGAGATCAGCTCAAGGACATCGCAGAGGAAGGAAACAGCAGCAGCAAGGACAACATAATTTTTAGGAAACCCTTTAGGGGTTACGTAGAGACCCTTAGGGGCAGCGTAGTGACTACGTCACCCATTATGGGGTAACGCAGTCCCTTTCGGAGTAGCGTTGAGGGTTTAGAGGCCATCCAAGGATGATGCAGAGGCTTTCAGGGGCTTCAGAGGCTGACACAATGCATTTCAAGGACAACGCTGGGGTTTTTAAGCCTAGATATGGATGAGTTATGTAAATCCCATTTGAGGGTGTGGATCAATGAGTATTTTTGGTCCTAGATTAGACTAGGAGTTGTAGATCTAGTGTTTTATCTGTTTGGTTTTCTAGATCTGGAACCCAGATTTGTGTATTCAGAAATATTCTTAATAATAGAACCCTCCAGTAGCCAGAGACCGATTTTCCCACCTTGGGTTTTTCTGGGGACTATTTGTCTAGAAATAGTTGTGTCACTTTGTCAATGTGTGCATGTGCTTATTCTAGATCTAAATTGGTAGAGATATGTTATGTATTTTTCTTTGATTTTAACTTGAATTTATTCAGTTGATAACTTATCTAAGTAGGAGGAGCTTAACCGGATTAACAGTAATAATTTCTGCATAAGTATAAGGATTCAGAAATTTCTATACATTAGCCCAATGGAAAGTAGGCCTAAATCTATCCATCTGGGTAAGTGATTCCACCACCAAACCAAATCCAAAATCAAATCCCAAGTAATCCTACATAACTAGCCTAAAATCAACTAAAACAAACAGAGATAAATCATATAGAGAGAGCCCTCTCTGAGCATTAGGAAGGCTAGATCCTAAGGCTTAAAAGTAGGTTTGTGGTTACCTCTAATATTCTTTAAACAAAAATATACACAACCCTTGAGAATTATTGGAGTGATAACACGGGAGAAGAAGAAGAAGAAGAAGGATGCTTCTAGTGACAACAACACTTCCGAGAGAGGCATAGTTCACACTATAGGGATTGTTGCAGTTGTGAGTGTAAGGAGTTGTGTGAGTAGTGATGATGATGATGAGTTACTTCCTAGTACTTTAAGTACCTCCCTTGCTAAGAGGGAGTGTTTATTTTTTATATCTTGGGAGGTAATCCAAGCCCCAGGGTTCAGGGTTTGGAGGTTGGAGCACCACAAAAGTCACCTGTGGGCTTGGAACCCAAGGTTGGGGTTTTGTACCCATTATTGTTTGGGAAAAAACCATGGATAATCTTGGACATGTGATGGATAGAGATGATAGAGGACATTGAATAGAATCCAACGAAATTAAAATCATTGAATTCCAAATTGTCTACAATGAGTTATGGAGTTTTGAAGTTAATAATGGGTTTTTGGACATACAAGTCATGTAAGCTTGAGGTGGATGTGTCCAAAAGACACATCTCTTGGAGAATTCATGGAGTCCTCATATTTCATATAAATATGATGTGAGTTAGACTTATTTTCACATCCAAGTGTGCATTCATCACATAGAAGATACATCTATGGCAATCGAGTTAGCAAAGGAGGAAAAAGAAGATTTCTTAAGACTGTTTGTATGGGTTTTTATGTCTCTTGCAGGACCGAGTAGCTACAGGAGGAAACCAAAACCCTTAGGGATATTAAATTTGTTTTGTGGCATTTGTTTGAGCAAAATTTCTCTCCATCAATTGGCCGAAGCCCTAGATGCTTGCTGTGGATAGGTCACGGGTCTAATTATCCTTGAACAGGGGGCCGAGTGGCTAGTAGGAAGGCCACAGGCTTGTGTTCCTTGAAACATGGTGGACATGAGGCTTGTTTAAAGGTAAAATTAGCCTAGAAAAATAAAGGAAGGTGGGAATATCAGTTTGAAGGTAGGCCACAACCTTGGAGAGGGTATAGAGGTAGAGAAAATGAGTCGTAGCAGTCTGTTGGCAACCCTAACTAGAACACCAGATGTGCAGCAGCTGGACCAATACTAAAGATGAAAGGTATGTGATGTATTTATGTTGAGATTGAACGCTAGTGGACCAGTCCTAGTGTTTGGACAATTTGTAGCCTATAGAAGCCAAAGAGGAGGGGCATACTTGGTGGTTATATGCCCTAACTAGTGGGAAAAATCTATAGTGAGGATTGGATATTGTATTGGGAATTTGAAGAGTTTTTGGAGGGAAACGTGACACTGTACAAAGTAGCCATTGACAAAAAATCATAAAGGGAGTTTGACAACTGGAGGTGGGTGAAGTTGTTGGAGGCCTTAGTAGCTCCTTGATGGAAAAAAAGGCTACTAAGAAGGCATATTGATGCTAAAGTATTGGCTAGCCTAGAGGAGTAAGTTGGATCATCCCATGTTCATTGTAGTAGAATTGACTTGCAGTAGTGATAGGTGGAAGCCCTCATAGAGTCTCTATGTGTTGTTTCTTGATGGATTAAGGGGAAACTAGAGAAAAAATCAGAAGCAAAGGTCCGACATAAGGAGATATGACATACATGTTGTGATTGTAGTAAGGTTGTCATTGTACCTTGTATTCTTCTACTTTTGGATATTTGGGGTTCATTGTCCCTTGTACGGGAGCCCTAGACTATTGTATTATACGTTTATAATATAATGAAGTTTGGTTACATTTACTATTGTTATTATTCTTATTGTGCATGTGATTTATTTACTGCATTATATTGTTCCAACGTGCAAAGTAGATTTGTTGAGATTCTTAGTTAGGTAGTGTCAGAGATTTAAGACTCCATCCTAGACACCAAGGTTGTGGAAATTCAACACCTAATACTTAATCCTGTATTTTTCCTCACTTTTTCCACTCTATTCCAGCTTATGCTTGAATCTTCTTCCCAATTATGCAACCAAGAATTCTATTTTACAATTTTTTCACCATCAAAATAAAAGAGTACTATTACAAAGTCCTTTGACTCTGATATCACTTGGTGCAAATATGAATTAGATTTTCTCTAATTTGACCCTTTAAGTTGGTTCCCCAAATTAACGCTTCCTTTAATCTCGACTTTAGGTAGATAAATCCCATATATGTGGTCTTTATGGCTATTATATCCTTGTTATTTTTGTTGGTTATATGTTGGTTATGAGTATGTATTATGACATACTTGATGTATGGTTCTCATCATATTTTGATTAGAAAATTAATGCACAATGAATATATGTCCTAATAGATGATAGTGCAAATATTGTGATACAACAACAATGCTTCTTTACAGATCTCTCATAATTATGAGACCCCTATGCTCAGATCTATTGTTATGACTTGTACATTGCATATTTGTGACATGTTTGACGAAATTCCTATCATGTATAGTAGGGGTCAGATCAATTATTTTTACTAGTGATTGAATTAGTATATTTGTTCCATTTTTATTATTAATTTTTAAAGGTTTCATGAAGTTTTGGGTAGTGGCCTAAGTCTTGACCCTGAAAATGTGGTACAAAATCTAGGGTCATTGGAACAAAACTGCTTAGAAAAGTCCACAAGATGTAATATCCCAAAAGGGAAAATGTAGTAATACTAAAACACAATATAAGGACTGCAACTAAGTAAAAAATAAATCTTAATACAACATCAGAATGTACAGAGAAGCTAAGCCATTTTATTATATTGGAGAATATTCAGTTACACTAGTATAGAATATAGGTAGATCTAGCCAAAAAGATGAGCTAGGATCACCCTGAAAATGTGCATGCAAGAGGTACAACGTAACTGTAGAGGCACTGAAGCAAATACTGCGCAGTCCTTTCAATAGAATATGAACATTTAGCTGCAGGCTGAAAAGGAAAATGTAGATCTACTCAAATCTAGAGCTCAGATGATGCCAAGATTCAGGATCTGGCCAATGTGATGGATTCCCAAGATATCCCAGAAAGGATTTTCCATATATGTAACTTTGGAAAATCACCCTCCTAGGAGTTGATCCTTGATCTCCTGGGAAATACAGATCTGAAGCTAGATCTAAAAAATAGATGGCAGCAATATGTTCTCAGATCAACTCTATGCTTGGAGGGTTGATCCCTTCCTCAAATCTATAAGCTAGAAGCTCTTGATCTAGCTTCTGAATCCTCCAATGATGATTTCAGCTACTGCAACATTGTTGCCAACATAAACTATGTTGTGAGTGAAAGAGAGGCCTTATGCCTACTAAATAATGATGAAATGAACTCCAGGTTGATGGTGAGACTGATGGCAATGTGGAGGAATGATCCTCCATAGGATTTCTAGCTGAAATGCTAACAACTTCCTTCCTCCTTTTAGATTTGCAACTTGAATAACGTAATTCCTGAGGGAAGTAATACTGCTAGGAGGTTAATAAATTTTGGCCTAATACCAGATCTGAAATGTGGCTCTAGGAGTGCTGATATATAAGCCCAAGTGATGGGAAAAATCCCTCACCTTGTTCTTCATCTGAATTACTGAAGACAACTTCCTCCTTCCAAACTAATCTTTAGAAATATGCAATTTCTGAATATGAGTGTTCTGCAGAAAGTAGGAAAAGAGATGTGGCACCAATGCCTGATGTAGAATGAAGTACAAGACTCTTCCTAGAGCTTCTATAAGGAAGAGGTGGGATTCCTGATCAGGAACACCCTGTGCTAAATAGCACTTGCAATCTCCGCTAAACAACCCAAGATTGCAATAAAATGTCACATGAAAATTCTAGATCTAATCAAATCATACATCAAGAATAATCCAAAGATGCCCTCATCCTTACCTTCATCTCCTTTATATAATTTTTGAGTCTTCCCATGCCTTGGCCCTAATCTCAACTACGTAGTTACATGTGGACAAGATCCTCCAAGTAAGACTGCGCTGTTTGACCAAATCAACCAACAAGTCTAGGTGCAATTTACACCTCCTCCATCATGTGTGCTTCATTTTCACATGATCTTCCATCACTTGATCATGAATGATCAATGATCCTTTGTTTGACATCTTCAAGATCTTAGTTGACTGAATCAACCCCCCATGATCTCTCTCATTAAATGAGACATGATCTGCAATCTCATTCACATTAGTAGTTTCTCAACTACCTCATTTTGCAGATCTAGGCTTAATTAGTCCACATTCACACACAAAAAGTGGATGCTTATTCATATTGAGTATTATAGGTCCCTCCACCCTTTTATTTACTTAATTACTTAAGTTTATTAAGGACTCTAATATTCCAAATAAGATGTGAAAATTTGGGAATATTACAATCCCCCCTAGCAAAATGTTGCTTGTCCTCAAGCAACTCAAAAGTAGATGCAAAGCCATCTATTCCCCCCCAATGGAATCCACATAAGGAAGGCTTCCTCCATTTGCTGCAATGTGTTATATATGTTTGGTTCCATAGTTGTCTTTTAGAAATATGTGGGATGACTTCCAACTGCAAGGTTAGATGTCCTCCTTCTACCATGAAGCACAAAGTGACAATCATATGATGTCCAACATCATCATAAATACATGAGAGACATAAAATAAAGTAGCTCTTTCCACAAAGGAAAGCTTCATTATACAATACATTCCTTCATCCCATGTTTCATGAATTGATTGAGCATTGTTATGCTCTCATTCTTAGCCCTATTGGCCCTACTGGATCCAAACTTCATCATTCCGACGTTATGCAAAAGAAGAAGGAAAGGAGTAACATGGGTAGACAAAGATGTCAAACCATATTCTCCTAACAATAACCACCGGAGTAAGGCCCTTTGTTTCCATCCTCCATCTCCTCCATGTAAGATGGACAAGCCAAACTCCCTCAAAAGCAACCAAAGCAACAAGAGATCTTGTTGCTTCCTTTCCTCCTCATGTGTATTATGGAACAAAAACATATTGATAGACATATAGAATGTCACATCAGCCCAATACAAATGAACACCATCAATACACATCATGAGAGCATTATGCCAAGTTTTACCCAATACAAAATACATAGACATAGGAGATGTCATGTGGTGGTCAAACTCTCTCAATGGAAACCGGGATGAACATGCCTTCCTTTGTTGCATTTTATCATTGATACACAAGGCATGAATCAGAAAAATATGAGATATTGGGTGGTAACCATACTCACCCAAGAGCAGCCAACACAACCATGCCTCCTTCTTCTTTTCATAAGTGTTTTTCAATCATGGATCAGAAAAATAGGTGCCTTTGGAGAGTGACAGAAATCTCCCAAGGGAAACCAACATAACCAAGCTTGCTGGCCCATAAAAATCTACAAGTGGTCATGCAACCCCTTGCTTATCATCCTTACCCATTCATTCCTATGTGGATGATGAATGAGGTACTGCATAATCATGGTATCCTCCCTTTGTAGAATACCATCCACCCCAAAATGTTGAAGAACCTTGCACTCCATGAAATGTTGAAGTGCACCTCTCATGAGATCTCTTGATGAGACCTTCTTTCCACCAAAGGCCTTCCAAAACCAATGAAGTTTTGGATCTACTGTAGATAGAAGTTTCTCTTTGAGCTATGAGATGCTCATTGAGAAAGGGTCATCGAGAAAGGAGAAAATGTTTCTCATCTCAAGATGTATATCATTTGTCATCTTTGCCTCCATTGCTTCATGAGTGAAGCTACCTTTATAATGCTCCAAGAATGATGAAGCCCTTTCTTTGTCACAGCTACTAAGTGACAGCGCTGTAGATCTACAAGGTAATACATGTACTGCCTCAAAGCGAGGTACAACACTAATATCATGATTAGCCATTGTACATAGGATAATTCTAATCCCCTTTTCTGAAACTCTACATCTCAACTCAAAGGGTTGAATGTAGCTCAACAATGATGAACAAGGATAGTTTTCAGTCTCCTCCTTTATTAGATCAAGGGTCCTCTACGTTGTGATATGTTTCTGCTTCAAATCAGCATTTTGTTCTAACCCTTGGTTATGCATTGGTTTTGAAACAATATGTGATGAAGTTTCATGCATACCTTGGATCAAATGATATGTGGGAACCTCTTGATAGAACACAAGAGTTCCTCCAACCAGGAAAATAGTGCCTCCAACTACTAGTGAGAGTGATGGCTTCCTTTCTCCAAGTATACCAGTGCTGGTATCTTTCTCCTCTTCCTCATGCACCTCCTGATCCATGCATGGGACTCCATATGGTAAGAGCTCAAGACTACTTTACAAATATGCAAGTGCCTCTTCTCTAGATACAAGTACTTCCACAGCAGGTGGTGAAAGTAGTGACCTCTTATATAGAGTGACAAGACTGACATCCTCCTTTGTTTCCTTGGGAAATTTCTCTTTGTGGCTCATCTCCATCTTCTTCTCATCAAACTTATTTCTTAACTTGTGAAAGAAATCTGAATACTTAGTCACCTTTGCATGCTCAATGTGGCCAAACCACTAATCTTATGCTTCATCTAAGAGATGAAGTGCTGCAATTTGAAAAGCCTCTTCTTCAGCCACAAGATGTAGCCTGAAAAATGTATCTAACTCTCTCCTCCAAGCCTGAAAAGTGCTTGAAGAAGACCCATCAAACGTAGGAAAATATAATCTATTATGCCTCTTTCTTCTATTGCTACTATAGGATCCTCTTTCTTATTTAAGCTGGAAGAATTGTTGGAGAGTTAGTTTCTCCTTGAATGCTCTAGACTGTGCTTTGTACTCTTCAAGATACAAACTGAGAGTCTCATGAGTCTCAGGTTCATTCCTTTCTTCATTTCTACACCTCTCACCTTATTCAAAGAAAGTGGGCATAGTGGATCTATGAGGAGATCTAAGATTCTCCGGTCTTCTTCTTCTTTGCTGATAGGAAGTGCTTGGACTTTCCTCATCAAACCTTCTTCTTGGATCTTCTTTCTATTCTTCCTCCTTCATTTGATAGACCTCTTTGGAGAGATATTGCATGGATCTAGAGAAAGGAGTGACAGAATTTTCATCCTCCATGATAGATCTCATCTATCTGCTTCTTCTTTTGATGTAAAAGATGAAGGGTCCACAAGCTGAGCCAAAGATCATGCCCTGATACCACTGTAATATCCCAAAAGGGAAAATGCAGTAATACTAAAACACAATATAAGGACTATAACTAAGTAAAAAATAAATCTTAAGACAACATCAGAATGTACAGATAATCTGAGCCGTTTTATTATATTGGAGAAGATTCATTTACACTAGTACATAATATAGGTAGATCTAGCCAAAAAGATGAGCTAGGATCACCCTGAAAATATGCATGCAAGAGGTACAACGTAACTATATAGGCACTAAAGCAAATACTACGCAGTCCTTTCAATAGAATATGAACATATCGCTACAGGCTGAAAAGGAAAATGCAGATCTACTCAAATTTAGAACTCAGATGATGCCAAGATTCAGGATCTGGCCAATGTGATGGATTCCCAAGATATCCCAGAAAGGATTTTCCAGATTTGCAACTTTGGAAAATCACCCTCCTAGGAGTTGATCCTTGATTTGATAGAAAATACAGATCTGAAGCTAGATCTGACAAATAGATGGCTGCAATATTTTCTCAGATCATATATATGCTTGAAGGACTGATCCCTTCCTCAGATCTATAAGCTAGAAGCTCTAGATCTAGCTTCTCAATCCTCCAATGATGATTTCAGCTGTTGCAACACAGTTGCCAACAGAAATTGTGCTATGAGGGAAATAGAGGCCTTCTACTTGCTGAATAATGATGCAATAAACTCCAGGCTAATGGTGAGACTGATGGCAATGTGGAGGAATGATCCTCCACAGGATTGCTAGCAACTTCCTTCCTCCTTTTAGATCTGCAGCTTGAACAACGTAATTCCTAAGGGAAGTACTATTGCTAGGAGGTTAATAAATTTTGGCCTGATGCCAGATCTGCAATGTGGCTCTGGGAGTGCTGATATATAAGCCCAAGTGATGGGAAAAATCCCTCACCTTGTTCTTTAGCTGAAGTACTGAAGATAACTTCCTCCTTCCAAATTGATCTTTAGAAATCTACAATTTTTTAATATGAGTGTTCTACAGAAAGTAGGAAAAGAGATGTGGCACCAATGCCTGATGTAGAATGAAGTACAAGACTCTTCCTAGAGCTTCTGTAAGGAAGAGGTGGGATTCCCGATCAGGAACACCCTGTGCTAAATAGCACTTGCAATCTCTACTAAACAACCCAAGATTGCAATAAAATGTCACATGACAATTCTAGATCTAATCAAATCATACATCAAGAATAATCCAAATATGCCCTCATCCTTTCCTTCATCTCCTTTATATAATTTTTGAGCCTTCCCATGCCTTGGCCCTAATCTCAACTACGTAGTTACATGTGGACAAGATCCTCCAAGTGGGACTGCGCTGTTTGACCAAATCAACCAACAAGTCTAGGTGCAATTTACACCTCCTCCATCATGTGTGCTTCATTTTCACATGATCTTCCATCACTTGATCATGAATGCTCAATGATCCTTTGTTTGACATCTTCAAGATCTTAGTTGACTGAATCAACCCCCCATGATCTCTCTCATTAAATGAGACATGATCTCCAATCTCATTCACATTAGTAGTTTCTCAACTACCTCATTTTGCAGATCTAGGCTTAATTAGTCCACATTCACACACAAAAAGTGGATGCTTATTCATATTGAGTATTATAGGTCCCTCCACCCTTTTATTTACTTAATTACTTAAGTTTATTAAGGACTCTAATATTCCAAATAAGATGTGAAAATTTGGGAATATTACACAAGAACTGGAATGCCTTGTTGTGGGACTAGATGGAAGGCCTCAGTCACATGCATGGCTTGGCATGGGAGCAGATGAGGATCCAAATTAGTGAAATGTCAAGTTTCCTCAAGTGTTTGTCACCTCGAAGGGTTGGTTGGCTCTTGAAGGTTCTATAGCATGTGTGGAAGGTCATTTTGGTTTTGTTATGTTGGTTCCACTTCCTTAACTATACATGGGGACTTTAATCACGTCATAGTAGCCTCTTGTCACATGTTTACCTCGGTGGACCAGTTAGCTTGGGTAATTATGGGAGGATGGTGTTACACACACCTACCTATACTTACGTTCCCTTGTCAATATTTTATCCTACGGTGGATTTTGAGTCATATTTACCTTTTGCATCAGCAATTTTAGCTTCCATGACATCATTTCCACCGCTGAATGTGGTTGCGCCTACTCCTTTGTCTACGCCTCTCACATCTTCTTCAGGCATTCCACCAATATCATCTGCAACTCCCACAAATTTCTCTAGTATCTCCATGGCCACTTCATCACCTTTGTCGACCATGGTAATTAATCCTAGTCAGCCAGTAGGGTTAGGAATTGTCTCCCCTAGATTATCTCAAACTATAATTCTTGTCCCTCACTTAGGTCTGCAAAATTATGGAAATGTGTGGGGGGGGTCATATATTTCTCCTAGCTAGCTTGGGGGAAACGTTGTTTGAAATATTTCACAAACCTGGTACTGTTCATTATTTGGAGGGACACCGACTTCTTGCACTTTTCTTGGAGTGGCTAGTTTACCTAGGGGAAACCCTGCTACTAGTAACATACCTTTTATGAGTAACCCTCCTTATATCGGTGCTATCGTTGAGGCCAAGTCATCCTTTCTCGCCAGGAAAAAACATGTTAGCAATCATGCTCTCGGGGGTCCATTACTCTTTGGGGATCCTTTCACTAGTCATCCTGGCCCGCATCATTTGTATGCTAGGGTGAAACCTTACTAGGGCCAACAATCGTTACATCATAATTCTTATATGGGGGGACCTCAAGCTTAGTTAGGTAATTATCCTGCCTATGATCCGTTTAGTTGACTTCATAATACATTTTTATCTTCTCTTGATTTACTGGATTTGGCCAAGTTGACTAACAACCCCATTCAACATGACCCTTGGTGGCCACCTATGCTCGAAACATTTCCCTTTGGTATCCCCAAATTTGAAGGAAAGCCTAGAGAGAATCGATCCACTCATATCACCACATATCACTTATGGTGTTCCTCCAACTCTTTAGTGTACAATTCAATTAAGTTATTCTTGTTCCAATGAACATTAACTTGGGATGCTGCTAAATGGTACATTGAACTAGACACAATATCCTACAGTGACTTTTCATCGTTAGTTGAAACCTTTTTGACACAGTTTTAGTTTCCTACGAGGTATGATATCAATTCTGACCTCTTGTCCAACTTTAAAAAAGATGATGCCACATTTATTTCCAATCATATTCATGAGTTGTGTCGTCTCAAGTGGCTGGTGAGAACCAATCTTCGTAATGATATCTTGCACAAATGGTTCAATTGATCCTTAAGACCTAAAATCACCAAAGATGTGTCCATGTCCAAAGATGTCACTGAGGAGCAAGATATCTTAGCTTCCCAACAACTAGATTTGATTTATTCATAGTCAGGTATACTTTATAAAGTACTACCTAATGCTCCTAGGCCTTCCATTGACCCACTGAAACCTACTCCTCACCCACACACTAACAATGTGATTGGGTCTATTTCCGATTTTGTGAGCCAACTTGCTACCCAACTTGGAAAATTGATTGTTACATCACAAGCCCCATGAAGTGTGTCTAGATCTACAAAAGTACTTTCATCTGAGTATTCCACTAATTTTCTTACAGTGAAGTCTACAACACCTAATAAAAACCAACAAATTGGTTTAAAAAAAAAAAAGTAAAATAAATTAAAAAATAAATCTACTGAGGAATCTCAACCAAATCAACAAAATCAAGAAGCAGGCACAGCTGAACGTCATCGAAATATTAAGTTCCCTTGTAAAAACATTCAAGGTAAACAATAACTCATGAGTTCCCTTCAATGTATGAAGTTCATAGCCTCCTTGCTCCATTACTAGCTACCCATTAGCCTGTTTTTTTAACTCATCCATTCCCTACACAACCATAACAAAAAATGATTTCACATCCTCCTACACCTCCACAATGGGGCAATGAGGGGCTATATTTCAATCCTGGAAATAACTCATCCATCCTTATGTGTCAATATAATGTCAATGTGACCACACGAGCTAAGTCTTATGATGTTCCCGAGTCGAGTTATTGTCTTAAGGACTCACCCACTCCACCTCCTTCCACCAGACCTCTCACGTTAGATAAGTCTGTTATCAAATATTTTAGTCTATAAGTTTTTTAAACCACTGGAAATGGGAGTGTCACCACAAATTTGTAATAAACGGGTTTAAAACGCTGAAAACATGAGTGTCAACATTATTTTATTTTTGAAAATTAAAAAAATAAATTGACATTCAGGGTACCAGCGCCAAAAGGAGAAATTCAAATTTTGTTTTATGTCCAAAAAAATACATTGATAAATCACACGTTAGCATATGAACAATCATCTATCAAATGAGCACAGAAAAAGCAAATGTCAGCTAAAAACTCAATTTTACTCTGTTTTTCCTGTAAAAGGCAGTAACTTCAAGTGTGGATTACAAACAGTTGGGAAAGAAATTTTAAGAACAAAATGAGGTTTTTTTTGGTCACAGGATCTTCTTAAGAATCCTATTTCAGGTTTTATACAAGTGTAATGGTTTAAAGATTCGAAGGAATCTTTGAGACCTAGTTTTCAAGATTTTTCAATTTAGTCTTTTCCTGTTTTAGCCAATGTATTAAAACTTTGTTTACAGACAACTGAAGATGAATTTTTGAAAACCCAAAGAGGTTTTTTTCTAAAAAGGCCCAGTAACAAGAAAATCTCTCATTTTTCTAACATATATTATGGTTTGGATTTTCAAAGGGATCTGTAGGCCCTATTTTTCAGGAATTCATGAAGGAAAAGCTCATGGACAGTTGTTGACTTAGATGCCGCCTCATCAAATTCGACTTGGTGATCCTCATATCCAACCATGACTCAAGTAACAACATGATATTTAGATTCATATATGATTGGAAAGTTGTATATGTATGGATTTGAAATGTACGCTGTGATTTTTAGACTATGTAATTAAAGCTTTGCTAGAAACTTGTTTTTAGTTAGTTTGTCTTTTCTATAAAGACAAGTTCAGTAAAATAAAACACGGTTGTTTGTTTTTATTGTAAAAAATTAGCATTATGGTGTATTTGAGTATATCTTAAATATATTGCAGTTTTTGATGAGAATTTGTAGAAAATTCTTGTGTAGTAGGTCCCAATATGTTATTTCTATGTTTCTAAAATATTCTTCATGTCTATAAACTTTAGTCTCTCATTTGTGCTCCTTTCTCATATTTCTCATTCGTTAGTACTTGTCGCTTCTGTCAACTATAATTATGTTTTATTTTTCATTTTTCTTCTTATAAATCTCTCAAATTGTCAAAGGATTTATTACTACCTTGCTTTTTGTGTCCTTCTCATCAGATTTGTAGCATCATCTGATAAAACTGGAATCCATGCCGAGTGGTGTGTTTTATATACAACCCAACCAAACTTCATCATGTTTCAAAAAAATCTAGCCATAAGGCTTAAAGTGTAAACCTACTACTATAATGACCTAGGGTAGTTGACTTTAGGGAGAGATCCCTCTCCAGGTTGAAGGGCCAACTTTCAGCCTAAAAGAGGTTCAAGTTTACCTTAGATTTTTTCCCTAACATCCATGGTTTCTCTAACAATAACATTTTGGTGCATTTCCAAGGACGCAAAATTTTATGTCAAAGCATCCCTGGGAGAACGATAAAGATCAGATATGCTCTCTGATGGTGAACATAGGACATAAACGGAAAGGTTGTGCATCATTCACCTGGCGACTCCATTCTCAACTGAATCTAGAGCTCAAAATTTTCATAACGATTCCACTGGCCTAAGACTCAGTTGTATGAATAGCTGTTTAGCGAATCCAATATCTCTAGATGGATCCGAAATCAAAAAGTTATGCTCCTATGAATTGTGCTCTTATTCCCAGTTTTCCAAATCATATTCCTCGCATATATTGACATACATATCTACCAATATTTAAAGATGAAGATGGAAATGATGTTGCTCTGCATTTGGTTAAATTTCATATACATACATGAGAGATAGAGCTTGAGCTACATGAGGATTGTTTAATGAAAATGTTCATGGCTACCTTAAAAGAAAAATCAAGATCTTGGTATGAAATTTTACCATTTGCTAGCATTTACTCCCTGGAGATTTCTATTTAGCATTTTGTGTAAACTATAAAGAAAGATACCCTTCTATAGTGTTGGTTAAATTTTTTTGTGGAAATCTTGAAAACATTTTTTCAACCATGGGAATTGATATTGATGATGAGGATATAATGGAGGATGAAATCAAATACACCCTTTATGAATTTCCTTCTTATCATGAATAAATTATGGAAGATAGTTGTCATGTTAATCATGACACTTTTCAACAAACAGTAGCTTCTTATATTTGAAATTTATAATTCCTCCCTTGAAGTTGATGAAAATGTTCATATTTTAAGTGACCAAGAAAGGGGTAACAGTAATCAGTCAATAATTTATATAGATTATCTACCTCTTGTTTCATTCATGGAAGAAGAGAAAGTTATTATGGAATGTTTCCAAAATGGAGAGATCATTCAAGATCTCACAACTCTTGAAGATATAAAGTCAGAAAATTTAGGAAATCAAGATAATTTTTTTGTTGAAACATATGAAAAATCATCCTCAATCACTCTTGTTTTTCTAGACATGGATCTTCAATATTTCTATGACATACATTAGTATAATCAAGAATCAGTGTTGCAGCCAATCTTTTCTTGTTTTGTTTGTAACATTATGACAGTCATCAGATGGAGGTATTTGAGAAAGAAAATGCAGCTGGAGGAGTTCCATATCAGAGTGAAAAAATTTGGAAAAACTTTAAAATCAGTTTCGATTCTCATGAGGATCCTTTCAAAACAGGTTTGGAGTTAGAAAATAGGCCCAAATTTTCAAATTTTGTAATTATCATATTTTTTTTTCATATTTTCTTTTGAGTTATAATTAAATAGGTTTTTCAGTTTACTCCAAAATAAAGACATGCAAGGTTTTCAGTCGATGGACAAGATGCTTTCATGGTTGCAGAGGTTGTTTGACTTCACCTAACAACAACTCATGGTTCAACTTAGAGTAGGAAATGAAAAACTCTAATTTCAGTTTGGTTTTCAACAATGAATTTTATAGCTTGTTTTCAATTTGTAGTTTTAGTATGGACTTTAGTGTGCTAAAATTAACAGGTTACGAGGATACTGGTTGGGAGCATCCAAATGGATTAGGCTTCTGGTCTATGGGGTTCTTGCTTCCATCCATGATCGACAACATCCCAGTGAAGCCAAATGTTATCACATTTTTTAGTCTATAATTTTTTAAAGCACTCACAACGAGAGTGCCAACACAAATCTGTAATAAACAAGTTTAAAACACGGACATCGGGAGTGCCAGCGTTATTTTATTTTTGAAAATTTTAAAAATGCAGTGACATTCAGGGTATCTGTGCCAAAAGAAAAAAAAAAATTTATGTCAAAAAAATGCATTGATAAAGCAAATTTGAGCAGATGGACAATCATCTATTAAATGAGTGCTGACAAAACAAATGTCAACAAAAAACTTAGTTTTACTCTGTTTTTCCTGTAAAAGACAGTAACTTCAGGCGCAGATTATGAATAGTTGGAAATGAAATTTAAAAAAAAAAAGGATTTTTTTGTTGGTCATAGGCTCATTTAAAAAATAATGTTTCAGTTTTTAGATAGGTGTAATGGTTTGAGAGATTCGAAGGAACCTTTGAGACCTACCTAGTTTTCAAGATTTTGCAATTTAGTCTTTTCTTGTTTTAACCACAGTTGTAAAAATACGTTTCCAGAGAATTGAAGATTTATTTTTGAAAACCAAAAGAGGTTTTTGTGTAAAACAGAACCATTAACAAAAACCTCTTTAAGTTTTCTAAAATCTATTACCGTTTTATATTTTCAAAGGGATCTATAGACCTTATTGTTCATGAATTTGTGAGGGAAAAGCTCATGGATTCGAGTTGTTGACTTTGATGCCACCTTATCAAATTTGACTTGGTTATCCTCATATCCAAACATGACTCCATCAACAACATTATATTTAGATGCAAATAGGATTGGAAAGTTTTATATGCATGTATTTGAAATGTACGTTGTGATTTTTAGACTATGTAATTAAAGCTTTGCTAGAAACTGTTTTTGCCAAGGAAAAATCACAACCTTATTCATACTGGAAAAAATTACATATTGTAGATGCTAAATAGCATATGCATAGCAACCAAATCCATGATTTTGAGGATCTATAGAAACTCATCAAAGAGTGATTAACTATTCTATTCTTTGCTACCTTTTTTTTTTCCACTTTTCGCTAACCACCAATGTTGGATGTGGAGGATACAATAGTCATTTGTTTCTATTTTAAATTTATTGGGATTTATTTATCAGATTCTGAACCTTTTCAGACATGGAGTCATTTGGTACCACTTACCTATTTTTTAGGGCTAATATTCTCACTCTGTAACTGTGGAACGAAAGATATTGGAACTAATGTTGAGTTATGCTCGATCTCATCCTTCTGTGAAGTGTTATTGAAATTTTGTTCATTGTTGTTTGTGATGTGTTATGGGGTGTCTGCGTCTTCTTCTTCCTCTTCCTGAGCTTCTGAAAATTTCTAGCCTTTGGGATTTTAAGGTTGTCTCTTTTTTTTGGGGTCTTTTTAGCTTGTGGACATGCGCTTTGAAGATGTCACGTTTGAAGACATGTATGAAAACGAAATTTCATATTTTCATAATCAGGAGGTTGTGTCCATTGAATATTATTGTGAACCAAAAAGATGCGATCAGGTAAACCTTGGCTAAGATATGCTTCAAAACAAATTTTGAGAAATGTTAAAATGACTTTGGTGGCTCTATCTGCATCAATCTTTAGAAATTCCCCCATGGAATTACTAATTCCTTCTAATAATTTGTGGTGTCAAAAATGCAGCAGAAGATTATGTAGATTGACCCATAAGGGAATTTTGAATACCACCATGGTGGTAGCATCAAATATGGGAAACCAAGGTATCATGAAGAGCCCAACATTGCCCCAAAACCATGGTCCCTCATTTAATACACAATCCTTTTCTTTTATTGTATCAAACTTGAAAGTAAAAAAACCCTTTAGAGCAGAGATGAATATCACAGTTTGGTGTCCAAGTAGAGAAAATCCATTGGTAAAGAGCCTCTGATTTGCGCTAGAAACTATTAAATCTACATAAAGATCGTTTACCTCATCCAAAGTGATTGTTAAAGCTAGAAACTGGGACTTATGCTCCATGATAGAGGGCCCAGGTAGATTTTGGATATGTTCTAGGTTGTTTTGAGTTTCCACCTTCCCTTTTACAACAACATTCAATGATGCACGGACTTTATAGCTAAAAATGGAGCAACCTCCAAGTAGTCTCATGTTGAGAGTGATGGTCCCGTAGAGTCTGATGCCATAGTTCTACAACGTGAGGACCTCTTGCAGTAACTTCCCTGCATAAATCATATTTTGTAGACGTGCTGGTATACTCAATTTTTTTTTAATCTTATGAGAATTTTTTTTACGACTCCTTCACGTGATTCTGGATATTATGCTTCACAATCCATCTTTTTGAAAAACATTTTTGCCGATGTATTAGTGAGGGGTCCTAGATCTGGTAGGGAAGATCCCAAATTTGTTGTGTATACCCTCGATGATGTTGATTTTCATGTGACATTGGTCGATATCGAGGAATAACTCAGATCTATACCTTCCTTTCTCCCATGCACTTCCATATCTCGTTTATTGTTGTCTCTCTTTAGACAGATGATCTGTCTAGCGCATAGGGCTGGGTCGATTCGAGGATCAACATCGATATTCCATATTCCCTTGGCATTTTGAATGGATATCCCCAATGGAAATACCTTAGATGCATTCAACCACCCATGAATGTCTATGTTTGAAGGCCGAAGAGAGGAAGGATGTGCATCTATTGGCCCATACCAAAAAATAAAAGAAAAATTAAAAATACTACCTTTCCTGCAGATGATATGGTTTTCCGAGTTGGATTTAGATTGTGTACACATAGAGAACCTGAAGAAATATGCTTTTATCAACGTAAAATAGTGGATTAGGAGCTATCCTTTGAAAATGTGGTCGAGAAAAGTTCTACCGGATACGTTCTGTGATTCGGCGATTGCATCGATTGTTGGGAGTAGTGAAAATCTAGTGCACGCCATCACTCCAACCATCTTTGATAGAAACTTGTTTTTAGTTAGTTTGTATTTTCTATAAAGAAAAGTTCTATAAAATAAAACAACGAGGTTGGTTTTTATTGTAAAACATAAACATTCTGGTGTATTTGAGCATATCTTAAATATATTGCAGTTTTTTATGACAATTTGCAGAAAATTCATGTGTAGTAGTTCCTTATGTGTTATTTCTATGTTTGTAAAATCTTCTTCATGTCTGGAAACTTTATTCTTTGAGATTGTGATTCATTCATGGTCCTTTCTCTTATTTTTCAGTCATTAGTACTTATTTCTTCTGTCAACTATAATTCTATTTTCTTCTTCTAAATCTTGTAAATTTTCAAAGGAGTTATTACTACCTTTCTTTTTGTGTCCTTTTCATTAGATTTGTAGAATCATCTGATAAAACTAGACTCCATGACCAATGGTGTGTTTTATATATAGGCCAACCAAACTTCATCATGTTTTAGACAAATCTGGCCATAGATATTAAAGTGTAAACCTACTACTGCAACGACCTAGGGTAGTTGAGTTTAGGGAGAGATCCCTCTCCAGGTTGAAGGGCGAACTTTCAACCTAAAATAGGTTTGAGGTTACCTTATAGTTTTTCCATAACATCCAGGGTTTCTTTAAGAGATATCAAAGCCTTTTGAACCTATTTATCAGATTTCGTTCGTAATACATCACACAATCCATCTGCCTGGGCTACTCAACACTATAGTATGTAATATTCCCAATTACTCCTAAGCTAATAGGAATATTCAATTTTGTTTTGTTTCTTGTTTCAAGAATAAATTGTAAAGGAGGATCATAAAAACCCCTAAATATTGAATAAATCAATGCCACATGTGAACAAAGCTAAATCTGGGCTATTTTAGCAAGCACCCTTAGGTGTGAAAGGAGCTGGATGTTTTGACTGGGTCAACCATGACCAAATCAACAATGATGTCAAGGAGGAGTGGTCATCAATAAGGCACAATGCAGTTTTAGTTGGAGATTGTTCATGTGAAAGAAGCTATTCCATTGAGATAGTTTAGGGTTTTGTAAGATCTCAATCTTATAAAAGGAAGAGGATGGCAACATGAGAGGGGGTTGTTGATTATGTTATTTCTAAAGATTTTTTCTGTTTAAAAATTTCTTATTCTCCTTGTTGTTTAGTAGAGAATAGTGTTGTTTAGCACTGGGTGTTCTTGAGCGGGAATCCCACCTATTTCCTTGAGAGGCCTCTTGGAAGAGTCTTTCATTTCTTTTCCACTATCTAGTTGAAGGCCAAGCTTCTTCTTCTAACTACAACACAGATCCTATTGAGTGTTTGGTTGTCTTTGAAAGCTGCAGCAAGTGGAGGCTAGATCTACTCAGATCTAGGCCACTCTAGTGCCTCTTTTCAGTGGGGAAGGCTTATATCCCATTGGCAAGAGAGTATTGGATGATTGGAGCTACAATTTCAGATCTTGGCATTAGGCCAAACATGTTCTAGAGCCTACAACGTAGTTTTCCTTCTAGGACTGCGTTATTTGTAAAGGTATTGTTGCAAGGTCTTTTGGCACATCTTTTGGAGGAGAGATTTTCATGTGTTGGGTATCTGCCCTTCACATTTGAGATCCATTAGCTAGGATCACCATATTGTATAGATCAGATCAAATATGAAGCTGCATATTTTTCTGAATATTTCTGCAAGTCAGAAGCATTAGATCTCATATCTACTCATTGTACTTCATATTTTGCTGAAAACCCCAAGGGGCATTTGAAGAGGAGCCTATCTAGTGTAGAGATCTGATATAGATCTAAATTTTTGTACATAGATCTACTCTAGATCTGAAATGTAATCTACAATTGTTTTCAGCCAATAAAGCTCTTTCAGTCATAATATATGGTTGCAACACCTCATTTTGAGGATTTCTTCATGTAAAAGTCTCTTATTTCCTATTATACATCTCATGGGTTGTCTTATTCACATATTTTGCTTATGTATATGTAAATAATGAGCCTCCATATTGGCCTCCTACTCTTAATTTGATGATATGTGTTATTTCTCTACATAATCTATTTGTTATTACTGCATTCCCATTTGGGGATATTATGGTGCTATCAGAGCAATCATCTTGGCACATCCTATGTTTTTCTTTTCTTTCTAAAGAGCCAATATGTCTTCAGAAGAAGAAGAATCTCTTACTGATAGGGAGAAGAGGTATCTAAAAAGAAGACAGAAGAAATTTTATTACAGAAATGATGATAAAGACAAGGGTAAAGCCCCTGAATTTGGAAGTGATGAAGAAGGAAAGGACTTTGCAAAGTTCCTTTTGAAAGCCATGCAAGATCTTGCTAGAGAGATCAAAGAGATGAGAATGGATAGAATCAAAGAATCTCCTAAGAGATTTCATCTTGGAGAGAGCTCTGGCATGTCTCACCACTAGAATGATCAACCAATGAATCAACCACAAATTTCCCAACGCTCCACCATGCCTTCCTTTTTGGCTGTGGGAAATGAAGGGTTTCAAGAGAAAGCATCCCTTGAAGACTAATTTGAATAATATGAGCCTCAAAATCAGATATTCAAAGATCAGTTGAGTTTTTAGGAGTTTTTTCACCTCAAGGACAAAAGAATACCAAGGCATTAGCATAGAGATGGTGGATTCACTCAGAATCATGATCGAAATCACTCTATGGGAAAATTCTTTCTACCCAATTTGGATGGGTCATCCAAGTGTTCTACCAAAGCATGGGTAGAAAAAATTGACATCTACTCTCAGTTGAACAAGGTTCCATATATGGAAGCTATCAAGATTGTAGTGCCGCACTTTGAAGGTGAAGCACTTGAATGGTGGTTCCATGGCTTGGCTACATTGGGTCATGCCAATGTGACTGCGTATTCAGAGTTCACTAGAAGGTTGGTGGAGATATTTGACAGAAGAGATCCAGAGGCACTATTCATGAGCCTTGAAAATTTGAAATAATCAGGAAATACAGAGTCTTATATTTCTTAATTTTTGAGATTATCTGTCATGGTTCCTGATTTGTCTGTAGCAAGAAGGGTGCACATGTTCATTGATGGTCTAGATGAACCTCTTCATGGGTTGGTAAAATATACCAAGTCCACTACCTTGCATGATGCTATTTAGAGGACTAGAGACCTTCAAGATGCCTTGCCAAAAGCAAAGGAAAAATTTTAGCACAAGCCCTCTTTTCCTTCTAAAGGAAAGGAAGAGAAAGCTGCTCCTTCCAAGGAGAGCTCATACAAGAAGCCTCTTGATATTGAAGTCCGAAGAGAACTAAGGAAGAAGAAGCTATGCCTCACTTGCCAAGAATGATGGGCACCTGGACATAGATTTGCTACTGGAAAATCACATTATATAGAGGTCTTCTCATATTTTGAGGAGGAAGAAGAAGATGGTGAACAGAGGAGAGGTCACAGCGCTGACACTGCTGGAGGAGATCCAACTCCATCAGGAGATAGAAATGGAGCATTTTCTCCTATTGGAGGGAATATTGCATCCTTGAGAGGAGTACCTAAGTACTTGACCTTAAGATTTCAAGGCTCAATCTTGAATCAGAGGGTTTCTTTATTGATTGACAGTGGGGCCACCCACAACTTCATTGATGCCCATTGTTGGGCCTTGTTTTGATCTCTTTTTGCTTAAGAAATACATTTTATTTTGCTACATTATCCATCCATTTTCCATAATATTTACCTCACATAGACCTAAAGATGCATAATCAAGTATTTAATTTATGTTTTTCAATTATTATATGTTTTTGTGAAAATTGAAATTTAAGTGCAATTTTGGACAGCAGCAGAAATTCCTGTAATGGCATAATGATTTGCACATGTGCAGGACACTTGGGCTCGAGCTGGATATGTTTCTAGAAAGCTCAGGAACTAGGAGTAACAGTACACCCATTGATACAGCTATATTGAGCTTTAATAGGCTCAGTTAAAGGCAGTCAAATAGGACCAGTCTTTATGGGGATCCCTAGAAACTAGATCCACACTCTTATTTTATGGGATTTTTCCAGATTATGATGGATATGGTAGATCAATTCGACTTGATATGATAGGATAGGGATATTTATGATTGCTTGAGATATTTTAGATCAGTTTGTTAAACATTTCATCTATTTAAGCTTCACACATTGAAGGCTTTGACAATCAGAACTTGTATGACTTATTGTTATTATCT
The DNA here is from genome assembly GCA_034641835.2 of Pinus albicaulis. Taxonomy (NCBI): domain Eukaryota; kingdom Viridiplantae; phylum Streptophyta; class Pinopsida; order Pinales; family Pinaceae; genus Pinus; species Pinus albicaulis. The sequence continues at coordinate 1,683,334,493 of CM076579.1, read as the reverse complement.
TTGAAACTTGAAGACATAATAGAGGATTTATTCTACCATATTTTGATGCTGCTATATGATGATTGATTACTTGAAGTCTTGAGTATCTAAGTTTACCTTCAGTGTGCGAGGCAAGGGTCTAAGGGCCCCCACATTGAGCTAAGTACACTTCATAGTTTTCATAGCTGTAATTGATTTGCTTAGATTTATTTCCTACTTTCATGTTTTTACAATAGTTTTATTGATATATGTAATTGGTAATTAAGGACAACCAGGACCTCTAAGACTAGAGCCTCTTGATTATGATTCCATTTATCTTAACCAATTTTTTAATTAGATTTCTTGTTTTCATGTTTTTACAATAGTGTTGCTGATATATGTAATTGGTAATTAAGGACAACCAGGACCTCTAAGACTAGAGCCTCTTGATTATGATTCCATGTATCTTAACCTATTGTTTAATTATATTTCCTGCTTTCATGTGTGCACAATGGTATTAATAATGTATGTAATTGGTAATTAAGGACAACCAGGACCTCTAAGACTAGAGCTTCTTGATTATGATTCCATAGATTTTTAATCCATTGTTTAGTTAAATTTCCTGCTTTCATGATTTCGCAATAGTGTTGCTGATGTATGTATTTGGTAAATAAGGACAACCAAGACCTCTAAGACTAGAGCCTCTTGATTATGATTCCATGTATCTTAACCTATTGTTTAATTAGATTTCATGCTTTCATGTGTGCACAATGATATTAACGATGTATGTAATTAGTAATTAAGGACAACCAGGACCTCTAAGACTAGAGCCTATTGATTATGATTCCATATATCTTAATTCATTGTTTAGAAGTTAATTAAGATAATTCTTATATTTGTAATATGCATTTCACTAACCATCCATAGTTCATCTTCTAAATTTGACTGTGATTGAAACCCATATACTTTGGGGATGCTTCTAAGTTAACCAACCCAGATTGATATTAAATAATTGCATTAATTTGCAACTGTAAATTGACCCAACATTTTGGTGCCATTTCCTGGGAAGCATATTTCCAAATCGGTCAAAATAGGAAGACAAAAATATTAAAACACAAAAAAAACATAAAATCACCAAAAACAACAAAAATATGGTTTTCATTTCAAAGTAATTTTTCATATGCCTAGATATAGAGATCAAAAAGTTATATTTGTGAAACAAAACCCCCCAACAACACATTCATCCATAGGATTAACAACACCAGTTGCTGGAAAACCTACTTGTAATATTCCTTTTTCGGGAATTTCTGCTATAGGGTCCTCTAGGATGCTGTATAAGGAAGGAAGTGTCAAAAAAAGTTAAATTGGGACTTGGATCCCTCTTTTTACCCTTCATAAATTACTCTCCCATAATATAAGCTCAAATAAATAAGCCTAGAGGGCTTATACAGATCTCCCCAAACTAGATCTCTCAGAAAATGCTCAAATAGAGAGCTTACAGCAATACATGAACATAATCATCGAACTCTGCAAATATGAATGCAACATAAGATGAAATATATTATAGCCATCATTTAAATTAATAGACCAGCAATAGTTTACAGAAATATCATGAGGAATAAGCCTCTCATGCAATGGGAATCAACATCCAAAGATTAATACATGAAATACCAGAGATGCAGCAACTGCATAAAATGCCGGAAAGGAGTGACAACATTGTCTCTAGGAGTGTAGCTGCTGCTATATATGTGCATAAATTAAATGTGACTGAAATATACAAGAAATTCCCAAAAATAGAAGAATGGGCCCCAATACAAGATTTCTAGCCAATCTATGAGAGATTGCTAGAACTGCCAGATAATGTACAATGTGACAAATAACTTGTCACTGTAACTGAATCAAAATGAGAATGAGGCTATGGAAGATCTGAAATAGTGATGCCCTCCTCTGATAATGTTCTCAAGCAAAGGGCTGATCCCTTTCACTCAAAAACACTCCTCCTGCTGAGCACAAATGGCTCTCCCAGCTACTACCTCTGAAAATAACGCAGTTTCTACCCTAGACTGCGATGTGAGAGATGGTGAGTGTTTGGCCTGGTGCAAAAGATATGAAATGAAGCTCGAGAATCTCCTCTACTGCTCCTCTGAAGAATATGCAATACCTCCACTGAAGAACAGGCCAAAGAATGACTCTATGAGTTCCTCTGTTGCTGCACCCAACAACACAATGTTTTCTGTTGCAGAAATAACACTGTAGCTGAAGGGATAAGCCTGGCCAAAAGCCAGAATGAGGAAATGTAGCTCAAACCCTCTCCTTCCTTGAGGATGAGGTAGGGATTCCCGACTGGGAATACCCTTGGGTTCAAGAACCCTACAACCCTACTAAATAGCCCAGGGATGCAAGTCTTTGCAGACCCAATGAAAGTAATAAGCTAATGCATAACGAAAATGGGTTGCCATCTACTCCTTATAAATCAAATGAACTCCTCTCGCCATGGGTCCCATTCACACTTTCCACCTAGCTCAAGAAAGTGGATCCTCCACTAAAACTGTGCTATCTAAGTAGGTTCAATGCATCTAGACAGTTTTAGTTGACTTGGTAAAAATGACTAGGTCAAGCATGATCCAATCCTGTTCACACCATGTGGTGCTCAAATCATCTTCTTTATTATTCCTCCTTTCACACAAGGAGTGTTATTTCTCCATCTAAAGGGGTTAAGGTGTCTCCTTACCCATTTTATTCAAAAAAATGAAAATATGCAAACTATAATGTTCCTTTTAGCTTGAGGGTAAAAATTGGGAACATTATAGTCCTCCCCTCCCACATGTTGCTTGTCCTCAAGCAACTTCATAGAGAGAACATAATTCCTCCCTCTTCTTCTCTTGTGGCCTCCTCATCAACAATTTCCACCACTGCTCAAGATATGCTGCAATAAATCTGTCCTCCCATGCTTCCTCCCAAATATGCAAACCGAAATAGTGCTCATCATGGAAAGATAGAAGGTGTAGGTGGAAACCTTCTTGCTGTGCTATGGACTCCTCAAGGTAGGAGTGATGATATGCATGGGAAAAATATATCCCCAATGATGATCCTCTCATCCATGCTATCATCCAAATAAAAATCTCAACCCCCGGTATATGCAATGTGTTGGGGCTGAATGGAGAGTTGGGCTTTTGATTCCCAAGGTGTTTCTCCCTCCATTTGTGGTACATATGGGGCTGCCTATATCCTTGGGCTGAAATGGTATGGCCTTCAGGAATGGCCCAAGCTTCCCCATAAGAAAATCAGCCATGATATGCCCCCTCAAATTATCCAAGTGGTTTTCCCCACAAGAAGAGAAAAGTAGCAATGTGGCAATCATGGTTTGCCCATGGTGTCTCTTGCAATATAAAAAATATACAATGGGGAGAATCATGCTCCCAATGGGATGTAAATACAGTACTCTCCAAACAATGCTCCTCATAAGTGTACAAATATCATAAATACAGGGGGGAAATATGCAATAAAAACAAGCTGTCATAGGACAACTAAAGAGTGGTTCATAGTTCCACTCATGGAACCAGCGCAGTGCACTTTTGGCCTGCATCAAAACTAAAAAAAATAATTTCTTTCCCAGCCACTTGTTTGCTACCACAAACATCTCATAATATGGAAACATGAAAATACAAATTGGTGCCAATGGTGCACACCAAGAAGCATGTGGCTTCCCCCACAAACCACCTTTAAGGTAGCCAAAATCAATGCTACAAGTAGCTGCAAGTACATCATAAAAAATGAAAGAAAGGATGATCCTCCTTGATACAATATGCTACTCATATAAATTAAATAAGTACAAAACATGTGAAATTATACCTCCTCTACCATGTACTTGAGAGCTTGAGCTGAAATGGCTCATCTGAATGCTCTCCCTCACCTCCAATGAGTAGGGAAATGGTTGTGCCAACCTCCTAAAAATAATCTGGGCTATGCATCTGTCCATATGCTGATATAGATAATGTTGAATGCCCTCCCAAGTGAACTCCTCTAACAAAGCAAAGTATGCATCCATGTGCATAGCTAGAAGATCCTCATGTGCTGCATGCAATGATTCCTTCTTGAGACTAGAAGCTCTAGTCAAGAAGATCCTACCATCGGTATAGATGACCATCACATCAATCATGTACCTGTCATCTATGTCTAGGTCATCAAGAGTCATGCATGCATCTAGATCATGGGAGTACTCTACCAAGAGCTGAGTCCTCCATCCCGAATCCATCCTCCTCATAGACAACACTGGTTATCTGCAATGTGATGCTCCCCTCATGCTGCTTCCTGCTACTTTGACATCCCCCATGCCAAATTCATCCTCCAAAATGCTACCATGCCCATCATGCAGCTGCTCATGCTCAAATAGTAATGGTGATCCTGGGAAGTTAGCCTCCCATGAGAAGCTGTCATCCAAAATGGATCTCCCAAGCTGGGTCAAAGTAAGCATGAGTGGCCTCCATCCACTCCCATGTGTGAAAGAGTCCTCCCTCAAAGGAAGTATCCTCTTCCCCATAAAATATGTGGATTAGTCATCTTGCATCATGAAGATGCCATCCTCCATCCCTGTAGCAAACTCTGTCAACTCAGTATAACTGATGAGAGTGGGTGATACTGAAAATGAGAGAGTGTCTGCCTCCTCCTTGGGTTTATCCCAAAATCTCTGCGCTATACTGGACTACTCCAATGTCTCCACCCCTTCGGAATCCAAGAGTGGTGAACTGAATGACAATATGCCTCTCATCAACTCTAGATCAGGTGGCCTCCCAGGTGGAATGCCTCCATACAGAGAGACATCAAGCTCGGAAGTGGACTGTATGTATGAGTGGACTAATTTTTCCCTCTCTTCATTGCACTCTATAGCCTCCTTCTCTTGTGCAAAGATCCTCTGGAATAGATAAGGGTGTATCAACCCTTGATGTTAATCCTTCTCTTCCTCCTCCATCTCACACTTCCCAATAGCTGCTACATATGACTCCGGAATGGTGCTATGGTTCCCACATGTTAAAATACTTGGAACTCCTTGTAAAGATACAAGGGCTCCTCTAATAGAAGCAATGGCTCCCCTTTCACCTCCATGTGGTGATGGATCTCCTCCCACTATGGCAGTGCTGTTGGTTCTGACATGCTCAAACTCCCCATCAATAAATGAGATTACCTCATCATCAAGGAGTGACCCTAGATCTTGGTCATCTCTTGAAAGAAGCACCTCCATGACTTAACAAATGGAAAAGGGCCCTTCACACAATAGGGATCTTGCCTTTAGCAAGTCATCATACACATTTTCATCCCTTTCAGAAATATGGAATGGAGTTTGTTTCATGGTTCTCTCCAATGCATGCAAAATGTTTGATGTTTTGACACATAGAGATTCACAGTGATTTTTATCAAATTTTCTCACCAATCCTTTAGTGAATCCATCATGTGATTCTACAGTTGCATGATAGCATGAAATATAATTTTCAAACCATAAACCATGAGCCATACCTTTGAGTTGCAGCACTGATCCTCTAATGACCTCATCTTCTTCCTCCATCCTTCCGGAAGTGCAAGTGGGAAATGAACTATGCTGTGGATCTGCATGTGTGGCCGAATGCTCACACCCAACGTGGTCACAACTAGGGCTTGTTTCATCCACAAACTGTCTCAGAAAATCTTTCCAATTTTCCCTTTCTTTCTCCTCAAAGTATTCAATGATACCCTCCAGGGTCTGGAAAAGAAGAAGGGAAACCTCCTCTTCCGTCATTCCTCTTTTTTTATTTTCTCTGTACATCTCCTCTTCCAAATGAGGAGCTTATCCTTCTAATGTAATATTATCTTAGGCTGCACAGAAGCACTGTAAAGTTCCCCTTTCAAGAATATCAAAATTCTATTCCAGAGATTGACTACAGGGGCATTTATTGGATATGTCACCTTTGAAAAAAAATATGAGATCCAGAGCCTACCTAGCCATCTGAAGACTCTATATATAGAGCTTTAAATATTCCCCTTCATGGATTTATCACTTTGGCTTGAAGCCACAGGCTGAGCCAAAGATCATGCTCTGATACCACTGTAATATTCCTTTTTCGGGAATTTCTGCTATAGGGTCCTCTAGGACGCTATATAAGGAAGGAAGTGTAAAAAAAAGTTAAACTGGGACTTGGATCCCTCTGTTTACCCTTCATAAAATACTCTCCCAGAAGATAAGCTCAAAGAAATAAGCCTAGAGGGCTTATAAAGATCTCCCCAAACTAGATCTCTCGGAAAATTCTCAAATAGAGAGCTTACAACAATACATGAACATAATCATCGAACTCTGCAAATATGAATGCAACATAAGATGAAATATATTACAGCCATCATTTACATTAATATACCAGCAAAAATGTACAAAAATATCATGAGGAATAAGCCTCTCATGCAATGGGAATCAACCTCCAAAAATTAATACATGAAATACCAGAGATGCAACAACTGCATAAAATGCCGAAAAGTAGTGACAACATTGTCTCTAGGAGTGTATTTGCTGGTATAGATGTTAATACATGAAATGTAACTAAAATATACAAGAAATTCCCAAAAATAGAAGAATAGGCCCCAATACGAGATTTCTAGCCAATCTAGGAGAGATTGCTAGAAATGCCGGATAATGTACAATGTGACAAATAACTTGTCACTACAACTGAATCAAAATGAGAATGAGGCTATGGTAGATCTGAAATAGTGATGCCCTCCTCTAATAACATTCTCAAGAAAATGGTTGATCCCTTTCACTCCAAAACACTCCTCTTGCTAAGCACAAATGGCTCTCCCAGCTACTGCCTCTGAAAATAACGTAGTTTCTGCCCTAGACTGCACTGCGAGAGATGGTGAGTGTTTGGCCTAGTGCCAAAGATATTAAATGAAGCTCGGGAGTCTCCTCTGCTGCTCCTCTGAAGAATATGAAATACCTCCACTGAAGAACAGGCCAAAGAATGACTCTATGAGTTCCTCTATTGCTGCACCCAACAACACAACCTTTTCTGCTGCAGAAATAACACTGTAGCTGAAGGGATAAGCTTGGCCAAAATTCGGAATGAGGAAATGTAGCTCAAACCCTCTCCTTCCTTGAGGATGAGGTAGGGATTCCAGACCGGGAACACCCTTGGGTTCAATAACCCTACAACCCTGCTAAACAGCCCAGGGATGCAAGTCTTTGCAGACCCAACGAAAATAATAAGCTAATGCATAATCAAAATGGGCTACCATCTCCTCCTTATAAAGCAAATGAACTCCTCTCACCATGGGTCCCATTCAAACTTGCCACCTAGCTCAATCAAGTGGAGCCTCCACTAAAACTGCGTTGTCCAAGCCTGGTTCAATGCATCTAGACAATTTTAGTTGACTTGGTCAAAATGACTAGATCAAGCATGATCCAATCCTGTTCACACCATGTGGTGCTCAAATCAGCTGCTTTATTATTCCTCCTTTCACACAAGGAGTGTTATTTCTCCATCTAAAGGGGTTAAGGTGTCTCCTTACCCATTTTATTCAACAAAATGAAAATATGCAAACTATAATGTTCCTTTTAGCTTGAGGCTAAAAATTGGGAACATTACACCACTGTAGAAGAGTTAGAGGAGAAACAGAGATCAGGACAGAGATTAAATTTAGTTGAAAGAAAATTTTTTTTAGCTTATGAGGTAAATAAAAATCAATCACCCAAAGAACCTCCTTCTATTTGGAAACAAAAAGAAACACCAAAAAAAACTGTCGAACAACTAGAAAAACCTGTCCTTGAGCAAATTGTAGCGGAAGAAGTACAAAATCAACCTATTGAAACACTACAAATCTCTAAACACGAAATGGCTAAAGAGGGAGAAGGATCAACTAGAATAAACATGACTCCTGAACAAAAATTAGAATATTAAAGACAACTAAGGGAATGGAGAAGACAAAGAGAAGAAGAAAGAAGAATTGAAGCGGAAAGAAAGGCTGAAGAAGATAGAAGAACATAAGCACTTCGAAAGATAGGGGAAGAAGAAAGAAGAGAAAACCAAAGAACACAAGAAAATGAGCAAGAAGATAATAATGATAAGGAGACTACTTTTTGCTTTCCTATTTTAGATGCAAGAGCAATACTCGGAGAAGAAATAAAAATGAAAAATATTCCACCATCTGTATTTCCAAATTTCTATTGAATGCCAACAGAAGATCCTGATGCATTTATGTTTGAGTTTGATATATTGTGTAGAACATATGGATATACTGATGATACACACAAACTTCAACTTTTTCCTGATACTTTAAAAGCTGCAGCCTTAAAATGGTTTATGGGATTAGGAGAACACACTATAGCTTCTTGGGAAGACATGAAGAAAATATTTCATTAAAAGTATCAAGCTTACTGCAGGGCTAGAGACTTGAAAGAAGACATCTTCAGAATGTCCCAATAGGAAGATGAAAGTTTGGAAGAATATTTGGAAAAATTTCTGTATAGTTTGCAAAAATCCAAACATCATTCTCTTAGTCAAGATACTATCCGCACTATTTTTCTAAAGGGTATTAGAGATGAGTATTTAGATATTCTTAATGTAATGGGAAAAGGAGATATTTCTAATTTACCATTTGAAGAAATTTTTGAATTATGTCAAAAATACTGAAGAGGGAGAGCTAAGAATGGGAAAAGAGATATTTCATCAAAAGCTTCCAAGTCTGCAGCAAGTGTAGTAACAAGAGCAGAGATAGGAAGCCTATTAGAGAATTTTAAAACAGATCTCTTAAGCACTTTGGGTACACAAGTTGATGTTTTAAAATCTAAAAAGAGAAAAGAAGAGCAAGATGAAGCCTTAGAAATTTTCTGTCCAAAGTGTAGAAAAAACATCCACTCAAAGAGTGTCCTTTGCAAAATATACAAGTATGTGGACTATGCACAAAAAATCATACAACAGACAAATGTCCAAAGTTAAAAGAATTGCAAGGGGAAGAAGTCCAAGGAGTAGATTCCCTCTACTATATGGCACCAAGAAGACCTTGGTAGCCAAGAATGCCTCAATAGTTCTGTTGGGATAGGGTCTCCTACAAAGCTGCGAATCTGGTCCATTTTGTATATTTTTTATTATATTTAATCTAGCACATGGGTTTTGGGGTGGGTCAAAGCCCCGATGCATTGTAAGCGGGTTAAGGGTAAAACTAGGAGTCTGCAAACCACGGTTTGTGGACCATTGGATCCATAGGCTAAATTACTATAAGTAGTTGAACCTTTTTGAGTCGATAGGTAGAGAATGAATATATATTGATGCTAAGTGCAGATTGTTAGATCTGGGTTGTTGGGTATTGGGTTAGGACTCCTGCTGGCTGTGTGCGGACCCTGCTGGCTGTGTGCACAGGTGGGATTTGGGGTATGTAAGAGGCTTTTTGATAAGTAATATATGTGAAGTATTGTGGATATTTGATATTTTTGATCTGTCTGGTTATGATTAATGTGGATCTGGATTATATGTTGAATATGTTGGAAGTTGCGAATTATATCTGTCATGTGCTGCAAATTATCTGTGTTATGATAATTGTCTCTGCGATTTGATTAATTCTGCTATGAATATCTTGTTTATGCTTATGCTCGACTGTCCGCACGTGGATGAGAAGTCTGTTATTTAGATCTGATAACGCTGTGCTCCGATTAGTCACCAAATTCCCTGCAAACGACCTCTGATTGCATAGATCTATTGTTATTAAACGTCTTGGCTTACCTGCTCTCCTTCTGGGTGTGGAAACCTGGTTCTAGCACCCTCCCATACAGCTTCGGGTGAGACTTTGGCCTGTGCAGGCAGGTCACTACCGAAAGGGCCAGTAGTATAGGGGTTTGTTGGCAAACCTTAACCTTCGAACATGGGTCAGGACCCCTCAAGCCAACAAATGGTTCCATTTTTGGCACCAGGAGCATTTTGAGAGAGATCAAGGGATGCCAAGACCATATTGGAAACCTAAAAAGAAAGAAATTGATGAATGGTTTGAAAAACAAGTTCAAGAATTTGCAATGAAAGAAAATCGCAGTACAAAGCTGACTGTTGAAGACTGGAAGAACCAATATATTTTTACGGAGAGCTACAAAATCTTCTTTGTAACAATTTCTATCGTACTTTAGGAGTGGCTGGAAAAATTAGTTGAATTCTAGAAGTGCTGGAAAGACGAATGAATTATGCAGTGGCCCCCTGAGCGGATTATGTAGCTCGAGAAAACTGATAACACCATCACCCGCACAGTAGACCATTGGGTGGAGAATGTGCTAGGATGATTTGTAACAGAATTTGCAATTGATCAATTGGTATCCTATTCCGAAGTAGAGAGGCAATTATTTAAAGGGTTCCGAGGTTAGTTCCTGAAAACATTGCCGCTGCTAATAAAGATCTTGTTGTGCGAGAAAAGCATCTTGTGTAGCCATACGCAGTGAATGAGCTCTGATCAAAGTGAGGGTACTACGCGTAGCGGTAAGTACTACAGAACTAACCAATAAGGGGATCGATCTATTTATAGCCCAACAAGTAATTTTGCTGCATTCAATCCTCCATCAACACCTCCGTCGAGACCTCATTAGGGTAAAAACTCTGTGCCACCAGAAGACAATATGGCTGCGCACTTGAAACTACCCACCTTCAAGGGTGTGCGCAATGAAGACATGGATAGATTCTGGTTCGTTGCAAAGTTGGTATGGACTGCGCAAAATGTAGTAAGTGACACTGTGAAACAGGCCTGGTTATCCCTTTCCTTCGAAGGAAGGGCTTTGGATTGGTATATGGGGTATACTGGATAGAATGTGAATGTAACTATTGATGAGATTAAGGTTGCGCTAAAACAACAATTCAAGAAGCCTAAGTCCTACTCGCAGATAGTAAACGAGCTAAAGGATATCAAGCAAGGACCATATGAATCTGTGTGCGAAGAAGACCAGTGATTAAAGAAAGTAATCAGAGAAGGAGGATTCCAGTATGATGACAGACAACATACGGAATGGTTCATTGCCATGTTGCTACCTCATCTACGGATACCTATGGGCCATCAATCCATAGATACGCAGGAGAAAGCGTTGGAAGTAGCCATGAAACTAGAAGCTGCCCCAAGGGATGACACCCAGTTGGGTGTGCAACAGATACAAGGTCAGCTAGAAGCAATGCACATGGAGATCCAAAATCTACGCACGGAGTGAGGACTAGAAGCCAGTCCTGACAAGTGGTGCATCCAATGTCGGGTGAATGGTCACACTAAGGACAATTGTCCCTTATTTGCAACCTATGTACAAACCAGAGCACCCAGCCCCTTACAACCTAGGGAGGCTATGGGATCAAGTGGGTCGATGTTATGGTGCGATGACTGCCGCGTTGCTGGGTTGCATGACACTAACCACTACCCTCGCCTTACCACATATGGTCCGGAAGTTAAACAATAGTGGTGCCAAATTCTGTAGATCGGTTGGCCATGATGAATAGAATTGTTGTACGTATGATTTACTGACTGACCGGAGAAGCATATTAAGGGTTCAGTCTAATCCGACTTCACCCAGATCCCCCGCAGGAATGGGAGGATCCCCAGCCCAAGGCCGGGGAGGGGGCCGAGGTGGAAGCGCGGGCAAAGGTCGAGGTCAGAAGATTGCTACAACTACAGGGAAATAGGTCATTTTGCATGAGACTGCATAAATCCAACCCGGCAGACCTGCAGGTATTGCAAGAAATTGGATCACTCGATTGAGGATTGCCTGATTTTATTGGAAAAATTTCAGGAAAAGTAGCAGACTCCCACACAGAATGTGAAAAGGGTGAAGGTGGAACCATGGGAGATAGGGTCAAGTATTAACGCAATAACACAAAATTCTCTAGCTAGCGGAGGATCAATAAAAACAATTGCGAAAGAGGAGGTGCATACACCAGGAGAAACCAGCGTCACACCCAGGGTGGATGATGATTGCAGCGAAGTATTAGCGTCTGACACTGAGCTTGGGGAGGAGGTCAAACCATTCTTGCACGTGTGCATGAAGTTGTTGCGCAACCAACTGGCTGTAGAGAATATTTAGGCTCTGCTCGACGGATGCGCAGAGAAGACCCACCTTGTCACGCAGGTGCAAAATGTGCGCAAACTATATAGACAAAAGAAACGCACAGGTCGAGAGATGCGGTTGACTGCGCAGATCGGGGATTTTGAGATGGATCAAGTAGTCCTTGACCTAGGGTCAGATGCGAACGTGCTTCCTAAACAAACTTGGCAGCGAATGGGTGAACACAAGATTGAATGGTCCACTATCCAGCTGCACATGGCTAATCACCAAAAGATAGTACCTGTTATTGCCAAAATCCACCTCAGGCTGAAAGAAGGTAGAGTTCAGGGTAACATCAAACCACGCTCAGTCTGGTAGCTAGCCCTACCAGAATAGGAGAGGGCTCTCTCCGGGTCAATCTCAGCAAAGATAATCAATAGGGCTTGAGATGACTTGAAATAAATGCTGATTTTAGGCTAGGTATATAAGTAGGAGGGTTTGATTTTGATTTTGGGGGTTTTTGTTGGAATCAAAGGAAAAGGCAGTTTTGGGTCCGGGGATAAGGCCTAGTTTTTGCAGAGTTCTTATTGGGGCAAGGAAGGCAATTGTTTTGATGCTTTATATTGAATGAATGGATGGTACAGACCGGTGAGGAGATAAAGAGGGCAAGAGGCTCTCAAGAATCCTCTTCAAATAGATGAAAACATAAAAAAATTAAACAAAATTTCAAGGCAGAGCACAGCAATCTAATGAATTCCACCTTTGTCACTCATTTGTTTAATTTGAGAAGATAGAAGATAGAAAAATGATACACATAAACATCAGTGAACTTACAATCACATAGAGAGAAACACCATCAAAACACAAAGCCACATGGATCCCAAAGAGTGCTGCAAACCCTGGTCTATTCCTTTGCCAAAATTGCAGAGATGAAATGTACAATGAAGTGCAAAGCAATCCCAAGTGTCCAACCTCCGAAAATGACTGAAGAATTACAAGATATAGACAAGCCTAACTCATCCCCATGCCTCTAGGGGTCGAGCTCACCATTCTAGGAGCTGTTTCAACCATATCTAAACTAGGAACTGGAAAATAGGCAATGAAAGAACTTGCCTCTATATGATAGGAAACTAATTCATTCATTTAATTTTCACTTTTTGGTGAATGAATCTACTAGAATAAGTAAATATGTGCCAAAATTACATCAAATTCATAACTTTACGTCAAGTTACATCAATATTTACATCAAAAAGTCAAACTGGCCAAAAATAGGCGAAATTCTGAGTCGCTGAGTGAAAAATAGGCCAAATTTCCCAATGCGCCGCGCCTGAAAACTCTATGCGTAGCATAACGTTGAGGCTGATTTTGAGGGCCTTCCCGAAGTCCAAATTGAGCGCATGATAGCTCGTTGGAAAGCCCTACCTGTATACCTTCCAACCCAAGTATAATTTTTGGATTTGGTTGGCATTTTCCCCTCCAAAAATCAAATCTCCCAACACTGCTTCCTGTGTGTGCAAAAGGTGGCAGAAAGGCCATTTTTAGGGTGTTTTTGACCCTTTAGGAAACCCAGATCTTGATGAAATCCTTAGGCCATTCATGAGCATGCATAAATTTTCATAAAAAATCCAGAAATACAAAGTTTTCCTCCAGAGGATCTCCCAATTGTAAGCGTGCTACACGTCGGGCGGAAAAACCTGTTTTAAGACCAAAAATTTCAAAATTGACAAATTTTTTCCCAAATTTCTTGAAATTTGGGCTGAAGGTCCCACATCAAGCACTATGCTGAGCCAAAGAGGCTTCAGCCAAAATTTGGAGTCTATCATGCCTTTTTTGATGTTTTAGTGCCCTCCTTAGCCTTGCCTTCAGGATTCTGATCCTCGCTTTACAAACATGATTTCGTGCCCAATAATGGTTATTCATGTGCCAAAACATGTTCTTTCCCTTTTTTTCCTTCTAGGTGCATGTAGTTCAGTGGTAGAATCACTATCTCTGTCATATGATGTGTCGGTGTCTGTTTCCATGATGTCCACGCAAGGTGTATGTTGGCTAGTGTGAGATGAAAATGAGAATTTAGTGTTTTTGTTTTGATTGCCAAATGTGTGTCAAATGGAAAGGACTGTGGGGAAAAAGGGTAGTGGGGAAAATGGGATATAATCAAGTGATTATTTTCCTTTTGAAAATTTGCTGAATGTAGGGACAGTGGACAGCCACTTGAATTTTTTGGGATTTGGGGAAATTTTGTACAAATGGGATAGGGATAATGGAAATGAGATGAGTCTAAATGGCTTGAGGGATGTAGGGAATAGGGGATAGACTGTAATGATAATATAACAGTGAGAGGGAGGAAGAAACAAGTGAGGAATGAAGTATTTGGCACCACAGTCAATTTTAAACTTCAACTTCAAAACCCTAAGGAAGCAATTCTAAACAAGATGATAGGGTTTGTTTCTGGCATTCAGACTCTCATATGCATTCTCAATCTACACCAAACATATGTTAATGAACCTACTTGGAGCAAGAATGACTGAGTTGTTTCAAAAATTTGGAAGCAATGGCAAAAATTATCATTTCAGGCCTGTGCGCCGCGCAGTCAACCCAGTGCGCCGCGCACCTCCAATGTGCCGCGCCAATGTAATTTTTACACTGTGGCGGCTGGCCCAATGTGCCATGCCTGCCCAGTGCATCGTGACACTCAGCCTATGCACCGCACACTTCTGTTTCAACACAGTTTCGGCCTCCAAACTTATTTCTTCACTCCTTCACAATTTTCTTTGGTTCCTTGATGTCTTTGGCATGAAAATGAATTGTGAAACATAAAAATCATATTTGTACCAAAGATTTTGATTTTTCATTTGGGCAAACCCACTTTCTAATGTTGCAGACTTTGACACTTTTTGAATAAACTCTGTTTTTGTTTCCTTTGATTTTTGGACTGATGATGAATCTCCTTGTCTGTCTTTGCAGGGATAGATGGCATGGTGTTTGGCAAAGGCAACCAGGGCTGTGCCTGAAGTGCTTCACAACTGAAAAAATTTGAAAATTACATTACATTTATTACAAAAGATGAAATTGACGATTTTTCTTCAAAACAGAGTTTTGAAGAAAAATCATTATCAAGCATTATGATGATGAAAATTTTCGCACTGAAACCTTATTTGACGCTTCCTCATGTGTCTGATGGCATTATTAGACATTTTGGAAACCAATTTAACGAAACCCTAGACCTAAGGAGACCAAAACCCTAAAATGGCTCTTTGTTAACATTGAGACCAAACAAGACTGTAAATGATCTTGATGAGCAGAATTAGAACAGCAGGTACAAGATATGAGGAACATGAGTGAAAAGCCCCCTACCATCAGATGATGGCATGCCCATAATGGAATGTAGATGACTGAACTGAATGAGACACCTAAAATGAAATGCAACAAGAGAAAATTTGATCTCTGACGGAGGGATGAAAATACTGACTCTAACATTGGCTCCAATGGGGGTGGTAGCTCCTTGGAGGTGCCAAGGATTGCAGATCTTTGGGAGAGCAGACAGTGCCTTCATCCATTGGGCAATGGAGTCAAAACACTAAAACTGACATTATGCAGACTGACTCTGACTCAAGGCTAAAATGGAAAACCATAACAAAACTAAACTAAGTTAAACATGACTAAAACATAGCTGAAAAACTGGAAAGATGCTCATAAGTGAGCTTATTCATCAAACCTACTATAATTGTTCTATTCACCACCTGATCAAGTGAAATGGAACAACCAATGCAACCATGTAAGCATCCTGGCTGCTATTTGATTTCTTCCCAAATGCTTTCTGATACGCAGGAAAAAGGAAGAATCAAAAGGCAACTCCCATGGAAACTTGGAATCAAGTTGACTGCTGATAAACTTGCAAAGCATGAATTGACTGGATGACTTCAAGAATACTGCGAAAGAATCTTCATAAACATAGCTATTGATTTCCATTAACACATTACTGCTCTGGTCCAGGTAATATTCATAGCTGGATATTAAGATTTTCCTCACATCTGTGTTGTCTTTCTTTGGTGACAACAGCAGGTTGTCAAAAGGATCCTGAATTTCATGAATAACCAAACTCTGTTGCTGATTCCAAATAGAACAAAAGTCTCCTTTATCAATCTCCTCATATGACTACAAACCTTGATATGGGCTTTGTAATGAAAAATCTATTGAACAAGACAATGAAGTCGACTTTTGAATAAGATTATTACTAACATTCTTTTCTGGCACATGGTTAGCCAATGGAGAAGAACTTTTACATCAAACATCATCCAACACACAAGCAATAGGATCATCAAAAACTTGAGAAGACTGCTGCGATGTATCCATTGAAACTGTATGACATCCTACTGGCTGTTCATCTTTTTCTTTAAAGATATTACGAAGATTCTTCTTTATAAACTGAAATGCTTCGAAACAAAAGGGTACAGAATCCTCTTGCATCATTAAATCATGTATTTCGGCTTCCACGCCTTCATCTGTAATCTGACCTTCAATTGTGTTTGGTGGCTACAAATCTGGAGCTAGGGAGGGTTTTGTATCAGAAATGATTTCATCAGTCGTTTCAGGAGAAGATTTCTCGTTAAAAACTTGCTCAAGAATTTCGCTATCTATCTCATCCTCAACATTAAAACTGAGAGATTGTTGATTTCCTACAGGCTGCTCATTTGAAGATTTACTATCCAATTTACCCTTCAAAAACTGGAATGATTCAAAAAAAAATGGTACGGAATCATCTTGTATCATTTGATCATATGTGCCAGCCTCCATGTCTTCATTCGCAACTTGAAAATCAATGGCATTCAGGGGATGCAAATATGGATCTGGGAAGTCTTGAACAAGGTTTTTATTGCCCTCAATATGGTCCAAATCAAGATTTGTTGATAGTTGATTTCTGATTGCATGGAATTTATCTCTGATGAACTGAAACGAATCAAAACAAAAAGGCAAAGATCCTTCACTTGCTTCAAAATGTGCTGCACTTTCCTCATCATTTTCATAGCTAATATGTGATGGCTGAACGTTGTATTCGAATTGCTGAAAGTGAACTTCCTCCTTCCACAAACTAGCTACTGATTTGTCTACAAGATTAGCTTTTGTTTGGAGAACATAATCATCATCATACTGATCTACAAAACAATCATTATCAGATCTATGACAACTGGGATAAGAAAAAAAATGTTTTGGGTTAGCCACTTGTTCTTGAACGTCATTTTCATTTTTTGCAGTCATTTTCCGCACCATCTCTTCTACTGCGTTTACTAAAAGGTCAAGATTTTCCTCTGAAGGTGTCAGGTGCTTTGCAACATTCTTCTTTTCTTCTTCCTTCAGCCTTGCTCTTTTTATCAGCAAATGAGCCTCTACATTTACTGCACTGTTCTATATTTTTGCAAGTGTTGTTAAGTTCCTTTCTCTCAGCTGAAACTCCATTTCCGGATCAAAGGCACCTGAGTAGTGCAAGAGAGAAGATCCAGGAGGAGGCCTTATATCAACTGGCATCGAATAATAAACTTGGTTAAATCTGGCAAAAAACTGTTGTACTGTCTCCCCTGGCAGTCTTTTCAGCTAGTTGTACTCTTCTATAATCAAGAAAGGGTTCTGTCTGATCACCCACCTGTCGAGGAAAACTTTGATGAACTGCTGGAAATCTAAGATGCTCACATCAAGCAGGGTTTTGAACCAACTCTTGACTTGGCTTTGAAAAGAAAGAGAAAAAAGCCTAATATTGACATCCTCTTCACCAACTTCAAAAGGGTCAAGAAAAGACTCAAAATTCAAAACATGTCTCTCAGCAGTGATGTTGTCATGTTCACCATCAAATCTTGGTAGATATAGGTCATGATTTTTAGGGAAAGCATGGGATAAAGGAGGTAAAAGCAGAGGCTTGTATCGATCTAGAATTTTACAAGGTATAGGGGTATGTACAAATGCTGCAGAATTAGTCTTGGTCTCTTCAGGTTCATTAGTTTGAAGATGGTCATAAGAAGATTTGGAAGAAAGGACTTGATCAAGCTCAAAATCATGCAAATCTTTGGTATTCACAATCTTCAAAGGGAAAGAGTCAACTGTAGGCTGAGGGTCTTTTCTCAAATACAATATTCTTTGCAAAGCCTTCTTGATATTCTCGGGAAAAGAGAAGAAATAATTTATGACAAAGAACAAAATGTCTTGGATGAAATTCCAACTTGAATACTTGATCTTTACATATTGTCCTTTCATGTTTCAGCTAATTAGGTTCATCCTCTAGTGGAGTCCTTAGATCTGATCTCGAAATTGATTTAGAATCACTAGGTGAATGATTTCAGCCTTGTGATGTCTGATCGTTGTCCACCATCAACAATCAGATCTGAACTTGATTAGATCTTACTGAGGAAACCAGATGTTCAGTTCATAAACTAGACCAGAGATTGACTGAAGCAGCATTCATCTACTTTCGCTAATGCAAGCAAGAGCGTTTCGAAGGCTACCTGGCTAACTTCAGGCTCCGTCTGTAGTTTATAAAGCAAACAAACTTTCTCTCCCTAGTATGGTCACCACTATGTTATTGCCTAAATCCACCTCAGGCTGAAAGAAGGCGGAGTTCAAGGTAACATCAAACCACGCTCAGTCTGGTAGCTAGCCCTACCAGAACAGGTGAGGGTTCTCTCCGGGTCAATCTCAGAAAATATAATCAATAGGGCTTGATATGACTGGAAATAAATGCTGATTTTAGGCTAGGTATATAAGTAGGAGGGTTTGATTTTTATTTTGGGGGTTTTTTTTGGAATCAAAGGGAAAGGCAATTTTGGGTTTGGGGATAAGGCCTAGTTTTTGCAGAGTTCTGATTGGGGCAAGGAAGGAAATTGTTTTGATGCTTTAGATTGAATGAATGGATGGTGCAGACTGGTGAGGAGCTGAAGAGGGCAAGAGGCTCTCAATAATCCTCTTCAAACAGATGAAAAAATGAAAAATTAAACAAAATTTCAAGGCAGAGCACATCAATCTAATGAATTCCACCTTTGTCACTCATTTGTTTAATTTGAGAAGATAGAAGATAGAAAAATGATACACATAAAAATAATTGAAACTTACAATCACATAGAGATAAACACCATCAAAACACAGAGCCACATGGATCCCAAAGAGTGCTGCAAACCCTGGTCTATTCCTTTGCCAAAATTGCAGAGATGAAATGTATAATGAAGTGCCAAGCAATCCCAAGTGTCCAACCTCTGAAAATGACTGAAGAATTACAAGATATAGACAAGCCTAACTCATCCCCATGCCTCTAGGGGTCGAGCTCACCATTCTAGGAGCTGTTTCAACCATATCTAAACTAGGAACTGGAAAATAGACAATGAAACAACTTGCCTCTCTATGATAGGAAATTGATTCATTCATTTAATTTTCACTTTTTGGTGAATGAATCTACTAGAATAAGTAAATATGTGCCAAAATTACATCAAAGTCATAAATTTACATCAAGTTACATCAATATTTACATCAAAAAGTCAAACTAGCCAAAACTAGGCGAAATTCTGAGCTGCTGAGTGAAAAATAGGCCAAATTTCCCAATGCGCCGTGCCTGAAAACTCTATGCGTAGCACAATTTTGAGGCTCATTTTGAGGGCCTTCATAAAGTCAAAATTGAGTGCATGATATCTCGTTGGAAATCCCGGCCTGTCTACTTTCCAACCCAAGTGGAATTTCTAGATTTGGTTGCCATTTGCCCCTCCAAAAATCAAATCTCCCAACACTACTTCCTGTGTGTGCAAAAGGTGGCAGAAAGGCCATTTTTAGGGTGTTTTTGACCCTTTAGGCAACCTAGATCTTGATGAAATCCTTAGGCCATTCATGAGCATGCATAAATTTTCATAAAAAATCCAGAAATACAAAGTTTTCCTCCAGAGGATCTCCCAATTGTAAGTGCGCGCCAAGTGGCGCTACGCGTCAGGCGAAAAAACATGTTTTAAGACCAAAAATTTCAAAATTGACAAAATGTTTCCCAAATTTCTTGAAATTTGGACTGAAGGTCCCAAATCAAGCACTATGCTGAGCCAAATAGGCTTCGGCCAAAATTTGGAGTCTATCATGCCTTTTGCGACGTTGTAGTGCCCTCCTTAGCCTTGCCTTCAGGATTCTGATCCTCACTTTACAAACATGATTTCGCGCCCAATAATGGTTGTTCATGTGCCACACCATGTTATTTCCCTTGTTTGACTTCTAGGTGCATGTAATTCAGTGGTAGAATCACTATCTTTGTCATATGATGTGTCGGTGTTTGTTTCCATGATGTCCATGCAAGGTGTATGTTGGCTGGTGTGAGATGAAAATGAGAATTTAGTGTTTTTGTTTTGATTGCCAAATGTGTGTCAAATGGAAAGGACTGTGGGGAAAAAGGGCAGTGGGGAAAATGGGATATAATCAAGTGATTATTTTCCTTTTGAAAATTTGCTGAATGTAGGGACAGTGGACAGCCACTTGATTTTTTTGGGATTTGGGGAAATTTTGTACAAATGGGATAGGGATAATGGAAATGAGATGAGTCTAAATGGCTTGAGGGATGTAGGGAATAGGGGATAGACTGTAATGATAATATAACAGTGAAAGGGAGGAAGAAACAAGTGAGGAATGAAGTATTTGGCACCACAATCAATTTTAAACTTCAACTTCAAAACCCTAAGGAAGCAATTCTAAACAAGATGATAGGGTTTGTTTCTGGCATTCAGACTCTCATATGCATTCTCAATCTACACCAAACATATGTTAATGAACCTACTTGGAGCAAGAATGACCACTTCATTTCAAAAATTTGGAAGCAATGGAAAAAATTATCATTTCAGGCCTGTGCGCCGCGCAGTCAACCCAGTGCGCCGCGCACCTCCAAAGCACCGCGCCAGTGTAATTTTTACACTGCGGCGGCCGACCCAATGCACCGCGCCTACCCAGTGTGTTGCAACACTCAGCCTATGTGCCGTGCACCTTTGTTTCAACACAGTTTCGGCCTCCAAACTTATTTCTTCACTCCTTCACGATTTTCTTTGGTTCCTTGATGTCTTTGGCATGCAAATGAATTGTGAAACATAAAAATCATATTTGTACCAAAGATTTTGATTTTTCATTTGGGCAAACCCACTTTCTAATGTTGCAAACTTTGACACTTTTTGAATAAACTCTGTTTTTGTTTCCTTTGATTTTTGGACTGATGATGAATCTCCTTGTCTGTCTTTGTAGGAATAGATGGCATGGTGTTTGGCAAAGGTGACCAGGGTTGCGCCTGAAGTGCTTCACGACTGAAAAACTTTGAAAATTACATTACATTTATTACAAAAGATGAAATTGACAATTTTTCTTCAAAACAGAGTTTTGAAGAAAAATCATTATCAAGCATTATGATGATGAAAATTTTCTCACTGAAACCTTATTTGACGCTTCCTCATGTGCCTGCTGGCTTTATTAGAAATTTTGGAAACCAATTTAACAAAACCCTAGACCTAAGGAGACCAAAACCCTAAAATGGCTCTTTATTAACATTGAGACCAGACAAGACTGTAAATGATCTTGATGAGCAGAATTAGACCAGAAGGTACAAGACATGAGGAACATGAGTGAAAAGCCCCCTACCATCAGATGATGGCATGCCCCTAATGGAATGCAGATGACTGAACTGAATGAGACACCTAAAATGAAATGCAACAAGAGAAAATTTGATCTCTGACGGAGGGATGAAAATACCGACTCTAACAGTACCGATGGGAAGATTATCGAAGGTATTCATAGACATCGCTGGAGTCAACATACGAGTTGACTTTGAAGTTATTTAAACAATGGAAGATGCAGATCCCTACCCAGCACTACTGGGCCTGGACTGGGCCATTGATATGGGGGGTATCATCAACTTGAAGAAGTGCAGTATGATATTTGAGAATGGAGGGACATGAGTAATTGTCCCATTAGACCCAGCAGAAGGAGAAATATATACAGAGACAGTGCGCAGAGACGAAGAGGTAGACTACCTCTACAAGATAACCATGGAAAATGAGGACTGGATTAATCCCACGGCGGATAGTATGCTCTGTTGGTAAAAGGATAATGGGTGCCATTCTAACTCAAATTAGGAATTAGAACATTGGCAACGTTGGTTACAAGATGCATCCACACTACGATGTATCCGAATTACAAAAAAATTCCGATGTATATCATCCGAGGTAAGAGATCTACCCTATTTTGATGGTTCTGGTCATATTAAAGACTTTCTACAAGCATTCAAAGCTGGGGTTCCTCAGGAACGAAGGCTGTGGGCCCTTAAAATGGCACTACAGGGTACACTGACACACTGGTGGGAGGCACATGGGGAGACATTCCAGGAGTGGGAAGAATGTCGGGATATGATGATCCTACAATTTGAAGCACCAGCGGACGTAAGAACTAAGACGTTCCTTGGATGGGAAGACCCACATGAATATATGTCTACATGGATAGGACGGTGGTGCGATAGGCCTGCTACAGAAAGAGTACACTTGTTTATTCATGCTCTGGGACCATTCCCCACTACATGGTACTTAGATGCGGAACTCCATCAGCGCACCCGCCACTGGGACACATTGAAGGATGAATTTTTGGGGACATTTGGGTTAGCATACAGATCGGAGACGCTTGATGCAGTCTTGCGAAACACTAATAAGGTGGCATGGGGTCACTCGTACTTGAACATCGCACCTGAAAACCCTACATGGGAGACACAAGCACTATGTATGACCGATTACCAGAGACTCAACCCAAGAGAAGGGAAGGTTGAACCGCAAGAGGTGGATGACTCAGGACTGGATGATCTACATGCAACTATTGGACCACCTATGCTACACAAAGGTGCCTCTGAAATGCACCCCACAGTAACTCAGAATGGGATCACAGACACTAAAAGGCAAGGGGAGACATACAGATCTTTTATCCTAAAGTCCCTAGAGATCAAGCCTATGTTGGGGCAGGATGCACAGGAGTTAAGGATGCTTAACTCAAACATGGTAAAAGTGCCAAACACACAAGGGTTGCGAAAACTAGTCATTGGCATCATAATGTCTAGTAAAAAGCAGAAGTTACCATTGAAAGGAATGGTCAGTCAACAATTAATGAAGAAAATCTTGGGGATTTTTATTTTTTTACCTGAGGGTAAGTTCCCCACAAATTTTACCCAGCCGTTGGATTACCATGGGCGCTATAAGATGAACGGGACAACTCAGATCACAGTTCCATCTCACTTGGATAACTTATGCCCCACTGCCTTGAGCTATTAGAACATTTGGGTTTACACTGCATCATTCATGTCTGACCAACATCCTCCCTCTAAGAGTGGCCACCCAGAAGCTGAATTCATCTTTCGCGCGGGAATGAAAACTACCAGCCCCATTGAGTCTTCAGTACCGATGGATCGAGATAGTGAAGAAGTAATGGAGATTGAGTCTGAGGAAGAAGAAGTACATGTAACACCGTTTACAAGAAAGGGAAAAGAACCAACCCAAGGATCAAGAAAGCCCCCGAAAACTGCAAAATGGGCTGCAGGAAGGCCTAGAACATCCCCAAGGACACCCAAGGCACCTCATGCTACGTCTCAGACTCCAGATGTGCCAGAATAAGCCCAATATACTAACCTAATTACCTGGTTACCTCCATTCACCCAACCACGAAGGGCGTCAATGCGAACACCGAAGAATATGGATGGCTTGATCACATATATGTAGTCCCCCCTAACACTAGGTGAGGTCTCTATTCTTAGCAACCTTGCAGTAGGCTCCATGAAATTAAATTCGACGATCATGACTTGGCAAATTACGAAGCTTTCCCTAAGCTGGCCCCTGCTTTGTACTTTGAAATAGTCTACATGGCTGAAGGAGCCACGGTCATCCCTCAATGATGGGTATCTGGATTGGCCGGATCTAGGATCCTGAACCTAATACGAATGCCCCATTTTGGCCATTACAACATCACAGATCGGCTGGCCCGGCAGATGCTCGCCCTGATTCACAATGGTTGTTTATGGATTCAGGATAGAGTCCCCATTGATGCTGCATTGATTCACAGAATCACAGGCCTCCCCATGAAAGGGCCGCATCCCCTAGAGTGAATGGGCAAGAAATATGAAGGGGAGACCACTGCCGCTATGCGCAAAACCTACCATGTGCAAAAAAAATAAGAGGGGCTTCATCATTGACTCCATCAATGATCCTACTACGTGAATGGGTACCCAGATACTCGCATGAAAACTAATACGAAAATGCCAGGTTGCAACGGTCCCTACGTATGTAATCCAGGTCATGGGTCAGTGTGCAAAAGGGGTCTGCTTCAATTGGGCACAACATTTACGGGATGGATTTCTGATCAATGTACGTGAATCACAGGAACAAGGAAAAACCTTTTGCTACTCTTGGTTACTATTCCTTATCACCCTTGTCACCTGGGAAGCACCCAAGGAATCAGTCATCCCTGAGCTCAACCTCGGTATGTGTGAAGGAGCCCAGTATGTCCATCTGTGGGATTCCAAGGAGGCGCAACGCGTGGAGGATAACCAAGTCTTCTGGGTTCTCTTCTAGGGTAGTGTGGTAGAAGCAATCAGTTCTCGACCACGACTGTCTCCTACAGTATATGATAGATACAAGAGCATCGCAAAATTCCAGGTCACACTGCACCATATTCAAATCTTCAGTCAGAAAGATAAAAATTGGATGACCCTTCCCTATATGGTAACCAATGAAGAGATTGACGAGGTGATTGCACAATGGCCACTTTCCTGGAAGATAGGCTTCACAACCCCCGCGAAGAATATTGCGGGTACTAGCATAGCTGTTGGAGGCCCAAGTGGAACTACGGGAATGGATGCTGGCACAGCAGCAACAAAGGACACTACAGCTGACACCTAGGATGACTTGCAGCTTCATATGGATACACGGGATACCAATGTTGGAGGCACCAAACAGACAAGAGAGCTGGTGAAAGGAGCCCAAAAAAAGCAGTGGGCTCAGCGACAGGAAAGAGATGAGATTGTCACATTAACTGAAGGGGACCTCGAGCAAATAGCAGATGCCGTCACATTAGCTATAGAATAAAAATGGGTAGCTTTGGCAGAACAACAAAAGGTTGTTGTCGACACCATCCACGCCGAGCTGCGCGCTCTACAAATAAAGACCGATACCCTACAGACTAGCGTCGCTCAAAGACAAGTCTCTGCACCTTCTAGCGAACCAGTGCTAGTTACAGAAGAAAGACGTCTCTGTTCACTATCTAGTGGTGCCCTTATCATTAATGCATGAAATCCAGAAATACAGCTCCTCGCCGGTATAGGGGTATAGTTGAATCTCGCCTAGCTTCCACACGAAACCGTACGGGATCTCCACACTGTGGTTTGTCATGAAATTCACCATCGGGACCAACAGGTACATCAAAAACTTGGTACGGCCAAACAAATGATAGCACAATAAAATGCAGAAGTGCTTCTTGTTGTGTCAGAACAAGTAGAGCTCGAAACAGTGATCCATCAGCTCTACATGGAAGTAATAGAGGAAACCTCAACCGAAGCCACTCCCCGGGCTAAAATTGAAGCATTGGTGGCAGCACTAAAAGCTTCTAGGATAGAGATGCAGGTTCTTAAGATGCAGATGGAGTAGCAAATGAGTGAACTCTAGGCCAAGTTGCAACCTAAGACACCTCCAGAGGTACGAGCCCAAAGTGTTGCACTCGTAACTGCCGCCACAGACACCATTGCGGGACATATTTATCAGGGTGCTTAGCTATTGGAAACAACCTTGCAGCTCTGGACTAAGGTTCAACATGATTCCATCCTTCGACAAATTACTCAAGAGCTACGAAAAAAGGAAGAATATTTTGAGCAGATTGGGGCTACATTATCCACTTTGATCCCAGCGCAACGCCTGGCCCATTTGAGGACCAGCGAATCCCTCCAAGCCGAGATTGAGGAACTTCGGCACAAGAAGGATGTCATCGGAAAACAATTGAAGCCATGGGCTTCTACGGCCCTTAAGCTATCACAGAATGCAGATATGGCTATGAAATGACTCAATCAGACAATGGAGAGTGTCACCGCTGCAACAAAAGGACTGACATCACAAAAAATAGTAGATATCGCATAGAGCGCTGCTGCGCATAGTCTAGAAGTGTTGGCTCCATTGATTGCAGTTGTCAATGAATTGCACGCGTAGGTGGAGGCTCCACCATTGCAGTGACTCGATATGAGTCACAAGATTGTGTTGGGGGACTATTGGGACAGGGTCTCCTATAAAGCTGCGAATTTGGTCCATTTTGTATATTTTTTATTATATTTAATCTAGCGCATGGGGTTTTGAGGCGGGTCAAAGTCCTGATGCATTGTAAGAGGGTTAAGGGTAAAACCAGGAGTCTGCAAACCACGGTTTGTGGACCATTGGATGCATAGGCTAAATTAGTATAAGTAGTTGAACCTTTTTGAGTTGATAGGTAGATAATGAATAGATATTGATGCTAAGTGCGGATTGTTAGATCTGGGTTGTTGTAATATTCCCAAAATTTAGACTTCATCTAAATGGAATATTATAGTTGGCTTTATCTTTAGATATACGAATAAATGGGTGGGAAGGCCCATGAGTCTCCTAAGCATCAATAAACACACTCTAAGTGTGAAAGGAGACCCTTTTTGCAGCTTAATAAGACACCTCCAAGTGTGAACAGGGATTATATCATGTTGTTTCAGTCAAGTTTGACCAAGTCAATAGCATTAATGAAGGAGGAGTGGATCACCTATAAAACTAGCTCAATGTGAATGAGGATCAGCTTAGAAAACTATGTATGAGCTAGATTGAAAACCCTTAGGTGTGAAAAGGACTGAAGCAGGTTGAAGAGATCAACCTTGATCTAGTCAAACAACGCAGTTTAGAGGAGTGGCTCTGATGAAGGCACAACGCAGATTTGGAGGGAGATTGTTTTTGTGATGGTGGAAACCCTAATGAGTGGAACCCAAGGTGAGAGGGCTCCCTTAGTTTATAAGGAAGAGGATGGCAACCATTTGAGGTTAGCTTAGGAATTACATTTTTATGGTCTGCTTAGACTTTGCTTTCTTCAACTGTTTAGCTAAGATTGTTGGTGCTGTTTAGCACTAAGGTTTTCCTGTTTAGGAATTCCTTCTCTTCCCATTGAGGAGCTCTTGGGAGAAGCCTGATCTATCATTTCGCACATTTGGCATTGGTTCCAAGCTTCAGTCTTCAATTTCAGCGCAGTTTCTACAGGAGGTTGTGTTGAGTTGCAGAGTGTTGCAGTGGAGGGTTGAGAAACCCATTTTCTGAGGTGGTTTTGCAGAGGAGGGATGATTCCTCCTTATGGGAGATCAATTTAGAGAGTTCCTGGGCTAATATCAGATCTTTGGCAATAGGTCAACACATTCAAATCACCTACAGCATTATTCCATTCTGGAATTTGTTGAGATTGCAACAAGATGATGGGCTTAGTGGAAAGAAGTCGCCTTCACTAAGTGGGCCTGCAGGTTATTTTTGGCGCAAAGTCTATTTTTAGACTATGTCTATTTTTAGACATATGGATCATGTTCTATGAGTTGCAGGATGCTATTTGTGGATGGTTGGTCAAGTCGTAAAAATAGATGGAATTCTATTTTTAGACATATTGGGCGGAATCTATTTTTAGATTGCCAGTCTAAAAATAGATATGTCAAATATTATTAGCTCTTAATAATATTTAGACTCTAATCATTATCTTATTCTCTTGGAGCACTTCAGTTAAGTGCACATATGTGGAACAGGAGCTGACAGAAGGAATTACGCTATTCCTGAGGGTTAAGTGGAGCTATTTCATGGATACTTTAGTTAGAACTCATGTGACAGAGTTTGGTGGAGTTGATTGAGGAAGTTAATGGAGTTGTGTTCAGTTTAACTAATCTAAACATAGTTGAGCTATTTGTATTTAGTTAAAATAATTGATACAATTAGTGAGAGTGGTGTGAATTAATTATTAATTAATTCACTAATTATAAACTCATTAATCAACTAAAGAATGCATCAGTTAACTTCAGTACATGGACAGTTTCAGTGGAGACCAGTGCAGAAATAGGTGAAAGAGCATGTTAACTATCAATTGTGACTATACAGTTGCTATTTGCAACACACAGATAGGTGGAGAAGCCCATGAGGATTGTGCAGTACAAGCCAAGTGGTTTATCTTTTTAATGAATCCATCCCATAGCATTGAAAACGCAATAGAGGCTGGCTATCAAGTGGCAAAAGATTGGAGCATGTGTTTTGCTAGATCTAGCTTGATAGTGTGTAGCAATTCGAGGTTGTGCTGAGAGCTTGTGAGGAGCTTTGTACAATGATTGTTACATGATCTCCATGACATATAATATACAGATAGTTTGGGGTTTTCAGCTTTAAGCTTTCCCATGAAATACTGTGTTCATATGTGTGATTTTTTATGGTTTTAATGTGCGCATGCAATTGATTTTATTTCCACATGTAATGATCAATGGTAGAAGAGATTTTGTATTGTGCATGAAGATAAAATAGTGCATGATCAGGAGAATCTCGGTGAATAATATATTAGTTATTCAAATTTCTACATGGTATCAGAGCGATATTGATGATTGGAGCAATTGCAAAACATTGAAGCGGTTGAATTTTGTGCTGGTGGAATTCGAATTTGCAGTAGTGTTTTCTTGGTGTCGAAGTTGAGATGTATTTCAACGGATTGCGATTGGAGTATGCCCTTGAGGGAAACTCGAATTATATTGCATGGAAGGACAGGATGGAGGTGGTGCTGGATGACAATGGGTTGAAGGAGTTCATAGATGCAGAAATTCCAAAGCCTACTTCTAGTGATGTTGTCGTACTTGACGCATGGAAAAAGAAGAAAGCAAAGTGTCGAAGGATTCTGTTGGAAGGCGTGAAGAATCACATATTATCCAACCTTCATGGTAAGGCTTATCCATTCTTGATGTGGAAAGATTTGATAGATTTATTCCAAAGCAAGAGCGACCAGAGGAAGTTGGCGCTCAAGGACAAACTCAGGAACATAAAGATGGAGAAAGGTGACAGTATGCCCAAGTACCTCACGAAGTTCATCCAATGCGGGGATGAGATGGGAAGTGTGGGGGTTACTGTTGATGACTAGGACTTGCTGAGCTTGGATCTCCTTGGGCTTTCAAAGAGATGGCATTCCTATCAGGACTCTGTCAATGGTCGGGAGAAATTTCCAGGATGGGAGTGACTTTGGTCGGATCTTTTGCAAGAGGAGATAAGGCGGAGTACTAGGGAAGGATCTTCATCAAAGAACTTTGATGAAGAGAATTGTGCTGATTTGTAAAAGAAAAGAAGGGGAAGAGCAAGAAAGCTTCTCAATCCGGTGCGAAAGGCAAGAAGCAGGACATGTCCAAGGTGAAGTGCTTTCACTGTCACCAACACGGACATTATGCCACTAGTTGTCCATAGAAGAAGAAAAATAAGCAGGCTGCTGGATCTGCAGCTGGAGAGGCCTTAGCCTCGCAGTTTGAGCTGGATTTTTCACTGATCGCATGCTTGGTCTCAAGTGTGATGGGTTCAGTGTGGTTTCTTGACAGTGGTGTGTCTTTTCACATGACAGGAGATCGAGATTTGTTTACTGATCTGGATGAGAAAGATCTTGGAGTGCACATCGAGATGGGCGATGATGGTAGATATAGTGCGACCAATATCAGTACCATTTCATTTGAGAGGGAGTCCGGTAAACCCTTCATATTGAAGGAAGTGATGCATGTTCCAGGATTGAAGAAGAATCTTATCTCTATGGCGATGTTAGAAGATAAGGGATATGATGTTGTCTTTAGCGAGGGAAAGGCTTTCCTGCGCAGTAAGGCAACTGGTGAGACCCGGAGGATAGGGGTTCGAGTTAAGAACCTTTATCAATTGTAGGTAGATGGATATGTAGCAATGGCAGGCAAGGCAGAAGGAGTGGTGAGCCGGGATGATGGCGAGTTGTGGCACTGGAGATTGGGCCACCTTCACCATGGAGCTTTGAAGATACTGCAGCAGATGTGTACTGGGCTTCCTAAGGGTATTCTTGCACAGTTAGATCAGTGCAAGGGATGTACCTTGGGAAAATTTGTGAAAGCCACCTTTCACGAGAAGGATAGTCACGCCACGACGATCCTTGAGAGAATTCACACAGACGTGTGTGGACCTTTCTCAACAACTTCGACAGCAAAGCACAGGTATTATGTGATATTTGTTGATGATTTTTCTCGTAAGTGCCAAATTTTATTCATGCAGAAGAAGAGCGAGACATACTCAAATTTCTGTGAGTTCAAGGCACTGGTTGAGAAAGAATCGGGGAAGTAGGTGAAGGCTCTTAGGAGCGATAATGGTGGTGAATTCATCTCTGGCGAATTCAAGGAATTTTGCAGCGTAGAAGGAATTCGAGGAGAGCTCATAGAACCTCATAGCCCACAGCAGAACGGGGTTGCTGAGCGGAAGAACAGAATGATCATGGGTGCTTCACGGGCGATGTTGCATGATCAGGGCCTTCCCATACACTTGTGTGCTGAGGCATGCAATACTGCAGTATATGTGCAGAATTGTTGTCCTCACAGGATACTTGGCATGAGTACACCCGAGGAGGCATTTTCTAGTAAGTGGCCTGATATTTCCCATTTGAGGATTTTTGGTTCACCTGTTTACATTCATGTGATGAAGGATGACAGGAAGAAGCTGGAGCTGACTGCGGAGGTTGGGATATTTTTGGGGTACACTGATACACCCCACAACTATCATGTGTATTTTCCAGACAGTCACAAGACTGTTGTGCGACAGGATATAAAATTTCAGGAGGAGAAAGCCATGAAGTGTTCGCTTGAGAGGGAGCCACACTTGCATGCAGATGAGGAGCTATTAGTTCCTAAGGATGAGCCTCAAGATGTGGATCAGCCACAAGAGGAGGTTCATGGAATGGAAGAGACCACTCAGGCAGCGCCAACCATCAGAGGGCGGAAGCGCACTACAGAAGCTGAGCGACTGGCTCAAGATGCAGAGAAGGTTGTAGGAGCACCTACATCACAGCGCAAACAGAGATGGTCACCTGAACGATATACTAGATACATGGATCTTATGAGCAAGTGTATCGTGACAGAGCCATCCTCTTTTGAGGAAGCTGTGAAGTACCCCGCATGGGTAGATGCCATGGTGGAAGAGTATGATTCGATTGTCAGAAACAGTGCATGGGAAATTGTCCCGAGGCCGGAGGGGAAATCAGTGGTGGGTTCGAGATGGATCTACAAAGTGAAGCAAGAAGCTGACGGGAGTGTGGAGAAGTACAAGGCAAGATTTGTTGCCCGAGGCTTTTCACAGATTGAGGGGATCGATTATGACGAGACCTTTGCACCTGTCGCAAGGTATTCTTCCATACGGACGATTCTTGCTCTCTCAGCACAGATGGGGTGGCACATTCATCAGATGGATGTGAAGACTGCGTTCCTCAACGGAGTGATTGAGGAGGAGGTGTACATAGAGCAACCCGAAGGTTTTGAGATCTTTAGCAGTGATTCGCATGTGTGCGGACTCAAGAGCGCTGTATGGGTTGAAACAAGCACCTCGTAATTGGTACACACGGATAGATAGTTATTTCATCGGACTTGGATTATCCAAGAGTGAGGCGGATCCGAACCTACCAGATTGTGGTGGAGGGTAAGTTGCTGATAATTGTACTTTATGTAGATGATTTGATTTTGACGGGTGATGAACTGTTGATACTCTCATGAAAGGCTGATCTTGCAAAAGAGTTTGAGATGAAGGACTTGGGCCTCCTTCTTTATTTCCTGGGATTGGAAATTTGGCGGCACGGTGATGAATTGTTTTTGTTGTGATGAGAAAGTATGCAGGAGATGCGGGAGAAGTTCAACATGATGGGGCAAGCACATTGATACTCCTCTTCCTGGTGGATGTAGGAAGGAAGATGCTACTTCGGCGGAGGTAGTGGATGCCACTGTTTATCAACAGTTGGTGGGGTCACTTATGTATTTGGTCAATACACGGCCTGACATATGCTATGCTGTGAACTAGCTTTCACAAGATATGGTTAAGCCTACCAAGCTCTACTGGAAGGCGGGCAAGCATGTATTGAAATATCTTAGAGGCACATCGGGATATGGATTGTGGTACAGACAGTCGAATGAGGTGAGGCTATGTGGCTTCACAGATGCAGATTGGGCAAGGATCCCAACAGACAGAAAGAGCACATCTGGAGGGATCTTCAGTATCGGGTCCACAGCAGTTTCTTGGTACAGCAGGAAACAGAGATCCGTGGCACTCAGTTCAGCAGAGGCCGAGTATATGGCAGCAATTTTGGCTGCATGCGAGGCTATATGGATGAGGAAGATCCTGGTCGGGTTGTTCGGTTTGCACTTGGATTCTACTGTGATTTATTGTGATAATCAGAGTTGCATTAAACTCTCGGTTAATCTAGTATTTCATGATAGATCTAAACACATTGACATCCGATATCATCATATCAGATATTGTGTGCAACGGAAGATCATGTTACTTTCATACATTCCCACGGAGGATCAGGATGTTGATATCTTGACGAAGGCGCTCACCAGGAGAAAATCGAATACCACAAGGGCAGGATAGGGGTTGTAGATAATCCTTATCTTGTTGAGAGGGAGTGTTGAGATTGCAACAAGATGATGAGCTTAGTGGAAAGAAGTCACCTTCACTAAGTGGGCCCGTAGGCTGTTTTTTAAGCAGAAAGTTCAGTTAAGCAGAAAGTTCATTTTAGACTATGTCTATTTTTAGACATATGGATCATGTTCTATGAGTTGCAGGATGCTATTTGTGGATGGTTGGTCAAGTCGGGAAAAACAGATGGACTTCTATTTTTAGACATACTGGGCGGAATCTATTTTTAGATTGCCAGTCTAAAAATAGATATGTCGAATATTATTAGCTCTTAATAATATTTGGACTCTAAACATTATCTTATTTTCTTGGAGCACTTCAGTTAAGTGCACAGATGTGGCACAGGAGCTGACAGAAGGAATTACGCTATTCCTAAGGGTTATGTGGAGCTATTGCATGGATACTTCAGTTAGAACTCATGTGACAGAGTTTGGTGGAGTTGATTGAGGAAGTTAGTGGAGTTGTATTCAGTTTAAATAATCTAAACATAGTTGAGCTATTTGTATTTAGTTTAACTAATTGATACAATTAGTGAGAGTGGTGTGAATTAATTATTAATTAATTCACTAATTATAAACTCATTAATCAACTAAAGAATGCATCAGTTAACTTCAGTGCATGGACAGTTTCAGTGGAGACCAGTGCAGAAATAGGTGAAAGAGTAGGTTAACCATCAATTGTGACTATATAGTTGCTATTTTCAACACACAGATAGGTGGAGAAGCCCATGAGGATTGTGCAGTACAAGCCAGGTGGTTTATCTATTTAATGAAGCCATCCCATAGCATTGAAAACACAATAGAGGCTGGATATCAAGTGGCAAAATATTGGAGCATGTGTTTTGCTAGATCTAGCTTGATAGTGTGTAGCAAGTGGAGGTAGTGTTGAGAGCTTGTGAGGAGATTTGTACTATGATTGTTACATGATCTCCATGACATATAATATACAGATAGTTGGGGGTTTTCAGCTTTAAGCTTTCCCATGAAATACTGTGTTCATATGTGTGATTGTTTATGGTTTTAATGTGTGCATGCAATTTATTTTATTTCCGCATGTAATGATCAATGGTAGAAGAGATTTTGTGTTGTGCATGAAGATAAAATAGTGTGTGATTAGGAGAATCTCGGTGAATAATATATCAGTTATTTAAATTTATACAGAATTGTGTTATTTCTGGAGGGCAGTTTCTATAGTGGATCTGGTGGCTCTTTTTAGGAGTTTTCCTGTGATTAAGAGATTCATTATTTCATGGGGGAAGAACTTTGATCAGATCTGCATCATATATAAATTCTTACAACCTTATATACTCCTATGCTTCATTTTGTAGTGATTATTCAGTCATATTGCTAAAATTTACCATTTGTATTCAGGGTGTATTCCTAGAAACCCTTTTCGGGTTATCTAGCTTTTGTGTAAAGGAGACTAGATCTCATTTTCTGAGCCATATTGTCTAATATAATATCAGATCTATTTGTCTCTACTATTCATGTGTAAAAACCCTCATTAGACTACGGAGTCACTTTTATGCAGTAATTTCTGTGTTGCAGTGTTTGGGGTTTTGGCCTATTTTAGCTATCCTAGGTGAGGGAGGTTTGTTTAACCCACCTAGTTTGATTTGTTTCAGCTCTATCCTTGGATTTAGGTTTTATATTGATATATCTATGGGATCCAAGAGTTTATTTTGTTATTTATAGCATATTTCTGAAAATGCGTTTTTTTTAGTGCATGCATGTTGAGCAGTCCCATTTTGGGATATTACAGTGGTATCAGAGCATCAATCTTGGCTCAGCCTGTGGATCTCAGCCAATATGCTATCTATAAGGCAAGAAGACTCCATCCTTTGGATGAAAGAAGGAGGAGAGGCTCTCAAATCTTCTTCCTACATCTGTACTGAGCATTCATGAAGATTTCAAGAAGATAAGGAGGGAGATGTATAGAGAATCTCCAAGAGAGTTTGATTCTGAAACAAAATCTAGATTTCCACATAGTGAGTGTGAGCATGAAACCACACACTATGATGCACAGTGCTATCATATGCCCTTCCATGAGAGAGATGGAAAGAGAAGAAGAGGTTGCTAGGAGGGAAACTATTAGTGATTTCCTGAAAGAGTATGAGTCTCAAACTCAGAAATTCAGAGATCATCTCAGTTTTTTAGAGTTTTACAAGATCAAGGTGAAGGGAAGGAAGCAACAATATATATTTATTCTATCTACCTTTTGAGGTTCACCTACATGTTTAGCCAAATCTTGGGTGGAAGAGCTAGACAAGTTCTTGCAGCAGCACCAAATTTCTGAGGATGAAGCCATCAAAGTTGCAGCGCTGCATTTTAGAGGTAAGGCCTATGCATGGTGGATATTTGAGTCATGTTATTTAAAGAATGCAAATAATTCTTCCTATGCTAGGTTCATTAAAACTTTGGTGCAAAGATTCGATGGAAAGATTTCTGAAACACATATGGAGAAGAAAAACAAACTGAAGCAAACACAAACCTTGTATGTGAAGGATGAAACCATAAACACCATTCCACTTCAGAAAAATAATGAGGAGGATGACATATTGCATCATACCTTGTTAAAGGCAAGACATCTATCTCATGTTCCTAAACAATAAGGCATGGAGATATCTTTTCCAAAGGAGGATCCAATCATTGGGAGGTTGCCCATTCATGATGAGGAGGTTAAGGGAAACAACGCTATCATATCTAGAGATGATCTAGTACCTCATGCAGAGAAAGGAGGAGCTCTTTCTCCAGCAAGAGGGATTTTTGTATCATTGCAAGAAATTCCCCAGGATCTCATATATGGATATCAAGGCACAACTCATGATCTACATGTGCCATTGTTGATGAGGTGTGGAACTATGGAGACAAAAGGAGGAGATAGGGAGGAGGACCAGCATCATGTGATGAGGAGTACACACCCCTATCCACTTTAGGAGGTTGATGCACCTAAGAGGGAGACTGGATTGCACAGTGAGGGCATGGAAAAATCTGTCCATTCATATATGCAGTCTACTCTTGATGATGATGTCTCATTGCATGAAGGCATTGCACCGGGGAGACCACTATATCAGTAGAGGAGGATGGATGCTTCACATTTGGAGGCACCACTCATTGATTCCATAGAGTTGGAGACCTTGGGGGAGCTTGGTACAGTGTTGGGAGTCTTGGGTAGACTCAAGGAGGAGAGAGGTATTCTCTCAACATCATTTTCACCCACTCTCATTTCAAACTCTACGCTGTGGTAGAAGCAGCATGGGATGGATAGAAGCCTTCCAACTTGCATCATTGACATGGAAGATTTCAAATAAGAGGAAAGCCATATGACATATGTTCTTCATGATAGATCATCAGTGCTGTCACTATGGAGGATAGATACATATTGGAACTCCCAGCTCTTGGTGGAGTATTCCAAGGATCTTTTTACTTGTATGATATTGGATGACCAGTTGCATGAGGAGGGATATTCAGTCAGAGATGGGGTCATCTACTATCATAGTAGGATCTTCTTATCTGGAGCTTCCAAGCTCAAGGAGAAGTTGCTACAAGCAGCTCATGAGGATTTCCTTTTCAGCCACACATATTCTATGGGAGCATACCACACCATCATGGAGGGGTATTTTTGGGAAGGCTTTGAAGAGGATATATAATAGCATATGAGGAGATGCATGGATCATGTGGAGATGGAGGATATTCATAACTCTTTGGAAGAGTTAGCATAGCCACCTCTTTTTCCTTTGAGGATAAGAGGAGACTCGTCTACGAGTTACTCCCTTTGCATGAGCAAAACATATGGTAAGGGTATTGATTGTTTGTATAATGATTTATATAATGTATATATGCATCCCTTAACCATACATGTGTAGGATGTTGCTCCAAGGAGGAGCATTCTTATTTCTAGACTTCATGATCTACTTGACATTGTAAGTAGTATGGGTGATGGCCACTCCATAGGAGGACTTGGGGAGATTGTATCTTTTGCAGGGCATGATCATTTGGCACCATTCACCATACATTTTCTCCAAACTTGTGAGGATATTGGGGCAGCAAGAAAGTGGTTGAAAATACACACATCATATCAGTCTCTTTTTCAGTTGAGAGTCAAGCTACGTTGGTTGCATTTGAGGGACCATTTTCCTTCGCCCTTGCTACATATGGCAGCAAGTATGATTCTCATTATGGTTCCCTATGTTTCTGTTGTTTCTATCTTTGTTGGGAGCATGTTTGGGGGAGAGAGACATTGGTTGGATGTGTTCTTTGGGGAAGAGGATTCCCACACTTTTTGCAGTACATTTTCTAAGGGGAGCATGGAAGATGACATGGCCACCACAATAAAACACTTGTCTCTTTATGAGGTGGGCCATGAGTTTGATGGGATGATTTGGGCCAGCATGATTCACAACGTTGGAGGAGAGATATTTGGAGTTCTAGTATTCTTCTTGGCACTTGAGGGAAACACTATTGCAGCCCAAGATCAGAAAAAAACTCTACACTTATCGTAAGTGGAGATAAGGACAGCATTGGGTAGGCTACCTTTCCTATCATAAGTAGATTTTCAGCCCACCTGCCTTGCATGAGCCTAAGGTGGAGGAGACCTTTCATGAGTTTCCAGGTGGAAGGGTGACCCATTTCTTATGGATGATAGCTTGGGGATGGGAGATTCAAATGGGGATGATGGATCCCAATTTATATCAGCCCCCATACCTCAATAGGAACAATGGGCAGCCCATGATTGCCATATTACATCTCTTTCCTTCATGTGGGAGGAGCCATTTGAATAACTTGAGTTCTTGGAGGAGGCACTTCATGGTGGATTTTTTTGGAGGGGTAGCTTGGGCCACTCTTGGAATTCATGTCATTTCAGCCCAAGGACATAAACAACCCCATACTTATCATAAATGGAGAGAGAAACAAATGAAAAGGGGAAAATTAATCTCTCCATGCAACCCCACTACATTGCACAAACTGGGGGTTGATGATTGTTTTGATGAGCTACCTAGAATAGCTCACTTCATTTGGATGATAGTATGGGTGAGGGAGTCACCAATTGGGAATGAGGCTTCCCATGATTGTCATCACTCCTACCTTGAGGAGGCCATTGGACAACAAGAATATTTCCACTTGCACCTTCCAC
Organism: Pinus albicaulis; assembly: GCA_034641835.2. Classification (NCBI taxonomy): domain Eukaryota; kingdom Viridiplantae; phylum Streptophyta; class Pinopsida; order Pinales; family Pinaceae; genus Pinus; species Pinus albicaulis. The sequence continues at coordinate 1,683,296,693 of CM076579.1, read as the reverse complement.
TTTCTCATGACGTACACCTCTTTGTTTTACACACATGGGAAGAATCATTGGAGGACAGGTTTATTGCATATTATGTTGAGCTATGGTGGGATATATTGATGAGGAGGCCACAAGAAGAGGAAGGGAGGAATTTTTTCTCTACCTTCGCATTTTCTTGAGGAAAAGCAACGTTTTGAAGAGGGAGGACTGTAATATTCCCAAAATTCAGACTTCATCTAAATGGAATATTATAGTTGGCTTTATCTTTAGATAGATGAATAAATGGGTGGGAAGGCCCATGAGTCTCTTAATCATCAATAAACACACTCTAAGTGTGAAAGGAGACCCTTTTTGCAGCTTAATAAGACACCTCCAAGTGTGAACAGGGATTATATCATGTTGATTCAGTCAAGTTTGACCAAGTCAACATCATTAATGAAGGAGGAGTGGATCACCTATAAAACTAGCTCAATTTGAATGAGGATTAGCTTAGACAACTATATATGAGCTGGATTGAAGACCCTTAGGTGTGAAAAGGGCTGAAGCAGGTTGAAGAGATCAACCTTGACCTAGTCAAACAGTGCAATTTAGAGGAGTGGCTCTAATGAAGGCACAATGCAGTTTTGGAGGGAGATTGTTTGTGTGATGGTGGAAACCATAATGAGTGGGACCTAAGGTGAGAAGTCTCACTTATTTTATAAGAAATAGGATGGTATCCATTTGAGGTTATCTTAGGAATTACATTTTGATGGTCTGCTTAGACTTTTCTTTCTTCAGCTGTTTAGCTAAGATTGCTGGTGTTGTTTAGCACTAAGGTTTTCCTGTTTAGGAATTCCTTCTCTTCCCATTAAGGAGCTCTTGGGAGAGGCCTGATCTATCATTCCACACATCCAGCATTGGTGCCAAGCTTCAGTCTTCAGTTTTAGCGCAGTTTTTGCAGGAGGTTGTGTTGAGTTGCAGAGTGTTGCAGTGGAGGGTTGAGAAACCCACTTTCTGAGGTGGTTTTGTAGAGGAGGGAGGATTCCTCCTTGTGGGAGATAAATTTAGAGAGTTCCTGGGCTGATATCATATCTTTGGTAGTAGGCCAAAAAATTCACATCACCTACAGCGTTATTCCATTCTGGAATTGCGTTATTTCTGGAGGGCAGTTTCTGCAGTGGATTCGATGGCTCTTTTTAGGAGTTTTCTTGTGATTGAGAGATTCATTCTTTCATGGGGGAAGACCTTTGATCATATCTGCATCAGATCTACATTCTTACAACCTTATATACTCATGTGCTTCTGTTTGTAGTGATTATTCAGTCATATTGCTAAAAATCACCATTTCTATTCTGGGTGTATTCCTAGAAACCCTTTTCGAGTTATCTAGCTTTTGTGTAAAGGAGACTAGATCTCATTTTCTGAGCCATATTGTCTAATATAATATCAGATCTATTTTTCTCTACTATTCATGTGTACAAACCCTCATTAGACTACACAGTCACTTTTATGCAGTAATTTTTGTGTTGCAGTGTTTGGGGTTTTGGCCTATTTTAGCTATCCTAGGTGAGGGAGGTCTATTTAACCCACCTAGTTTGATTTGTTTCAACTCTATCCTTGGATTTAGGTTGTATATTGATATATTTATGGGATCCAAGAGTTAATTTCGTTATTTATAGCATATATTTCTGAAAATGCATTTTTTTAAGTGCATGCATGTTGAGCAGTCCCATTTTGGGATATTACAGTTGTTGGGTATTGGGTTAGGACTCCTGCTGGCTGTGTGCGCAGAGATCCTATGTCCTGTTGTGTGCAGACCCTGCCGACTATGTATGTAGGTGGGATTTGGGGTATGTAAGAGGCTTTTTGATAAGTAATATATGCAAAGAATTGTGCATATCTGATATTGTTGATATGTCTGGTTATGATTAACGTGGATTTGAATTATATGGTGAATCTGTTACAAGTTGAAAACTATATCTTTCATGTGCTGCAAATTATCTGTGTTATGATAACTATCTCTGCGATCTGATTAAGTCTATTGTGAATATCTTGTTTATGCTTATGCTCGACTGTCCACACGTGGATGCGAAGTCTGTTATTTAGATATGATAATGCTGTGCTCTGATTAGTCACCGAATTCCCTACGAACAACCTCTGATTGCATATATCTGTTGTTATTAAACGTCTTGGCTTACCTTCTCTCTTTCTGGGTGTGGAAACCTGGTTCTAGCACCCTCCCATACTGCTTCGAGTGAGAATTTGGCCTACGCAAGCAGGTCACTACCAAAAGGGCCAGAAGTATAGGGGTTTGTTGGCAAACCTTAACCTTCAAACTTCTGTTAGGACCCCTCAAGCCAACAATTTCCCTCAAAAAAACTTTCAATATCCTCAAAATACATGGAATACACCAATGCCATGGCATGCTTGGCCACCACAACAATATCAAAACCAATCTTCACAAGGTTAGAGGGGATATGGTTATGGAAACCAACCACCACAGCAAATGTATAACCAACAGTATCAATATCAACATCCATATCCTCCACAATCATTTCCTCAATATCAACAATTCCAACAACAACAACCCATGCCATATCTAACTCAAAATCCACCAATGCTAACTCAGTCATAGCAAATTCAGTTGCCAACTAACCAACAACCTCCTAGACCAACATAATTACCAGCTCAGCCAGTAGCTAATCCAAGTAATAAGGTGGATAGACCAGCATATCATGTGGAAGAGGCAACATATTATCCTACATATTCAATTCTTCCTATAGAGGATGTTCACCTAAGGTCTGGGAGGGTACTCCAAAATATTCTCCTCCAATAATTGAAGAACAAATGGAACAAGGAGAACAAAATGAACAATCTCAACCAGAAAATCAAAATTCAAAAGGGTATGGTTATCATGAAACAAACTCCACCATATCCAGAGAGACTTATACAATAGAACATTCCAATATCTCTCCCTGAATTTAGTATTCTGGATGAATTGAAAAACACATATGTTAAAATTCCTTTATTGCAGGCAATTAAAGACATTCCAATATATGCAAAAATGATAAAGGAATTATGCATAAAGAAAACTGGTAGAAGATGTTAGAAAATTATATATTATGAAGCAATGCAACACATAAAATATGCGGAAAATACAAGCACACAAAACACATAAAACCAGAGAGACACAGATATACGTGGTTCACCCAGTTTGGGCTATGTCCACCCCGAACAACCAATCCTTCCTTTCTATTATCCAGCAAAATGAAGAGACACAACCTACAGAAGATCCACTGTAATATCCTCTATTCTCTCTCACAGTCTCCCTATCTGTTTCTCGCTCTGAGAATACACATACGATATACAGCCGCAATACAATACCCTCATACAAAGAGAGGGGTTTCCTTCTAGGGCAAAAAAACCTAAACTAAACATAACTTCTACCGTCAGATCATCTGCCTAATGAACGACCCAGATTGAACCCAACATTGGACCCTTTATTTTGTATCACAACATTGGACCACCAAGGCAACATTTAATTATGGGCGGTGTTGCCACCCCATTTAAGGTACAGGGGTCCAATGCTATGATACAAAATAAACAAGATACTTAGGCTCCACACCCAACAGAAGAAACAAGGATCCACCAACAATCCAAGTAATTGAAAGTCTTTCATCCCTCATGTCTAAGAATGTGGCTATTGAAAAATATGTTGATCCAGGAATTCATATGGTTACTATTTCCATTAAAAAAAAATCAGTACCAAACACTTTAATAGATTTGGGAGCAGCTATCAATGTTATGACAACCGAAACTATGAAACAATTGAATCTGAACAACATTAGACCTACTACTACAGTCTTAGAACTTGCAGACAGATCCAAAGTTGTTCCAGAAGGTATACTAGAGGATATCATTGTCTCACTGGATTCTTGGGAATATCCTATTGGCTTTTTTATTTTGCAGCCAAAAAAAAACTTGGGAGGGCATCCCTTAATTTTAGGCCGACCCTGGTTGGCCACTGCAGATGCTTACATTGGATGCAGATCAGGAAGCATGATTATTGCACATGCAGATGAATGGAAGCATGTCACATTATATCCTCCTGTTTAATCTCCTTCTATATATTCATTACTTGAAGAAGATGAAGAAAAAATATCTAAACCTGTTCTTAGTCTTAATCAAGTTTATAATTTTAGATAGGAGGAAGAAAATGAGGACTTATTAGATCTATTCATCTCAGAACCAAATCTTTCAAAGTAGCTTAGGATGACTCAATAAGAAGCTGCTAGTTATCTTGTAAATGAATGTTTTCAGGAAAATTACACAATACAATCATTTCAAAATACATTTGAAAGCATTTTTCCTGTGAATTAAATTACCAATTCAAATAGAAAAATCATTGAAATTAGTCCTCAAAGACATTTGAATATTGGTAACAATTTACAATCATCACAAGAGGAAAAGCTAATAACATTATTGCAAAAATATTCAAAAGCTTTTGCTTGGGATTATAAAGACATGCTTGGAATTCATCCAAAAACATGCATACATCACATTTATACTGATAATGAAATCAAACCTGTTAGGCAACCACAAAGACGAATGAATCCCATGATGAAAGAAATAGTGAAAGAGGAATTACAGAAACTATTACAGGTCAGATTTATCTATCCTATTTCTGATAGTCAATGGGTTTCACCATTAGTTGTGGTACCTAAGAAAAATGGAAAGTGGAGAATTTGTGTTGATTATCGTGAGATAACAAAGCTACATTAAAAGATCATTTTCCTTTACCATTTATTGATCAAGTGTTAGATTCATTAGCAGGAAAGAAATTTTTCTCCTTTCTAGATGGATTTAGTGGATATAATCAGATAAAAATAGCATTAGAAGATCAAGATAAGACAACATTCACATGCCCTTGGGGAACATATGCATACAATATATTACCCTTAGGTTTATGTAATGCACCTGCTACCTTTCAAAGAGCAGTTCTTGCTATTTTTGTTGATTTGATTCATGAGTGTGTGGAAGTGTACATGAATGACTTCACCGTGTATGGCACAACATATGATGATTGTTTAAATAATATTGAAAAAGTATTAAAAAGATGCATTGAGACAAACCTATCACTTAGCAATGAAAAATGTTTTATGCTGCTAACTGAGGGAATAGTGTTGGGACACCATAAATCTTCTTCGAGAATTAAGGTGGACCCGGCAAAAATTCAGGTCATTGTGGATTTAGCACCACCTAAAACACAAAAAGAGGTTTGAAGTTTCTTGGGTTATGCAGGCTATTACAGGAGATTTATTCAGAATTTCAGTAAAATAACTTTACCATTATTCAAGTTACTTTCAAAAGATGAATAAATCCAGTGGACTGATAAATGTCAATATGCATTTGAAAAATTAAAACACAATTTATCAATTGCACCCATTCTTCGAGGACCTAATTGGTCTTTGCCATTTCATATTTCAACTGATGCATCTAATATAGCTATTGGAGCATCACTCGGACAAAAAGAGAATCAATTCAATTATGCTATATATTTCATCAGTAAAAACTTAACATCAATAGAATTGAGTTATACTGTGACAGAGAAAGAAATGTTGGCTGTTGTACATGCAATAAATAAATTTCGACATTATATAACAAGATATCAAGTTTATATTCATACGGATCATTCTGCTATCAAATATTTAATGAATAAATCCATTACGAATAGCAGAATAACTCAATGGTTGTTATTGATGCAAGAGTTTAATATTACTATACAATATCAACCAGGAAAAGATAACCAAGTTGCTGACTTTTTGTCAAGATTAAATTTACCTGGCGATCCTAATCCGGTATTAGACAATTTTCTAGATAAACATTTGTTTGCTATAAATGTCAATACCCCTTGGTTCGCAGATATAACTAATTATTTATTATCTGATATCTTACCATCTCATTACACAAGTAAACAAAAACAAAGAATAATTAGAGATAGTGCAAGGTATAGCTGGATTAATGGAGATCTATTTTACACTAGTGCTGATTTGATTATTAGAAAATGTGTAAGGGAGGATGAAATAATAGAAATTTTGAAAGCTTGTCATGGTCAACCTTGTGGTCGCCATTTTGCAGATAAAAGGACAACATACAAAGTACTGACACTTGGCTACTATTTGCCATCTATACTCAAGGACTGCAAAAATTATGTCAAAAGATGTGACAACTGCTAAAGAGTTGGTAGACCGGTGGCATCAGATCAAATGCCACTAAAGCCACAAGTACTTATTTAACCATTTGAACAGTGGGCTTTAGATTTCGTGGGACCAATCAATCCTCCATCCAATGGAAAGAGATACATTCTTGTATGTACAGATTATGTGACTAAATGGGTGGAGGCCAAGGCAGTAGTACAGGCAACAGAAGAAACAGTTACATCTTTTCTATATGAAGAAATATTTTTCAGGTATGGAGTTCCTAGGCAAATAGTGACTGATCAAGGTGCACAATTTCCATCAAAAATTGTTCATGAAATTACAAAGAATTTCCAAATCAAACACAGGAAATCCACTCCATATCATCCTCAAGAAAATGGACAAGTGGAATCTACAAACAAAGTTCTAGAAAGTATTATGACAAAAACAGTAAACATGAACATAAAATATTGGTCAGATAAATTGAAAGATGCATTATGGGCCTACAGAATAACTTGGAAAAATACTAATAGTTTCAGTCTTTATCAGTTAGTATATGGAAAGGAAGTTCTATTAGCAATTGAATTTCAAATACAAACATACAAGCTAGTAGCAGAGTTAGGAATGGAATTGTCGCAAGTACAACAAGAAAGGATTATGCAGTTAAACAAACTTGATGAAATTCGACAACAAGCAGTTGAAAATACTACACTAGTCCAAGAACAATGGATTAAATGGCATGACCGATTAATCAAAAATAAAATCTTTCAAAAAGGAGATTTGGCACCTTTTTTTATTCCAAATTCAAGGATTTCAAAGCCAAGTTTACAACTCATTGGCTCGAGCCATATGAGATTGAAGAAATCTACGATAATGCAACAGTCAAAATCAAAAAAATTGATGAATCATTTGTATTGTTTGTGGTAAATGGACATAGGCTAAAAATTTATCATAAGCCTATAGACAAAGAGGATTTTCTAAGAAAAATATCCATGGATTATGATCTGGATATACTAGGACAGCATAGCCATATGCTTTCCAAAACTCCAGTTTAAGAGCCAAAAAAAAATTAAAACATAAAATAAAATAAAATAAATAAATAATGAGTTTGGTTGTGAAAATCCAAGAAATTGGCAGAATCCAAACTCGAATTCTCATTGGAAAACCAACTTGTTTGGCCAATCTGAATTCTATTTTTGTTTTTCACTTACTTTAGTTTCACTTGTGTAGATTTAGCCTCCAAATTTTTCGGACTTGAGGAAAAGTCAGAATATTAGTTTGGGGGAAGGTGTGAAATAAAAAACTATGACAATAGTTTTCAGTAGCAGGATGCGTCAGAAGAAATTCTCAATTATGGAACATTATTGCAAAATTACGCTAGAAAGGGACCTGAAAGTTTAATGTATCAATCGGGACTTGAAAAGACCATAGCAGATGTCAACATGTACCAGAATGATAATTATTTCAAAGCAATTCAGATGCAAAAATAAATAAAAATCCTATCAAGTCTATGAGAACTATAAAAAACAATGTCAATCATCATAACATGGCAATCATCATCAAATGTCGACAAGGGAGTAGTGTACAGTGAGTAAAATTTTTGCTATTAAGTTTTCATATTTTTCAAAAATAGTCTAAGATTGATAAACTAATTTAAATACTAGTTAATGCATCTTTTACCTACATTACATTTCATTTTCACCTACATTACATTTTACCTACACTACATTACATTCCATACTTACAATCCTACCCACATTTTATCATTTATCCATATACTACTATTTGAAATATTTCATATTACTTTCATATCATTTAAACCCAAACCATATATTATCATTGAAATATTTCATGCCACTACCCATATCCTACCCTATGTATTTCTTAATAAAAATAATGATAGATAAAAGGTCCCAAGTTGAACCCATAAGAAATTTCTTTGAAGACCTACAACAACCAAATGAGACAAAGGTTAGCATTATACATTAATTTTAAAAATTTGACTTTTGCATTAGTCAATTTTTAAAAAATTAAAAATAAAAAATCAAAGCTTAAACTATATGGTGCAATTCAAAGGTGGAATGGTGAGCGCGAATACAAAAGAATGAATGGTGGAAAGGTAATGTAATAATACACCATGACCAAAATAGGAATGGTACTTTGGGAAATCATGAATGCAATGAAGTTGTGGTATGCATATGATGGTATGGTAGTAAACCACGAATGCAATGGCAGTGAGGGTATGATAGTGCAATGATGCAATGTGAATTATGGTGTGTATGCATATGTTGGCATGCAAAACAAACCATAATATAAAACAAATGCATGTAGTGAATGGATATGATGGCATATATACAGTATGGAAGATGTAATGAATGGATGCAAACCAGCATGATGGAGCACGATGATGTGCAGGCTGGATGAAAGAGCACGATTTATATTTGCAGGCCGTAGATGTACAAACCATAAAAATGAAATGTGAAAGCGTTCAAAGAGGATGGGCATGACAGTCAAAGGAGGAACATACATGCCAGGTCAAAGAGTCAATGAATGGTTAAGAAATTCAAAAAATAAAAAATAAACATTGTGTAAACACAACAAACTCATTTCTACTCTACTTTAAAACCATTTCTGCTTTGTTGTATGCGTTTTTGCTCCTGTAGGAAACCATTCTGCCCATTTTCAAAACTCAGAAGATCACTGCTAAGAGAAGTAATCACCATCATTGCCATTAAAGGCTCAGTGAGGAAGAAGGAGTGCGTATTCAAGCATGTCTTGGTTTGTATGAAACCACTGTGTGAAACGCAAAGGAGAGATAAGTGTGAAGGCTGAGAGGAGAAAATGTAAAGGAGGAAGCCAGAGATATAGTGAGCAAGGGAAATTGGAGTGATAAGAGGCAATCATGGCCCGAAATCTGAAAAAAATCAATGGTGCCAACCAACAGGAAGAGAAATTTTCTGAGGAAGAGGTAAGATCCGATTGCGTTTGTGAAATTCGGGATTGTATCAATAAGTCACACTCTGAGTTTAAAAAGGAGTGTATTTATTTCAATTTGCAAGCCTGTCATGCAAACAAATCCTGCATTAAAATAATTTAAAAATGTGTTGACAAGTTTTATATATGCTCTGCCATCAGTCAGTCACGATTTTTCTTTTTGAATGAGTGTGTTAAAAGAGAGGGTTTTAATGGATTAGTATGGATTTAAAAACTCCAGTTCAACTGAAGAAGATCACAGAAGTCATAAAGGAGAAAGCACATAAGGAAAGGTAATGTTAACACATCTTCCTTCAGTGTTTTAATGCATAACAGAAAAATAGAGAAGTGAAATTCGAATGCATGAGGGAAAGTGTGAAGTTTAGTTGTAAATTGTTTTTAAGAATACACTCAATCTACAAATTTAAAACACAAGTTTGTGAAGATGGAATGCAGAATAAATGTGTTTTGAACAGAGATTGAATTGAAGAGAAATGGAGTAAGACAAGTTTACCATGAATTTTCTTTTATAAATGATTGAAGTATTATTTTGAATGTACAATGAATAAGGATGCAGTGTTTTGAAAAATTTTGTATGAAATAAGGAGTACTGTGTATAATTTTTTTTTTTACACAGTTCAAAAAAATTTCAAAACAGAGGATGTTTTTAAGAAGATACTTTTCAAATCATTTGCAAAGCAGAGGTTGATTTTTAAGGAGAAAACAGATAATTGATAGAAAGTGTAAACATTAGAAACATATATTATGTTTTCTTACAACATTTCCTATCAAGTTATTTTTGTTTGATTTTAGTAAGAGTACATTATTCAAAAGAAAAGAGACAGAGAATTGGTTGATTGCCAAAAACAGTGAAAACAGAGAGGTAATCTTACTACCACAGTTATACTCAATGTTTAATTTTTATTTGAAAAATGAAATTAATGACAAGGGATGGTCACATTAAATGATTTTCAAAACAAATGACTTCCAGAACAGAGCCAAAGGATTTCCAAATAGAACACTGGGGAAGGGACACTGTGGAAAAACTTTATCAGTCATGATTGATAGGGTTTTTAAAAAAATCCAGAGGCCACAATGAGAGAGTGACAAAAGAATTTGTAAAGAACTTCACACAAAATGAAACCATGGTGGGAAACATGCCTATCTCTTTAAGTCCTGAATATATTTCTGAAGCACTAGATTTATCATTTTCAGGAGAATTGTATCATAAGGGTTTGCATTTTAGAGACAAAGGGTGGACTTTCTTCCTAGATAAAAATAGGAAAGGCTCCTTCGACAGGTCAAAAGGTATTCCTAGAGAATGGTTTAATGAACAATGGGCTGAATTGGTGTTAATAATCCAAAAATATTTCACTTGTGATACTAGATTCAGTGTGGTGCATCTTTACCATGTAAGGATACTTCAGCACATAAAGGGAGACATAAGAATAAACTTGCCTTATTTCTTCTATAGGAGTTTGTTGAAAATGATAGAGAGAATTAAGTCAGAGCCAAACCCAAGGAAGTGCAATTCATTCAACAGGGACTTATTAAAATTCTTGTTGATCATCAATTGAAGATTAATGGGATAGTTTGGGAGGATTTCCTAGCAGAGAATAGGTTTGTAGAACAAATTGAGGAAAACAAAATTAAACCCATAAAAGAAACAAGAAATATCATATATACACCTCTCTATCCATCTACAAGAGAAAAGAAACAGCAGGGAGCTATGGTATTAGAAAAAGAAACATCCTTTGTGACTATTTCCAGAAAGAAAAAGGAAAAACATTTAGTAGAACCAGAAGTCCAAATCTTGGAAACTTCTCCTACCAAGAAACAATCCACTGAAATTCTTGAAATGTTTGAAAAACAAGTTTATGAGAATTTTTTAGATAAAGATTCATTCTTTGAGAACAATGAAGTAGAAGTTGTTTCACTTTCTAAAGATTCAAAAGAGGAAGATCATAATCTTTTCAGGGTCAAAGAGCTTACTGATAGGTTAGAAATATGCAGGATCATGGAAAGACACTTGAGAGAAGAAAATGAGAATTTCAAATTAACCACTGAAAAATTGGTTAAAGAGAATGAAAAGATTAGTGAAGAAATGGAGAAAATGAAAAATAAAAATAATCTTCTTTACACACAGGCTTTCAAGTGGCTTCAGGAGAAAAACTCCTGGAAAGCCAAGTATGAGAAGCAGAAAGTGAAAGCTTCAATTTACAAGGAAGAAAGGTTAAGGACATGGATTCTAGTTTTCCTACAGCACAACATGAGGTTACAGGATTAGGGATTGGGCCAACATCAGGACTCCGGAGGTCAAAGAGGAAACATCAAGCATGAGGGCATGCTTGATCTTCAATTTGGGGGAGATGTTGGGCATTGTTTTAATCTCTTTTTGTTTAAGAAATACATTTTATTTTGCTACATTATCCATCCATTTTCCATCATATTTACCTCACATAGACCTAAAGATGCATAATCAGATATTTAATTTATGTTTTTCAATTATTAGATGTTTTTGTGAAATTTGAAATTTAAGTGCAATTTTGGACAGTAGCAGAAATTCCCATAATGGCATAATGATTTGCACATGTGCAGGACACTTGGGCTCGAGCTGGATATGTTTCTAGAAAGCTCGGGAACTAGGAGTAACATTACACCTTTTGATACAACTAGATTGAGCTTTAATAGGCTCAGTCAAAGGTGGTCAAACAGGACAAGTCTTTATGGGGATCCCTAGAAACTAGGTCTACACTCTTATTTTATGGGATTTTTCTAGATTATGGTGGATATGGTAGATCAATTCGACTTGATATTATAGGATAGGGATATTTATGATTGCTTGAGATATTTTAGATCAATTTGTTAAACAATTCATCTATTTAATCCTCACACTTTGAAGGCTTTGACAATCAAAACTTGTATGACTTATTGTTATTATATTTGAGACTTGAAGACATAATAGAGGATCTATTCTACCATATTTTGATGCTACTATATGCTGATTGATTACTTGAATTCTTGAGTAGCTGATTTTACCTTCAATGTGCGAGGCAAGGGTGGAAGGGCCCCCACACCGATCTAAGTACACTTCATAGTTTTCATAGTTGTAATTGATTTGCTTAGATTTATTTCCTACTTTCATGTTTTTACAATAATGTTATTGATATATGTAATTGGTAATTAAGGACAACTAGGACCTCTAAGACTATAGCCTCTTGACTATGATTCCATGTATCTTAACCTATTGTTTAATTAGATTTCCTGGTTTCATGTTTTTACAATAGTGTTGCTGATATATGTAATTGGTAATTAAGGACAACCATGACCTCTAAGACTAGAGCCTCTTGATTATGATTCCATGTATCTTAACCTATTGTTTAATTAGATTTCTTGCTTTCATGTGTGCACAATGGTATTAATAATGTATGTAATTGGTAAATAAGGACAACCAAAACCTCTAATACTAGACCCTCTTGATTATGATTCCATAGATTTTTAATCCATTATTTAGTTAAATTTCCCGCTTTCATGATTTCGCAATAGTGTTGCTGATATATGTAATTGGTAATTAAGGAAAACCAAGACCTCTAAGACTAGAGCCTCTTGATTATGATTCCATGTATCTTAACCTATTGTTTAATTAGATTTCCTGCTTTCATTTTTTTACAATAGTGTTGCTGATATATGTAATTGGTAATTAAGGACAACCAGGACCTCTAAGACTAGAGCATCTTGATTATGATTCCATATGTCTTAATTCATTGTTTAGAAGTTAATTAAGATAATTCTTATATTTGTAATATGCATTTCACTAACCATCCATAGTTCATCTTCTAAATTTGACTGTGATTGAAACCCATATACTTTGGGGATGCTTCTAAGTTAACCAACCCGGATTGATATTAAATACTTGCGTTAATTTGCAACTGTAAATTGACCCAACACCCATCTTGTGCAAAGGATGGCAATACCCACTGATACTTTTGAGGGATTCTCTGTTTTGGTACCAGGAGATAGAACAATGCAATGCATGCATTATGTCCCATCACTTTCAGTCACCATGGGAACCTATAATTTGGTTGATCACTTCTTTGTGGTTGACATACGAGACACCAATGCGATTTTGGGTGTTCAATGGTTGATTACATTGGGTAAAGTCACCACTGAATGGGAGGCTTTGCAAATGGAATGGGTGGACAAGAAGAGTGGTGAATCTCAAATGATCAAAGGCATGCATACATACCTGATCCAGGGTAAAATATTGATACCCTTAACCAAGACCTTTTACTTCAGTTGATAATTAGAATTGCATTTAATTAAGGCGTTAATGAACATGAATGAATAAGTGTATGATGTAAATAAGAGGAACATAAATGAACAATATCAACAATCATAAGAACACGTCGTTTGAAAACAGAGTTTTTCCAGGAGGGACTACATCTCTGGGCCTCGGTGTCAAGATGGTGTAGGCCACTGCATTATGTGTTGTAAGAAGAAGATGTAAATGGATGTGTTTTCTTATGACATACAAGGAAAAATGCCCTCACGCAGGAGTGGCTGGAATTCTTTAAGAGATGTTCCACTATGGAACTCTCAGACATAAAGAAAGACTCTTATCAGTATGACCATAGCTAATATGTAATGAATAAGAGTATCCTGCCAATCCTGGAAAACAAGGGATCTCCACAATATACATATGAAAATGAGCATCTCGCCAATGTGGCATAAAAGGGATCTCATACATGACACAAATCCATTAGGGGAATTTTGAGGTCTAAAATGGGCCTCCTAAGGAAATTATAAAATAACAGTGGAAATAATAAAATAATATTTGATTACATCATCAGATTTTATAGGGAAAAAAGAAAAAACTACTTTTTTCAACTCATATCTTCAACTCATCTCCCAAATTTTTTACTCAAATTTCGAGCAAGATTACTCATTGGATGTAAAATTTAATTCCTCATCCAAGGAGTACCTATGTTGCATACTTTCGATGGGTTATGCTACACGAAAAATGAGAAATACATGAAAAACGTGATTACAATCACGTTTTTTATGTATTTCTCATTTTTCATGTAGTAGGGTCCATCAAAAGTATGCAACATGGGTACTCCTTGGATGAGGAATTAAATTTTTCATCCAACGAGTACTCCTGCTCGAAATTTGAGTAAAAAATTTGGGAGATAAGTTGAAAATACAAGTTGAAAAAGTAGTTTTATTATTTTATTATTTTTTAATCTTTTTACCCTTTTACTTAAAAAATAGAGAATCATCCCCAATGGTTGACATCATCATCTTGAATCTTATTAGTTCTTATAAAGTTTATTTTTTTGTACATTTTTCTTAGGAGGCCCATTTTAGACCTCAAAATTCCCCTAATGCCATAGCTGAAAATACATCAATAACAACACAAGGCAAGATCCCACGACTCATGTATCAACCGGGATCTGCAAGACATAATGCATCTCAAGAGAAAGAAATGAATAAGTACATGAAATCAACATCATATACCTCATGATGACATTTGTTGTACGCTGAGCTGCTCTACGGTTGAATCTGAAAACACCATCAATCTTGTGGCATCGAAAAATGTGAAAACGACTGGTCACTTGTAGAAATCTGACACCTGCATAACCCAATGTTACACATTATTTTGTCACCATGACATTTAACTATCTATATGGGTTCATCATGACCTATATAATTCTCCTTTAGAGGTCTACAACCCCAAAGTTCCTAAACCAAGTCTTGGATTTGGAGTTAATGTCATTAAAGACATAAAAAGCCTAACTCTGCACTTTTCCTATCCCTTACCTATGGGGCCACACCTTTTTGCTCTATAAACTGTGGAACATACCGCATGTTCTGTGTATTTAAACTGTGCATCCCCGTAAAAGGTAAAATGAAAGAAAAATTAAGTTCTAGAAGCCCAATTGGTCGAATATTCTCCCAGCTAGGAGCTTCGAGAAGCACAATCTAGTTGAGCTTCTATCCCTTCATTCATGAACCTTTATCCCTTCATTAAAGGAGTCTATCTCTTGGTATTTGGAGCTTAATCCCTTCATGAGAGGAAATATCCCTTCCTTACTGGAATGGAAACCACCTCTCTTCTGCTATAAATTGAGGCCATTGTTTAGTCTCAAGGGTACTTAGAACTTGGTATTTTGAGAAGAATCACTGAAGAAATCATACTCTCTCTACTTAACATCACTCATATGAGAACGATCACATACTCATATCTATGCTAGTTTAGAGAGTGAAAGGGCTTGTCAAACCGAAGGAAAATGCTTGTTCAAGACCCTGGAAGAACCTGTACAGCAGCAAGGCGAACAAGGTTGTAAGGTTACTTCTTATCATACAAAATAATACAAATGGATTTTGTTTTCTCATTAACTTGTTCATGTATCTACTTGAGTAATTTAATTCTTGAATTCCTTGATCATTGAGATAGATTATTGATTTGTGAATTATTATATCTTGCAGGTTCTTTTAATCCTCTTCCATGTCCTTGATTGCAGGTCTCATATGCTAAAGTGACTTCTTTTGGAGCGACTGGAAAGAAGACTACAATGAGCGTTGGACTTCAGGTAGGTCCTCATCCTTCATTATAAATAATTCTGAATCACATATAATCTAGAGGAAATGGTTTTCATTTTTCTGTTTGTTTCTAGATATCCTTAGGATACTAGGGAGATCGTTCTTGTCTGCAAGAAGGATTTGTCCATGTAACAAATTGGCGACTCCACTGGGGACATTCCGAACTTAGTTTTCCTTTCTATTTTTGAGTTTGACTTTTGAATATTTTTTCTGATTTTGATTAGTCCACACTGGGTTGGGTAACTTATTTCTTAGAATCCCTGAAAAGTAGATTTGAATTTTTATTTTTTCTATATGTTTTCTGGTCTCTGCACTTTTTGTTTAAAAACAGTGCGGTAACCTCTGCAGTTTTAGTGTAAAAACAGTGCAGTACCGCACTTTTTTGTATTAAAACCTGTGGACTTAAGGAAAATTTTTGAAAAATTAAAGATTCTCTTTTCTTGAACCAGATTACCTAATTCTCAGAGTTTGCCCAAACTTTTTTTTGACTATCAAAAGCCTTCTGTGTTAGTTTCTTTCAGTAATTTCTGTGTTTGAGTGACTTTCTATTGATTTGCATTTTTATGAGTAATATTTTTCCTTTCCTTCTTGCTACTCTAAATCAGAGACTATTATATACCTTAGCTGACTGGGATGTCATTGTTTTCTTGTTGAGCCATTGAAATTTTGCAGATCTTACTTTTATGAAAATTAGATTTCATTTTTTCATTTGCAAATCTAGAAAACCTTTTAGCTTGATAAGGCTTGAATTTCACTTCAAACCATGATAGGATGTTTTTTATTTTTGCTGAGATAAGCAGAAAGTCTCTTGGTTGGATTACAATCTAAGCATAAAAATTCTCAAAACTTTAAGAGTTCAAAATTAGAGTTTTTCTTTTACTTTTGGATTTTATGTTTTTAGGTATTTTGGTTTTCTTTTGAAAAGTTTGATTGTAGTTTCTGATTCAAATGATTAAAGGGATTTCATTTTGAACAAGTGATCATTTTTCTACGAAATTGAGATCTCATGAAATAGTTTTCTTTTCAAGGATTCTTGTTTTGAAAGAAAGAATTGATGTTTTGAAAGTATTTGAATCTCTCAAACTCTTCCTTTAGATAGGTTTTCATTGAAAATAAATGAAATTTTTTTCATATAGATGCATTTTAGCATATTTTTGAGTTGGGTCATTAAACATCATCGAAGTTTCACTTCCATACCCACTATGCTAAGAAACAACAAATTAAAAATAACGCTTAATTAAAATCAATCTATCAAATGTTATGTTTTCTAGGGCTCTTTTCCACCAACATAGCTTAGGCTAGTGCCTTAGAATAGGTTGTACTTAACTCTCCAAGGCAGTTTAAAACAAACAAATAGTAAATCTTACGGTAGGAAAATCCAATTGTAGCATGTATGCTCTGGGAAGCTCCTCCTAAAGGAGTTAAGCACGAGATCATATCCGAACCAATGAGGTAATCATAACTATCTCATTGGGAAAGATAGAAGATGTGCACATATTAAAAATGGTAAACCTCGGATACACCATTGTTGAGGAGCCTGGGGTCACTTGTCGGTAAACCTTGGATTATGTCAAGGAGCCTTTAGGGGGATTGAGCTAGTTACTCTGCGCTTGCATGTATATCAGATCGTAGAATATTCCCTCAGGTATATGTGTTCCCGTTGGTGACCTTAGTGGCCATAAACTTTAGGATTATTTCCCAAGGTGACGGTGGAGGGAAGGTCCCACTGTACCTGGAGAAAATGTCGACTAGACTCACTTGGACTCTCCAGAGGGTTATCTTCACTCGAGATGGATTAAGTGGAGAAACTTGCGCTGGTATGTTTCATTAAGCAGGTTGTCGGGGTAACTGTTCCAACCACCATTTCTGCATTAAAATTCTACGATGTTAGATTTCATCACCAACAAGTGTTTTTAGTGCGGGAATCTACTGTTTGTGCGTGGTTTGAACTCCTAGATTTTATAGGCGTTTGATCAATTTGATTGTTTCCTTAGAGACTTTAGGATTTTTTATTGAAATTTTCTTTGATTGCGTGTGTTTAAAAGTTTTAATCGTGGCTGAATTACCTAGAAAATTGTGTAGAACTCAAGGGAAACCCCCTGAGTATACACCAAGCCAATTAGAAAAACTTAAATCTGAGAAAGGAAAATCATCACAGACTGGATCCACAGAACAAGGAGAATCATCTATAATTATTCATCCAGATTACGAAGTAGATCAACCACACGTAGCAGAACATACTCCATAGAAAATTTTGATTTCCAAATTAGCAGAACTTGCTTCTACAACAAGTGAATTATCAGCTACTAAACCCGAAATTTCTGAACCGGAAACTGAACCTGCCATGTCTAAAGCTACTTCAGAGTTCATTGATCCAACCCCTGGTAGTCCCGATTCACCCAGAGTAAAACATCTCATTACTGAAGATCTTCCTCCTAGTCTCATTAGTATTGAAGAAATTTTTGGTCCAAAAGAAGAAATTATTCTTCCTGAAACCATCAAGAAACTTTAAATCTTAGAGAATGAGAATCGATTTTTTATAGTCCTTTTCGATAAGATGCTTAGTATTCTTCATTGACAGATTTTCTACAAAACGTTGGTCTGAATTTTTCGCCATCCCGAATTCCTTTTTACCCGACACCAATAGGTTATATACCGCCACTAAACATGTCTAGTGAGTCATCCATGTTTTCTCAATCTCCAGAAACATATTTATATGGTGGACCATCTGTTCCTGTAGGATACCAGTCACTCTCTGGTACTTTCTCAGGAGCAGTTCCTTTTCCAAACAAACCTTTGCCATCATCTAATCCAAACGAAACAAATATCAGAACATTAAACACAGGACAAATTTTTATGATGTCTGGAAACATTCCAAACCCTCAACCTCAGGGTAGTAATTTACCACCTAGGGGGCAACCCCAGGGTAGTAATTTACAGCCTAGGGGGCAACCTCAAGGACAGTACATACCTCAGGGTCAATATCAACCCCAAGGATAGTACATACCCCAAGGTCAGTACATACCTCAAGGTCAATATCAACCTCAAGGACAGTATCCAACACAGGGCTTACAACCTCCTTTAGGATAGCAGTTCTACTCAGAACAACAATTGTTACAAGGAAGTGGAAATTATCTAGCTAATTATTAGCAATATGTTCAACCTAGTTATGGTCCTTCTTATACACAACCTTCAATGGGTCAATACCCTGGAGTAAATATGGTGTGGGATCCATCCCAATTTCAACAGAATTTGCAACCTAATGTGCAAGTACCCTATTACCAACCTGGACAACCAACTGGTTATGGTCCAATCGAACAACCTGTCCAACCTACAGTCCAAATACCTGCACCTAGTCCTATTCAGTAGCCTGGTCCGAGTACACCTCGAACTCCACCACAAACTGCTGCTGCAAGTTCTGTTCAAGCTACCACACCTGTTCCTGGTGTATTTGCAGCTCTTGTTTCTACTGCCCCTCAAATATCAATACAGATTCCTCAAGTTTCTGCACCGCAGCCTAGACCTACCATTCATACTTCTATTCAGATGCCTGTAGGACAACCTGGTACAAGTACAGTTATAACAAGCCAACCGCAGTTTGTTTATAAACCGTATCAAGGGCAATATCAATATGGACCTGTTCAACAAAATCCAGTTTACCAGTATCAACCATATCTTGGGTACACATATCAAACACCACAACAACCCTAGTATGGTTCGGTTAATCCTGGTTATCCAGGAGGCATTATGATTCCAAATGCATAAGCTATTCCAGGATATCCTGGATATCCTCCTCCTGGTACTAATATAATTTCACAAGGTTATCAATTCAATCAACAGAACCCTAACCGTCGGTTTCCTTTCATAACAACTTTGGATTTACCTGATTTGTCACACCTAACGAATTATCCCATCTATTATCTTCCATATTGGCCACCAATGCCAAAAAAGTTTCCCAGTGACATCCCAAAGTTTGAAGGTAAATCAGGAGAGGATCCATCTAATCATGTCATGACTTACCACCTTTGGTGTGCATCCAATTCATTGATCGATGATTCAATTCGGTTAAGAATTTTTCAGAGAACTCTTATAGGTTTAGCTGCCAAATGTTACATTGAGTTACCACGAGGCTTATTTAAAAATTTCAATGCATTAGCAATAGCTTTTTTAACAAATTTTCAGTTGCCAGTTAGATATGACAATGGCACCGAATTACTGACTTCACTAAAACAATCTATGTCTACGTACATATCAGATCACATTCATGAATGGAGACGTAGGAGGCGTTTGGTGAAAGTCTTTATTCTAGATCAAATTTTGGCCGAATGGTTTATTAAATCATTACTACCAAAAATAACTGAAGATGTAGCTAAAGGAGGAGTTGTTACAGAAGAAAAAGTCATTGCTCAAGCTCAGTATCTTGACCTTGTCTATACACAGTAAGGTACTTTGTATGAAAAAATCCTGGATTTACCTGGCTTTGGTCAGATAACTACGACTCCTTCAGGATCTCATGTCGCTGATGGTGTAATTGGATCTATTAGTGCTAATAACAGTAAGAAGAAATCTTCAAAGGTTACTTCTCATATTATAACTTTGCCCGATTCACCAAAAGGAGATTCTTCCCTGGAAACTTCTGCCGATATCCATGTTGTAGATTCATCTACAGCCAAAAATTAAACTGATAATAAGAAGAAGGGAAAGAATAAGAACAAGCAAACGTCTCCAAAAGAGAAAACTGAAAAAACTGAACCGACTGACGATAAATGAAAACCTTGTTATCCTTGTCTTATATGTGATGAGGATCACTTTACTAAAGAGTGTCTACATATGTCTTAGGTATCTAAATTCGTTAAGGGTTCACCAACACCTGCTGTCTTGAAGGATCCTTTTCCAGTTCAGGATAACAAAATGATTGGATCTTCTTCGAATACATCAGCAGATATATTGATGATGTCTCAAGTCATGGTTGTGACGCGATCACAAGACTACGGAAGTAAAAATCCTACTACTGGTAAAGAAGTAGAAAATTATAATTCAACACCAGCTACATATCCTTCGGTTTCTGATCCACTTCACATCGAGAAACCAAACCCTGACTTAGAAATTAAACCGCCTGCTAAAGGTGTACTTCAGAAATCAGCTTTCAATCCACATGTGAGAGCTTCTCAAAACTACAGCATTGTTGAAGATTTGGAAATTTTCCCTTCAGCAATGTCAGCCTTGGAAGTGCTGCAATCATGTCCAACACAAAGGAAATTAGTTTTGTTAGCTATAGGAGTCATAGATCTTCAATATTCAAACCTTATGGTCTTCGATTTAGAAAATTTTACACCAAGACTCCCCCATCAAATGGCTTTCCAGATTCCAATGTTAGTAAAAAACAAATGTTGCTTTCGTACTGTGATTGATGAGGGGGAGTCAATGTGCATAATGTCATTAAATTGTTGGAAATCACTTGGTTCTCCAACACTTAACCAGTATCCGACTATCCTCAAAGCTTTTGATGGAAGAGGATTCCATCCGTACGTAAATTTACAGGATCTACCTATAGAGGTCGAAGGAAAAACTTTTAATCTAGATGTGGAAGTTGTTGATGCCCCTCTGGATTACAACCTTCTTCTAGGTCGAAGTTGGTCTTATGTTATGATTGTTGTCGTATCATCAGTCTTTCAGTTAATCATGTTTCCTCATAAAGGAAAGATCGTAAAAATTGACCAGCTTTCATATTATTCGTCCGACCCAGCTTCTACTGATAGTATCCAAAATGTTGGAAAATCGACCATTCCTTATGAAGATGTCAGAGTAGGTTTAATTAAAGATTATGCTTTAATGGGATCTTTTTCTATGCCTCCACCTAATGTACTGCGAACTATTTCTAATATC
The DNA here is from genome assembly GCA_034641835.2 of Pinus albicaulis. Taxonomy (NCBI): domain Eukaryota; kingdom Viridiplantae; phylum Streptophyta; class Pinopsida; order Pinales; family Pinaceae; genus Pinus; species Pinus albicaulis. The sequence continues at coordinate 1,683,275,076 of CM076579.1, read as the reverse complement.
AATATGATTACATCAAGTATTATTCCATTTGATGATCCTTGGGTAGTACCTTTAGAGTCAGAACTAGATTCTTTCAATGGTGCGATGCCTTTGAGTCCGTTTGAGATAACATATCAAGCATTACAGTCATTTTCTGATATATCATCAACTGATTCTGATCTAATGAATGTGATCAATGAAGAATCGTTTTCACCTTCAAGCTCAGCCTTGACATCAATTCCTGATCCTTTTCAACAAGTATTTTATACTGATGAACATATTCACGAATTTTTTTCTATGGATGAATTACCATGGGAGGATCTACATCATAGATATTCATTTTTACCTGACCTTGATAGACTTGAATCTGATTTTTCATCAATTTTTACCATTGACTATGTCAAAGAACCACAGAATCCTCTATTGATTACCAATTCGGATTCTGAGATGAACTTAGGAAATATTTCTATGACGGTTCCCATTGCAATATCAGTTAAACCAGGAGTTGTTGAAAACATTCATATAGGCGCTTCTTGTACAATGAATGAGATTAATACATATAAAGGCCTATTTCAAGAATTCCTTGACATATTTTCCTGGTCCTATGAAGAAATTCCTAGGAATTGATCCAATGATTGTCATTCATGAAATAAAAATATACTCGAATGCTAAACCTATCAGACAAATATTACATCAAATACATCCATGAAAAGCTGTTGCTATCAAAGCTGAAGTTGAAAAATTACTTCGAGCAGGATTTATTTATCTGATCCCTTTAACAGATTAGGTATCTAGTATTGTTCCTGTTAATAAAAAACAAGGAACAATAAGAGTATGTATCAATTATAGGGATATTAAAAAAGCTTGTCCAAAAGACAGTTATCCAACTCCTTATATCAATTAGATCATTGATGATTGTGCCAGAAGTGAAATTTTTTCATTTATGGATGGATTTTCCGGATACAATCAAATAAACATACTCCCTGTTGATCAACCAAAAACAACATTCATTTGTCCTTGGGGAACTCTTACTTATTTTAAATTACCTTTCGGATTAAAGAATGTTGGCGCAAATTTTCAAAGGGAAATGTCTTATGTTTTTCATGACGTTAAACACATTGTGAAACCTTATCTTGATGATTTACCTGCTCACTCATTGCACAGGAAAGATCATCCTACTCATTTACAAGCAATCTTTATGAGATGTAGGCACTATAATATTCGTCTGAATCCTCACAAATGTGTTTTTTGTGTACAATCTGGATGATTATTAGGATTTGTTGTTTCGAAGGTTGGCATTCGTGTCGATCCCTTGAAGGTTGAGTCTATCATCAACTTACCTCATCCTTCCACACTCTGTTAACTCCAAGTTGAAGCCATTAATAAATTTTTAACCACCATGATTAAACGAATAATTGGGATTCATAAGTTGAATTGGCATACCATGCTTTTTTCAGCGCTATGGGCATACCGAACCTCAGCAAAAACTGCTATAGGTTTCACTCCTTTTCAACTGGTTTATGGTTTAGAAGTTGTGTTACCTATTGAATGCGAAATACTGTCACTCCAATTAACCATAGATTTACTACCAGCTACCTCTGAAGAGGAAAAACATTTTTTGTACTTAACTCAATTAGATGAGACTCGGCGCGCTGCTGCATTAGCAGCCGAAGCTCATAAAAAATTCGTTAAAGATCAGTATGACCAAAGTGTTACACCTTGTGTTTTTTCAGAAGGTGACCTAGTCTTAGTAGACGATCAAGCTAACGATAAACTAGGAGCTCGGAAATTCGAACCCATGTGGCATGGTCCTTATATTGTCAAGTGAGTGCTTGCAAAAGGGGCCTATGAATTGACTGATTATGATGGGGTCTCTTTAGACAAACCTAGAAATGGGCCATATCTGAAGAGATATTATGCTTGATTCTTGTGTGAAGATCTTAATTGTATATTAGTTATTTTTTTTGCTAGTGTGCCTTAGATTAAACAAGTGTGCCTAGTTTAAGTTTGTTTTACTACTATTCCTACTTATCTTGATTACTCTTGATATTGCAGATTTCGACATCCCTTCAAACGTGCATTGGTTTTTCTGATGGTTCTTTTCATAGTACATGGAACATTTCTTTCGCAGCTTGGGTTATTTATTCACCCACTGATGAGTTAGTTCTATGCATGGGGTAAGCCTTGGTCAAAAAACAAATAATATTGTAGAATATAGCGCAGTTATTGAGTTATTATCTAAAGCCATTTCATTTGGAATTCGAAGTTTGATCGTTAGGTTAGATTCTAAACTCATTGTATTACATTTAAACAGAGTATATGCAATTAAAAATCCAGTGTTATTGAGATTTTTTTTGAAGGTTCGTCTCTTGGAACGACAGTTTGAATACATCGAATATCAACACATTCCGTGAAATTTAAACACATTGGCTAATGCATTAGCTAGTAGTGTTATAAACAGAGATTTGCAACGTTAAAGCAGTAAATCAAAACAACATTCGATATGTGTTGAACAAGATAGCTGGAAACAGTAGTAATATCATAGATAGAAGTAGTGTTTTCAAAAAATATTACATCGTCCACAACCATAGGTTTAAAACACCTTATGATCTAAAAAATAGTGATATAAAAAACAAAATACAACAGCCCACATAATCATCCACTATCCATGGTGATGATCATGATAGTAAACTAGCATCTGCGCTACTCTACGCAAGAATCTCCTGAACTGACTAGGACCACCAGTGACAAGTCTCTGTAGATGAAGAGGAATATCATCTGTCGATGTATCTGGGATATCTAAAGTCAACCTCTCTAGGTTGTGCTCTAGGTCAGTAAGGATCTATGCTGCCTGATTTTGGGGCGATGCAACAGGCTCTGTTTGCTTCCTCTCGAAGCGACGGAGAGTGGCAGGCCTTTGTGGACCAACATCTGCATTTTAAAAAATTTGTCATCAGTAGTGAATGATTAAAAAACAAAATAAAAATTAGAGTTAAAAACACATCAAAATGATTCATTTACCTAACTCGTCCCATTGTGCTCCTAGAGGAAGGGACATATCAGGGTCACCACGAAAATCTATCCCAACATACCGAAAATCTTCAATGGCAAAGATTTGGTTCTGTAAGCAATGAAAATATTAAGGTGTAAATCAAACTATCTCAAAACCATCACCATTGACGGGCCATCAGTGCCACCCAACGGACCATCCGAGGCTCTCTGATCCCACCATCATCAACCGAGATAAGTTGGGGGGCAAGGGATGGAATCCTCTCTAGAGCGAAAGAAACTAAGATAGCGCCATATCCAAAGTTTTTCAACTTTGCGTTCTTAGCCCTGGTCAATTGGCCTTTTACAGTAGCCAATACTCCTTCACACCAATTGAAGATGATACCTCTGTTAGTGTCCCGTAATTTGGCAGATTGGTAAACCAAATGACAGGGTAACATCAGACCAATCTTTGGAGTCCTAGGACCTAACCTTCCTAGACTCAAAGAGGGCTCTCTCTATTATGCAAAGGATGTGAACTTGTTCACTTTGAATAATTGATTTTAGGCTAGTTGTTTAAGTATAGTTTGTTTGTTTGTTTTGGGTTGGGGTAAGATGATCAAGTAGGATAGGTGGAAAGAGAGATGATCGAATCAATAGGGTTATGGGGTCAGATAAATTCAAGAGTGTCTAAATGATGAAAAGGGTGTACTGCAGGGCCTATTTAGCAAGGTTAATGGATCCTTTGGGTGATGTATGAGGTGTAATGAACATTAAGTTTGGGAAAAAACTAAGAGGTCTTAAACATATATAGTCTGAAGAAAAAACTCATGAGGTAGGGAAAACCATTAATCTCTATGAACAATACTCAAACTGATAAACATGTAAGATGAACTTTCCAGTGAAACATAGAAGCATAAGAACTCCTAACTTTAGAAATTCACCTTCAGCTTTTGGAAAAACACATAAGATAAAAAAATAACTCAATTTATGGAGAGGGAACTCCTAAAAAACATATATCAAGCTATTTGGAACTATGAAATAATTTTTTAAGCATAGACAAAGGGCAAGATCGAATGAGTTCTCTTTGACTTAACCTACTCAATCAATAATCCATAGAAAGGCTTCAAAATAGGGTTTTGAGAACTTCAAATAAGCAGGGCATACCATGAATCATACTTGTAAGGTATCATATTAACCATTCATGAAACAAAAACAAATTTTAGTGGACCTAAGGAGCAGTCAAGAATTCCTTAAGATGACTAAAAGAGAAAACATCAAAGCTATAGCAAACAGGAGGTTTGAGGTGCTTCCATGAGCAGGTCTCAACCTACACATTTCTGATCTATAACAACCAATAAGAATGAAACATAAATAAATACAAGAAAACACTAAAAAATCAACAAAACATCACCATTCACCAAGCTATGGAATCCTACAAACATGCTTCTCCATCATCAAGCCAAGCAAGCCATTCATCCACTTCACAAAACCAATATCTTCTCCAAGATCATAAAACCATGTATTTCTCTTAAACACATCAAGTCCCAATGTTTACAATGAATCCTCATGCCTTATATAACAGATAAGGAGAGGAGATCCCACTATAGCATCTAGAAGCCTATTGGCCAAAGAGAAATATCCTAACTTGTCCTTGAGGCCTTACAAGGTCCAAGGCACAAAATATCCTACAAAATACCTTTTTTGGCCTAAAATAGCAATTATATTGAATTTTAGGCTCTAAAAAGCATGATAAAACTTTCCAAATTCACATTTTTCCCACTCATTCACAGGTGCGTAACATATTGTGTCAAACAGTGAAATTATGTAAGGTGCATAACAAAGAAATAGGCCTTTTTGCAGCAGTGTTTTGGCGGCTTTCCCGACACCATATTTGGCTTCGTGATGGCTCGTTGGAATTCATGATGAGTCTACTTTCCAAAAAAATTTGATTTGTACTGATTGGATGCCATTTACCTGCTCAAAAATCAAATATCCCAACACTGCTCTATGCGTAACACCTGGTCTGAAAAGGAGGCAGAAAGGTCAAATTTTGGATGTTTTTTGACCTTTTGAGGGGGTAAAAATGCTCCAAATGATCTGAAAATTGGTGAGTAGACTGTTGGTGATGTGAAAAATCCAAAAATTCAAAATTTGAGAGCTGAGGATGAACCAATTTTGTGCGTATTGCCTAGGGTGCTGTGCTCCTAGGGGTCAAAATTTGGAAAAAAACAAAAAGTTGTCCAATTTGCCTCAAAATTTGTGGAGAGACCCCTCAAGAGGTTTTGGAAACCTGTTGAGAAGCTTCAGCCAAGACTCCAAGGCTATCATGCATTTTGGCTCTTTTTAGGTCTTCTAGCTCAATGAGGGCCTTTTTTAGCTTGGCACCAACAAGCATGCTTTTCCTTGCATAATGCTTGGCCATTTTCTTATGTAGGGCAAGGCCCCTCTTCACCTCTTTGAAATGCTTATGTTCCTCTTTATAATAGTGGATTATCCTTTGTGCCATATCATATTCTCTTTCCCACTCCTAAAGTTGTGCATATTTTTCCAAGAGAAGCAATTTAGTGTTCATCTCTTGGTCCTCATTGTCACTGTCTAGATAAATGAAATGAGGCCTTTGAGAAGTCTTCTTGATCATTTTGTTCCTTCTTACCTGCACCTTCTGTTCACCTTTTCCCATATTTTCCTTTACTTTTTCTTGATTCTTGATTTCTGGGGGAGAGATGGCCCTTTTCCTTTTTAAGGCAGCAAACACATCTCTTCTGCCTCTATGATAGATGCATGTGAAAGGATTGATGAGGGTGTTTTCACCTTTGGAGGTGCCACAAGCCTTTTCATCTTTGTCATGGCTTTCATGAGTCATTTGATGCTCCATAAGGTTACTGATTTTTTGACCTTTAACCTCATCATCATCCTTGATTTCCTCACTGTTTTCTCCACTGTCATCTTTACTCTCAAACTTACCACTATCCGCTTCACTTACCTCATTTTGGCTCTATCCTTTACTAAGGTCTTCTTCTCTGTCATTTTCTTCTTTTGTTCCAGCACCTTTGTCACTTTGATTAGTCTCACTGTCATGCTCAAATCCATCACTGTCTTGCTCATTATCTTCATGGCTGATATGTTCATCTGCCTCTCCTTGGTCATCAATACTTTCAAGACTTTTAGGGTTGTCTTCCTCTGTTTCTGAAATGTTAGAGGTGCCTTGATATTTGTTTGGCATATATTTATTTCCATGAATGTCCTCTTCCTCATCCTTTGACCCACTACACTCACTGTCAAATTGATCCTTTGTATCATGGTTTTCACTCTTTGTAGGGTGATTGTTTTGGGCATCTTCCTTGTTTTTCCCATCACTGTGAGGGTCATCTTCTTCTTGACTAGGTGAGTCCCCTTGGCTGATATTTTCTTCATTGCCTTCATAGGCATCCTCAACATCAATTTATTCATCATAAGGATCATTGTTTTGGCCTCTTTTATCATCACTTGCATCATTGTTTTCTTCATGTTCATTGTCTTCTCCCTCACTATTTTCTTCTTGGCCATTACTGCTTTCTTCTTGGCCATCACCACTTTCTTCTTTGTCACCTTTACTTTCCTTAGTTTCTTCCCCACTGCTTTCTTATTTTTCATCTTCATCTGTCTCAGTTTCTTCCTCACTGCTGTCATCTATTTTCTCTTCATTAGGGCTACTGTCAGCTTCTTCACTTGGTATATTAGGAGAAGAAACAGGAGGTGAATTTCTTTGTGGAGAAGGCACATGGAGAGATGATGGAGGAGTGGAGGTAGGCGGTTGTGATGTGGAAGGTAGATTCATGTGAAATGAAGGTTTTCCAAGGTATTCCTTGCTGCTCCAGCTGATGTAAGACAATCATTTTGATCAGGGAGTGGTGGAAAAGGCTCGACATTTGGCAGTCATAGCTTTTCTTCTTGACAACTGAGGCCATTTTATCAATGCTTCGGAAAAGGTAGTAAGGTAGGTTCATCATTTTGACTTTGGTGAAGTGCATCAGTAACCTTATATGATATGAGTAGATCTTGGAATATCTCCCTTCACAGGTGAAATACCTGATAATCTGCCTCATCAGTGTGGCATACCTCTCTAGCAAATGGGAGAAAGGAAAAACAGCCTTGCAAACTTATTGACAGCTAGGCTTTAGGTAGGGCTCATAATAACTCAAATTCAACTTATTTTGTTTAAAACACACCTCACCAATGTCTGGTATACCTGTTGCTTTAGAAATGGTTTCAGATGAGAGCTCAAATTGCACTCCTGCTAGGTTAACTTGGTGATTTTGTAAGCTCAGGATGAAAAATCTAGTCAAGTCTGAGTGGCTTTTGACTTGCTTGTCCTTTTCACAAAATTGATAGCACCCAACATCCTGAAAACATGAAAGTATCATGGGAGAGGAGGTAATTTGAATGGTGTCTAAGGGCTCAAACCTATTTTCCCTTCCCCCCAAGTGTTTAGGCTTATTAGGCCTTTGGCTCTCATCACTACTAGTATGATTTTCTCCTTCAGACATGATGATTGGTTCTTTTAGCATAGAAAGGCTCTTTGAAAACTATTTGAGGGCCTTTGGGTTAAAAGGTTGCAATGAGTGAAGTGAGGGAAAAGTTGAAAAAATGAAGGCAAGATGAAACTCTCCAGGAGTGCACTCAGTGTTTTAGAGGTTTGTTTGATGTCACTCAGCCTCCTCTGGCACATATAACAATTTTCTCCTTCAAACCATAACCAAAGGTATTTAAAACTGATTTTTATGCAGCCTAGGGTTTGGTTCAATTAAGCCTTTAAATATGACTTTTCTTAGGAAAATGAAAGCTTGGGAGGGAAGAAAAAAAATCACCAATCTTGTGTCTTGACTTTTGCAGAGGCCTTGAGGGTGAAAAAACCAAAATTTTGACTTCCTTTAGCAATTTGAGAGAAATTATGTCTGTGCATAACACATGAGTGTAAAACAGGAGCGTAACGTAGGTGCATAACACAGGAGTGTAAAACAGGAGCGTAACGTAGGTGCGTAACACAGGTGCGTAACAAGTAGGAGTCAGACCTATCGGGCTTCAGGAGTGTAGCATAATAGCTTCGCGCCCTACATGCATAACTTAGTTTTAAATAACACTACGACCGCCTCTCCGGTGCATAGCACTGAAGGCCAGGTGCGTAACACCAACCTCTGTGCGTAACACCTGCGGAAAATTTCCAACTTTTACACAGAAACACTGAAACTTCTCCCAACGGCTCCCTTTCGCTTGAAAATGATAAATAATGCGAGGGAACCTAAAAGGCATTTATAAATTTTTTGAAGAATAGATTTGAAGCCAAAACCCACTTTTTTAATGTTCATGTTTCTTCACTTTTCTCACTATGCTTTTGACTGTTTTTGGTCTTGTAGGTGGCATTTCGACATAAACTTTGTCTTTTTCACTGATGGAGGTCCTTTAGGCTATTTTTATTTTGAAAACCTTCCTAAAGACAGCAAGCCTATTCCTCTCGGCCCTTTTTGGAAAAATAACATGTTTTATGGCTCTCATACTTATACATAGTGTAATATCCCCAAATGGGAATACTCAGCAATGCTTGTTGGAATAATGCACTCTTTAGAAATATGTGCACTGAAATGAGTTTGCAGCTCCTGGATCCCTTAGATCAGTGGATCTAGTGTCTAGATCCAAAAGGAGAGCAAAAACAAATCAAACTAGGTGAGGTAAACATACCTCCCACCACCTAGTATGGCTAAAAAACACCCAAAGAAGGGGCTGCAGCTATGTGCAACAAAATGCTTCAGAAATAACGCAGTTTAACCAAATAATAGCAGGAGACCAATATGGAGGCTTATGTTTCAGCTATACATCAACAAAATATATTTACAATGCAACTCATACAATGTATAATAGAAAAGAGAATAATATACAAGAAGAAACCCTCAAGAATGAGGTGCTACAACCACAAAAAATAGAGGAATAAGCTTGACAGCGTTACTTTCATTGGTTGAAGTAGCAGTAGATTACAACTCAAATCTAGAGTAGATCTGTATATAAAATGATAGATCTATTTCAGATCTGTATACAAAATGATAGATCTATTTTAGATCTGTATACAAGAAAGGCTCCTTTATACACTCCCCTTGGGGATTTCAGCAAAGCATGAATATCAGTGAGTAGTATTCAGAAAACTCTGAAGTATGTGATTTACAGCAGATAAGATCTGAACTAACATGTATTGGATGGCCAATCCATGGGTCACCACAGTGAAAGGAAGAATCCAATCACTAGAGATATCTCCTCCAAGATGATGCCAAAAACTCCCTGCAACTCTGCTCTTGTAAATAACACAGTAGTAGAAGAGGGACTATGCTGTAGAATCTGAGTGTGCTTTGGCCTAATGCCAAGATATGGATCTAAAGCTCCAAGGGTCTATAACACTCTTGTCAAAGGGATAGAAGACATTCCCAATGAAAAGAGGTGCTAGAGATGCATAGATATAGAAAGATCTATCCTCCACTTGCTGCAGCTCACAAGGATAACCCAATCCTAAAAAGGATCAGCGTTGTAAGTGCAAGATGAAGCTTGGCCAAATGCCAAATAGTGGACAAGACAAACAAGGCCCCTCCAAGAGATGCTCAAGGAAGGAGGTGGGATTCTCGCTCAGGAACACCCAATGCTAAACAACATTATTATCAGCTAAACAGCTAGAGAATGATATATGTCTGTAGACCATATATTCAGAAATGATAATCATCAAAAACCCTCTCATGCTACTCTCCTCTTCCTTTTATAAGATAAAAGCCTTGTCAAACCCTAAACCATTTCAATGAGTTAGCTCCTTTCACATGTGGAGCCTCCTTCTAAAACTACACTATGCATCCATGAGGTACATTGCATCTAGACTGCACTGTAGATTTGGTCAAGGTTGACCTAGTCTCATAGTTCAAACCCATTCACACCTGTAAGTGTCTTATTTACATGGCCCAGATTTTTCTTTGTTCACATGGGCATTGATTTATTCATTATTTTCAGGAGTTTTACATGTCCTCCTTTATTCATTTATTCAATCAATAGAAAATGAAACAAAATTTCATATTCCTCTTAGCTTGGCTAAGTAGGAATATTACACACAGCAAACTCATCTTTTTACCTTTCTTCCCTTTGACTGACATTTTGTTGTGGAAAAAACACCTTTGATATATTTGTAAAGTATTGTCTATGTCTTAGTCATCTTTTTGCAGAGTAGTCATTTGGTAAGGATGACCTTGTTGGGAGTTCACTGTTCTGTTATAAACCAGGAGCATGTGTGTTTCTTAGGCCACTTTACCAATGATTTATGTTTAGTGAGGGATGTGAGATCTTTGAAACATTTTTGTGTTTTGCTGGCCACTTTTGATCTTGTAGGTGCCTACACAATCTTTTTTTCTTGATCATTTTTCCTTTGAATTTCGACAACTCCTTTTATCAATGATGACACCTGTTTGTCAGAGTTGCTCTCTTTGGAAATTTCTACCCATGTTTGTCCTTTTGGCTATTGACATATGTATTTTAGTTGTTCTTTAGGGAAAAGAGACCTGTGAACTGGCATTTCTTGCCTCTTCTTGCTGATATCCTTCATCATATTTATGCTTATGGTGTAGTGAAGTATTTGATATTTATGTCTGTCCTTCTTGATCTACTTTAAAACCTTTTATTTTACCCTTTGCTGAGATAAGGTTAGTGCTTGTCTACCAAACCCTAGTAGGTAGCTTAAAAAACCCTTGAAAACCTTTGCTATGATGAAGGAGGTTTAGGTGTTTTTTTCTTTATAACCCTAGCACTACTCCATTACTTGGTCAAAAATAGTCAAATCTGGATTCCCCTTAAACACATACCTTGATGCTTTCTTTTGGGTAGTGAATGGCTTTCTTGTGATGGTCCTCCTCTTTTGTCTGAATTCATAGAAAATCTGATGGCCTTTTGACCTTTTTGCAGGAATGTGAGCAAAGGGAAGGTATCCCCCTACAATTTTTATGATTGAGGCCAAACAACTTCCAAATGATCTTTTGATTGATGTACAGTGTTGCTTATGTGCCACTTTCCTTTGGGGCCTACATGGACCTTTTGATGGGCAGCATTTCACAACAATCTATCATGCGTTTATGACCTTCTTTGTAAACCTCAGCCTGTTGTATCTTATTACCAGCTGTGGATGCCTTCATGAGCTTCTTATGTCTCCTTCTTAGCCTCTGTTTTTCTGTCAACCATCTACAAAACATTTCTACAGAAATTCTTGGTCATGGTAAATTTCTCTTTTGTAGGCTTATTGCTTGATCAGGAAGACATCTTTGGAGGTCCTTGATTTTCCTTGGACAATGATGAGCTTGATCCTTGTATTCTCTTGACTTTACCTTTGCATAGTTGTGAGGATAGTGAATTTAGAATCATGATAGTGCATAACCTAGGTGACCTATTTGACTTATTTTGATGTCTCTAAAATAGGTTTTTTGACAGAAAACTTGAATCAGGGTTTGGATAAGGAGACAGGGTCTTGACACTCTATTGTGCACCATCACCATATAAAACTAGAAAACCTTGATTTGCTTCAAAGGGCTTTAGAAAGGAAGCTTTGAAACCACCATTGCTTGAGGCACATGGTGAGTAGGGGAAAATGTTTGGTTTACTTGGCGAAACAAGGTGTGAAAATAGAGGGCTTAGGCAAACAGAGACATAGTGTTATAGGTAGAGGTGGCAAACATAGTGAGAGTGGGGAACCTCAGTCCAGGATTTGGTTTTATCTAGGTGATAGATTGGCCATGCTTGACAAAGAAGCGGGATAGTGAAAATTTTCTTTTTGAGGAGATTTCTAGAACTCACATGATTCTTGGATTTTGTTTCTAGAAATCTAGGACAAAGCATTTAGTCATCTAAACAAGTAAAAATTACTGATGACTAACAACCTCTAAAGCATTCAACCACTATCTGCATCTGGGCTTTGGTAGCCATGTGTGGAGCTGCGCTCCCACACAATCTGGTCACTGTGAATGCAACCACTTTGAGTTCAAGACGAATAATTGTTTTTATATCAATACGGTTATCTTTTGGATCAGATTCTTCATTACAAAATTCTTGTGGATAGCTAGCGATAGGCAGGCCACCTTGCCTAACTCCGAACAAGGAAATAGGTTCTCCTCTTTTGGATAAACCAGTGAGGAAGTAAATGTCTTCTAGCTCAAGTTCGAGCCTGTGATCACCGATGATGAAACATTGTTCTTGAACGTCCCACTTGTTCACCAACCATGTCAATAGCTCTACTTGACCCCTCATGCCCTAAATTGCCCAAAATTTGTATAATCCACAGTTTCTCAACACACGCCATGTGGGTGGATTTCCCATGGCTGCCTCATCTACCTCTTTGTGCTTGTGTTCTCTCCATTCAAGCATTGTGGATACTCTGCAATGGACACATTGAAAGATTAGAAGCAATCAAAATGGAAAAATTTGGCTAATTTTGAGAGAATTCATCTTTCTATTTTGTTCACGGCGCCTCTGCACTTTTTTCACTGAGATAGTGCAGACTACCACACGTGCTCTACATGACAAGTGCGAAAGCCCGATAATTTTCCTTTGGAAAATTATCAGGGTCCACAGGCGCTGCGTGTATTACCTGCAGACCCCCGATGGCGAAATTTTGAGCCAATTTTTCTCTTCAAAAATTATTTTAAAGCCTAAAAATAGAATGTAAACGAATGAAAATGAAGAGAAATGTGTTGTAGATTACCTGGATTCGACGATTTTCGATTTGAACGGTCGGTTTTTCTGATATATCCTTCGGAACATTTTCTACCAAAGGCTCCCAACTTTCACTTTAGATACAAATGGTAAAAATAACTTGGTTGAACTACTTTTTATAAGATTTTTTGAATAAATAAAATATTATTTTATTTATTTTCCACTTTGAAAATTTGTTTTTTCAAATAATTTGTACTTATTAAAAACAAGTATGTGTAATTTTTGAGTTTTTGTGTAGAATACAGGGTTTTTAGGTGAAATAATCATTTTGAAAACGAGTACGGTTTTTATCACTTTTTCGAACTCGTTAAAACTTGTGAAAAAGTGACACCAAATGAGTACATTTTTATCCCTTTTTCAAACTCAGTAAAACTTACAAAAAAGTGAAAACTATGAGTACATTTTTATCCCTCTTTTGAACTCATTAAAACTTAGAAAAAAGCGAAAATGATGAATATACTTTTATCACTTTTTCGGGCTCTTGAAAATTACAAAAAAGAGAAACCTTGGAGTTCTCTTTTAAGCCCTTTTCAAACTCTCTAAATATGAAAATATCGTCGAGTACTTGACTATTCGAACTCATTAAAGGAAATGAACAGTCGTCCTTTCTGTATAAGTTCACCCCTTTTCTGGACTGAAATGGACTATTTACGAAAAAGGTATATGTTGACTAATCATGGTCAATAGAGTTCTCTCCTATATTATTTTATCCTTTTTAGGGCTTGAGAGACTAAATTTACGAAAAAGTACACCTACGAAGTTTTCTTAATTTTTTCTTCTGACTTTGTAAAAGTGAAAAACACCGAGTTTCTCCTATACTGACTCGTTAAAAATTAACAGTAAAGGACCTGTCAATTATAAACAGGAACGAACCACTCTTTCTTTGGGTTCAATATTTATACTAAGTTGGATTCATCTGAAGGATGAGCTTATACAGCAAGCATATGTTATCCTCCTCAAGCTTGTTAAAAATAAAGAGGTACTTGCCAGAAATGGTGGGGGAAAAAGAGAGAACATGAATCCAATTGTCACAATTTGTTTTAAGTTGTAAACCACTCTTGAACACGACACTTTTTGTCACACTCATACCTGGGTTGGGAAAATCCTTTGACCAACAGTTAATCAAACCACATTGAAAGTCTTCAGCCGGTTTCTGGGTATTATCTTTAGGTCAATTGTTATCAAACCATCTGCAGTGTCGTTATGTGTTCAAGAGAAAACTCAAACAAACCATTCATTGCAAACATTTGTCTCCATTCACATTGACCATCCCTGAGTCAGTCCTTGCAAAATATTTCTACAAAACTTGATCTAATGGTTTCGTGTCGTGGGCTTTCCTATGAAGGATCACTTTCTATCAACGACAACAAATTATCTAGGAAATTGATCTAGAATCCTTTTAGTACCTTGGGATCTGCATTCCCTAATGGCAGTTTTCTTGCCTTCAACGACAGGTTGCATCATTGACCTTCGATTGAACGACTCTGTGAAGTGTTCAACTTCAAATAATTTATTCACACTTCATATTTTGTACTGAGTACTTTGAGATCCATTGTCATTATTGGTGGTTTCTCTCACACTTGTTAACAATTCACATCATTGACTGTTAATCAAGTGGTTTCTACCATGTTCGACTTTGACACAATAAATCGCATAGATAGAATCGTACCAGTTCGGGTAGCGAAAATCAAGACCCTGGTTCTAGTTTCCACCATCCTGGCTACGAGGAGTTTTGTCATTAATTATATAGTAGACTACTTATTACAGATGGTTGCATCCATGTTGTGTCTACTGTTGATGTAATATTAGAATCATTTCTATATCAGAACATTTAGTTAGTTTTGACTTGAGTATGGGAATGCCTACCTCAGCGATGATCTACATATATATGTTTTCATTGAATGTTTTTACAGGTTTCAACTGGGGTGTCCGTAATCCAATCCTCGAAATGATAAAGCACTTCACTCTTCAGAATTATCTCAGACTTCGCACTTTAGGGGGAAATCTGTTACACATTATTTTGTCACCATGACATTTAACTGTCTATATGGGTTCATCATGACCTATATAATGCTCCTTTAAATTTCTACAACCCCAAAGTTCCTAAACCAAGTCTTGGATTTGGAGAAAAGCTCATTAAAGACATAAAAGGCCTAACTCCACACTTTTCCTAGCCCTTACCTGCGGGACCACACCTTTTTCTCTATAAAATACAAAACATACCGCGCGTTCTATGGATTAAAACTGTGGACCCCTGTAAAAGGTAAAATGAAAGAAAAATTAAGTTCTAGAAGCCCAGCTGGTCGAATATTCTCCCAGCTAGGAGCTTCTAGAAGCACAATTTGGTCGAGCTTCTATCCCTTCATTCATGAACCTTTATCCCTTCATTAAAGGAGTCCATCCTTTGGTATTTGGAGTTTAATCCCTTCATGAGAGGAAATATCCCTTCCTTATTGGAACTGAAACCACCTCTCTTCTGCTATAAATTGAGGCCATGGTTCAGTCTCAAGGGTACTTATAACTTGGTATTTTGAGGAGAATTGCTGAAGAAATCATACTCTTTCTACTTAACATCATTCATATGAGAATGATCACATACTCATATCTATGCTAGTTCAGAGAGTGAAAGGGCTTCTCAAATTGAAGGAAAATGCTTTTTCAGGACCCCGGAAGAACCTGTACAGCATCAAGGCGAACAAGGTTGTAATGTTACTTCTTATCATACAAAATAATAAAAATGGATTCTTTTTTCTCATTAATTTGTTCATGTATCTACTTGAGTAATTTAATTCTTGAATTCCTTGATCATTGAGATAGATTAGTGATTTGTGAATTATTATATCTTGCAAGTGCTTTTAATCCTCTTCCATGTCTTTGATTGCAGGTCTCATATGCTAAAGTGACTTCTTTTGGAGCGATTGGAAAGAAGACTACAACGAGCGTTGGGCTTCAGGTAGGTCCTCATCCTTCATTATAGATAATTCTGAATCACATATGATATATAGGAAATGGTTTGCATTTGTCTGTTTGTTTCTAGATATCCTTAGGATACTAGGGAGATTGTTCTTGTCCGCAAGAAGGATTTGTTCGTGTAACACCCACTTCCAAAAGTGGCTGAAAATTTGAAAAATCAGATGAAGAAACAAAGCATGCCATCAAACTCGTGGTGTCGAGTAGTGCAAAAATGACATAAATTTTTTCCCTTTTGGACAAAGTCAAAATTTCGCACTCCTAAAAGTTGGCCTCAATTAAGGTTTCGCCTGCCTCTTTTTTGGCTCATGGTTCCACATGACCTGCAATAAAAAATATTAACCCTTGATCTGTGCACTCCATCTTCTGCTCTGCCTTAGCCTGGGCGCACTTGGTAAAATGAGGTTTATATACAAATTTTGTGGCGGACTTCCCAACATGAGGTTGTTGGGTGTATTGGTTAGAAAAGGCAATTTGTTGGAGGGAGGTTGGGTGGTCAAACCCCGCCCCCTCCGAAATAGTCTACATTTGTTTTACTAAAAATAGAATAAATAAATGTTTTGGGGTCAGGCCCGAAATTGGTGGCCTGCCCCAACTCCTCTCTGATTGTTGCAACATAAATATGTTATATTTAACATATAATATATGTTTTGGGTGGGGTTGCCGCGTGGGTGGGGCTAGCAGGGCCGGTCGCGGGTTCAACTCCCATCGACTTCGGATTTTTTAAATTTAACATATGTTTATTTTAAAATTGGTATGTGGTGAGCGATGGGGGTGGTGGGGGTCACAGCCCCCACCCCCTTTTTTTTAATTATTTTTTTGATTTTTAAAACGACTTATATGAAATTAAAAATTCATTTTTGGACTGTAGGAGTAGATTTAATTAGGCCACAATTTTTCCTGGAATTATACTAGAGCTAGCCAGAATCCAATGGCCAGAAAATTTCGAATTTGTGCCTTCCTTAAGGCTGCCCAATCACCAAGTCAACCTGAAACTTTTACCATCTCTAACTTTCTTATACGAGATCGGTTTGACAAAGCATTTGCACCATTGGGATTAGGGCGACGAGCTCTTCAACTTGAACCTGGTTTGAGAGAAATCCAAATATTTTGATTTTTGAGCTTTCTGTGCTAAGCCACTTTTACTTGTACCTGTTTAATCCACCTGGATCATTCCTCCCCACTGAGGAGCTTTTTTTCCTCCAAAAGCATCAAGATTTACCTATCATCAACTGTCTTCAAATGTTGTTGAAAGGCACATCCCCACATGACTCCTTCACTTGGCGTACTTCAGAATCAAGATGCAAAGCCGTCATGCACAACTGTTGCAATGTGATGTCTGAAAAGGTAGATCCCTTGAAGACTCCTTCACCTCTCGTACTTTGGAATCAAGATGCAAAGCCATCATCCACAACTGCTGCAAGGAAATGTCTGAAAAGGCACATCCCTTGAAGACTCCTTCACCTCTCGTACTTCGAAATCAAGATGCAAAGCCAACACTTGCAACTGCAGAAATGCAAATGTCTAAAAAGGCATATCCCTTGAAGACTCCTTCACACGTACTTCGGAATCAAGATGCAAAGCCAACACCTGCAATTGTTGTGGCACGAAGGTGTGAAAGGAACATCTCTTGAAGATTCCTTTATCTATCATCTTTCGGAATCAAGATGCAAATCCAACACCTACAATTGCAGGAATGCAAATTTCATTGAAAAGGCACATCCCTTGAAGACTCCTTCACCTCACGTACTTCGGAATCAAAATGCAAACACCTGGCTAAAGCTGCAATGAACATTACATTCTCAATGTGACCAACAATGACCCAAATATTTCCATACTTGCCACAAGTTTATAACATGTACTCGATGGTCAAGCTTACAGCAAAATGGAAATCATACCTCAACAAAATTACAAGACCAAACCTCATCGTCGCATTTCAAAGTGATGGAAAAACACCTCATCACTTTTACATGAAAGAAATGCATCAGACGACTCATAGAACATGACCAAAACATAATCCTCGCATCTCGAAGTGATGGCAACACATCATCACTTTTACATGAAAGAGATCCAACACATGAATTATAAAACAAGGACAAAAAAAATATCATGGTCACTTAAATGAGTGATGGACACACATCATCACTTTCATAATAAAAAATGTGAAAAATTATTTACAAGCATGGCCATGACAAGCTTAACATATCTAGAAAAAAACAATCTAGAAGAACCACTTCTCACTTATTAAAGCGAGTGGATCATTTCCCTATGGCGAACTTGCTTGTCAATCAGTTCTTTTGATTTTTGTATGCATGGGTGCTTTTTATTTAAGGCACTGCTCTGGATGAATTTTCCAACATGTGGCTCTTTGGTGACCACTTCGGTCGCAATGGGTGTGTTATCACCCAAAAATAATAAAAATATATCAACTCTATTTTGATCATGGTCTAATAGTTTTGAAAGTCATTTTATTATGATTAAGGGTATGTCATAGTTTTAGAGGTTTTGGGTTCATCATTAGAATTCAAATAAGGTCTTTGTAGTTTCATTTCATAGTCCAAAAAATTCACATTTTTCATTTAAGGGTCATTTAGGTAAGTTTTGGGTCAAATTTCTACAATAAGCCACAAATCCACATTTTCGTAGTGCCGTTAGTTCAAAAAGTCAGTTTTGCACTATGAAAGCGCTGCTACTTTCGTAGCACAAATTGAAAAATTTACACTGTAAGTGCTATGAAAGCGCGGTTTCGTAGCTATCATGTCAAATAAGATGGGATTTGTCAGTTTCAGTCGGGCAATGACATGATAGGAGTATGGTGAGTCAGTTAGTAAACATATTTGTTGTACCCACTTGTCCTACAGTTATCATATTCATGATAGGGAACCAATTAATCATCATTTGGTCATGAAGTGACATCCCTAATTCGAATTTGTTGCCTAATTGAGTCATTCTTGTTTCATTCACCTTCACATATGTTATCCAAGCTCTGAAACAGTGAGGATAAGTTTATAGTTGTTCTATCCAAAGATAACCCTCATCAAATCAAGCGAGTTTGATTCATCAAATTAGGCGAGGCTAATTCATCAAATCAAGCGAGGCTGCTTTTCAAGTTTTTTAAGAAACCAACAGGTTTTCTGCAGGGAATATGGAAGAAAAGAAGATCCACAAAGGGGGACATTGTTTAAGATATGAACCTGAGAATGCAAATGTTGTTATGGAAGATCGAATGGTAATGAAGGATTTTAGCAAAGCTGGCTGTCACAAATTTTGTGAAAAGCTATAGGGTTGCCACACTCAAGTGTCCAAAGAGTTTTCTCTACATTTCAGTGGAACCAATACCAAAGTTGGAATGATAAACATGCCAGTGACACCTGAGATCATAGCTGTTGTGACAAAGATACCAAGGGGATAGCAATCTTGGTTTAAAGGTTTTAGTTGTGACATGGAGCCATGCAAAGAGTTTATGAAACCTAAATTTGTAGATATGGATTTGAACAATGCAATACCCAAGATTTGTATCAAGGATAACTATGCAAAGCTACTATTCAACATCCAAAGATATTTCACATGTGAAGGTAGGTATCATAAAGTCTACACTTATCATTTTAAACTGTTGTTGCATTTCACAGGAATGATATCATTAGATTTACCATTTTATTTACATAGAAGCCTTTGCAAAATGGCTGACAAAGTCCAAGTTAAATCTGATGACTGTGAAACATCTCTGTTTCATCATGGTTTGATTAAGTTACTGGTTTTAAGTGAGCTACAAAAAATAAATAGAGATTGGTCTTCCTTTTTATTTATGAGTGGATTTGAAATGGAAGCCCTAACCCTAGCTAGAAACCCTAAGATCAAGGGAAATCCCTCACCACCAGTAGCAGAATCCAGTCAGCCAGTGGTTACCAAAGCTAAGAGGTTTGTGAAGTTGAAACCAAGGAAACAGGTTGAAGATAGAATTGAGAAAGCATCAGTGCTTGTTACAAAAGCCCCATCACCTGCAAAACAAAAAGTAGAAAAGGTTAAAGATACGAGACAAAAACAAGTGGCTAGTAAACAGGAGAGTCAGAGAAAGATAAGAAGTCAAGTATCAACATCAAAGGGAAAAGCAGTTGTTTCAATGGCAGAAGACAGTCTAATTATGAAAGGCAACTTGGATGATATACTGGATGCAATAGACATAGAAGAATCACCCATTGTGTAGGCATATTTCATTGAAGTGAATGAACCTAAACAGAGGAAAATCAAATCAACAAAAAAATTAGATTTTGAAGGTGAGAATGCAGATTTTGTTTTTAAAGCTAGAAAACCTCTAACCAGACATGAAAATAAACTCCAAGAAAGCAGTAAATATACCCAAGTAACTATTAAAACAATCAAAACCCCTGAAAAGGTGATTGATCTCTCATCTCCCATAGTAGAGCATGCAGTCCACAAGATAGAGAAGGGAAAAGAACATATGTCAGAGTGGTTGAAGCTAGAAAATCAAGAAATGGAAATGATGAGAAAGAGGGCACGACAGCATAACATTGAAAAGACATAATTCCAAAGGTTTAAGGATGTTTGGGAAGGTCAAACAGTTGCCAAGTCAGAGATCCCAAGTAGTGCCCAACAATTCTTTACATGGACAGTTCCAGCTATTAAAGAAGCAAGGTTTTTTAGAGTGATCAACACTCATTTAAGAGAAAATAACAGGAAGCTAAGAAGCCAAGTGAAGGATTTGGAGTTACAGCTAAAACAGTCTCAAGTTGAACTAAAGAGTAGAAGTACGAAATGAAAAATTCAAAACAAACTCTAAATGGAAAATGAGGATCAAATTTTGTGAAGATTATGTTTTTAGTTCAAATGTCTGATAATTTTGATGAAGCCAATGGTTTTTTGGAGCTATGGTACCTTTTTGTTTTAAAATTTTGTGAAAATCTGGTTAAAACTGCTTGCACAGCAATTTCGTAGCGCTAATAATGCAAAAAGGGTGAAAAGCGCTACGAAACTGCTGTAGCAGCTTTTTCACCCTTTTCTTATCAAATTTTGGAGGGAAGACCAAATGTTTTAATTTGAAATTCCTAAGGGAGATATATCAAGTGAATACCAAAGAAAATTTGAAGGAAATGAAGTTAAAATTTTGAAGGAAAATGGTAAAAAGACCACGCTACGAAAAGCGCTATGAAACTGTGATGCTTTCGTAGCGCAGGTCTATTTTCATGGTTTTGAGATTTTCAAGGTGGTTTCACACAGCTAGCATAAACGGATGACTTGGGATATATTTCAATCATGTTCCCAACATCAATTAGCATCAAAGTTATCAGTTGGAAGTGGTCAAAACATCTCAAGAAACTAAAGAGACCTTAAACCTAAAAACAGGGGAGTAGTTTCCTAGATTACAGTAGATTAACATCATCAACATTACGGTTATAACAAGTTGAAACTCATCATCAGGATTCGACTGAGTGGAATGATTGGTGGAAAATGATGTATTAGGGTTGTTTTGAGTAGAACCAAAAGAGTTCTAATTCTATTTGTAATAGGACTCTATGGTAGCTTTACAACTGTGTTTGTAATAAATACCATGTTTTATAGTTAGAATAGGTGTCAAAGTATGGGAATTAGATGTATCTAGTTATGGAGAAGATTATCTCATGATGTAAAAGATATATAAAAGATACAGAAGTCGAAATAGAAAGGGTTGGACATTTTATTAGGAAAAAGAATGTGTTTTGTAATTGACTGTTTACAGCTTAATACAGAGTTTCTACTTAGACAACTCAAGATTCATGAAGAGTTCTTGTATGTTCTTGTTTTGATGGCATATTCCAATACTTTCATTGTAGTGGTGTTTACTTATGATACTCAGAATTCATCAATGATGCTCTGACTTCCTTCATAGATAAAGTGACTATGTTTCACTGTTTCATATCTGCATTCCTTCACTTGAACTCTATAATGCCTTGACTTCCATGCTAGGTAAAATGTTTTGGTTTTGTTGAAGATATCATGACTCCATAGCCCAATGTACATTTTCTAAGATGATTTACAACCAAATTATATCATTTTATCTATTTTTATCCCATATAGAGTTATCCATCTACATATTTATCAAAAAATCATAAACCCTTGAGAGAGCCCTCTTAGGTTGAGGAGGCTAAGCCTCAGCCAAAAGATTGGTCTAAAATAGTTACACAAGGTTGACTTGATGAGCAGCCTATCAGGTTAGATTTTTTGATAACAGGGTGAAAAAGTTCTTTTTCCTCCAAACCTGCTTAACCGATTTATTTTCTTGTTGGGGAGAAGGTTTTTCATGCCTCTTCCTCCTTTGTGTTGCCATCCTCTTCCAGCACTCAGAAATCACATGGCTATTTAAACCACAAAAATAACAAGTTTTACAATGCCATATTTTACGACCTTGGTTATCAACATTATTATAATCAAAATGCACTCTGGAATAATGAGACTTAGTATACCTTTTGTGGTGGTCTCTGGTGCGATCATGATGATGGGAGCTCACCTCAGTTCCTTCACTGCAACGTGCACTGCCATGGAATGATGGCAAAGTGTCCCCATCATTCATCTTCCTTGGAGAGTTCATCATTATATGTTTTCCCTTGTTTTCCTTTGAACATCCTTCGTCAGTGTACCCCAAACTTGCATAACGAGGTCGCTGCACAACCTCCAATGGTTTGGTTATGCCTTGGCCACAAACGCCAAGTCCTCCTCCTCTATACTGCATTTTGGTGAGGAGTCTCATGCCAATACCTGTGATGGGTATCTCCACACTTCCAACCGAAATAACATCATGTGAAGAAACTGAATATAAATCAACACTGTTTACCTTAGGTGTTGACTGTGAAATAGATGAATAAAGTTGTTGTAAGCCTTCGTTGCGGTTCACTTCCATCAATGCCTCTGACACAGCTTGTAGCTAAAGTTGTAACTGCTGCGTCTCCTCCTTCTCTTTCTGTAGGATTGATTTCAAGGCAACATGATCTGCTTGCAGAATTTTGTTGTTGCACTTCAATCCTTCCCACGCCTCTGTCGTGGCTTGCAACTGAAGCTGCAACTGTTGTTTCTCCTCCTTCTCTTCCTATAGGAGGGTCTTCAACGTATCACGATCTGCTTGAAGAATTTCATTGTTGCGCTTCCAATCTTCCCATGCTTCTGTTGTGGCTTGCAACTGAAGCTGCAACTAATGTTTTTCCTCCTTCTCTTCGTGTACGAGGGTCTTCAATTCTTCATTCTCTGTTGCTTGTTTTTCATAAGCCTCGTACAACATGTCCGCTTTCTTGGACACCTTGAACATGGTTTCGTATATGTCCTTGACATTCTCCATGGCTCAACTTAGCAAACGTTCAATGTTCACGCCTGCAATCCAATCAGCAAGAAGACCTGGTCTGATACCACTTCTCCAGGGTAAAATCTTGATACCCTTAAACCAGACCTTTTACTTCAGCTAATAATTAGAATTTCATTTAATTAAGACATTAATGAACATGAATGAATGAGTGTATGCTATAAATAAGAGGAACATAAATGAACAAGATCAACAATCATAAGAACATGTCATTTGATAATGGAGTTCGTCTAGGAGGGACTACATCTCCGGGCCTCTGTGTCAAGATGGTGTAGGCCGCTAAATTATGTGTAGTAAGAAGAAGATGTACATGGATGTGTTTTCCTATGACATACAAGGAAAAATTACCTCACACAGGAGTGGCTGTACTTCTTTAAGAGATGTTCCACTGCGGAACTCTCAGACATAAAGAAAGACTCCTATCAGTATGACCATAGCTGACATATAATAAATAAGAGTATCCCACCAATCCTGGAAAACAAGGGATTTCCACAATATACATATGAAAACGAGCATCCCGCCAATGTGGCATAAAAGGGATCTCATACATGACACAAATCCATAGCTGAAAATACATCAATAACAACACAAGGCAAGATCCCACGACTCATGTATCAACCGGGATCTATAAGACATAATACATCTCAAGAGAAATAAATGAAGAAGTACATGAAATCCACATCATATACCTCATGCTTACATTTGCTATAGATTGAGCTGCTCTACGGCTGAATCTGAAAACACCATCAATCTTGTGGCGTCGAAAAATGTGAAAACGACTGGTCACTTGTGGAAATCTGACACCTGCATAACCCACTTCCAAAAGTGGCTAAAAAATCAAAAACTCAGATGAAGAAACTGAGCACGCCATCAGACTCGTGGCGTCAAGTAGTGCAAAAGCGACATAAAATTTGTCCCATTTGGACAAAGTCAAAATTTCGCCCTCCTGAAAGTTGGCCTCAATAAAGGTTCCGCCTGTCTTTTTTTTGGGTCATGGTTCCACATGACCTGCAATAAAAAATATTAACCCTCGATCTACACGCTCCATCTTCTTCTCTGCCTTGGCCTTGGTGCACTTGGTAAAATGAGGTTTATATACAAATTTTGTGGTGAACTTCCCAACATAAGGTTGTTGGGCGCATTGGTTAGAAAAGGTAATTTGTTGGAGGGAGGTTGGGTGGTCAAACACCGCCCCCTCCGAAATGGTCTACATTTGTTTTATTAAAAACAGAATAAATAAATTTTTGGGGGTTGGGCCCAAAATTGGCAGCCCACCCCAACTCAGCCCACCCCAACTCCTCTCTGACCGTTGCAACATACATATGTTATATTTAACATATAATATATGTTTTGGGTGAGGTTGCCGCGTGGGCGAGGCCGATCACGGGTTCAACTCCCGCCAGCTTTGGATTTTTTAAATTTAACATATGTTTATTTTAAATATTGGTATGTGGTGAGAGATGGGGGTGGCGGGGGTCATGGCCCCCACCCCCTTTTTTTTAATTATTACTATTTTTTTTTTAAATGACTTATATGAAATTCAAAATTCGTTTTTGGACCGTAGGAGTAGAATTAAGTAGGCCACAGTTTCTCTCGGAATTCTTCCGGAGCTGGCCGGAAAATTTCGCATTTGTGCCTTCCTTAAGGCTACCTAGTCACCAAGTCAACCTGAAACTTTGACCAGATCTAACTTTCGCATACGAGCTCGGTTTGATGTACCATTTGCACCGTTGCGATCAGGGCAACGAGATCTTTAACCTGAACCTGGTTTGAGATAAATCCAAACACTTTGATTTTTGAGATTTCTGTGTTGAGCCACTTGTACTTGTACCTGTTTAATCCAGTTGGATCAATACCCCTCACATACCACTTCCACACAGAAATCAGAGATGGATTTGCACAGTGGAAGCAAGGACCTTACAGTCCCATCTATAATGTTCATGAGATTTCTGCATGGGACACTCTTATCTAGTGGCAAACCACCTGGGAGGCCACCTGATTCAGATTTTGTGAGGAAGACCTCACAACATGATGCTCCAAGCTTAGATCGAGGAGAGATTGGAGCACTAGAAGACAAAGCTATAGTGCTGGGAGACTTGGGTAAGCTCAAGAAGGAGGTAGATCTTCTTCCCTTATCGTCATCACCCACTCTCATTTCTGGATCTGCACCGTGGGAGGAGAAGAATGGAAGGAATGGCCTTCCAACACACACTTTTGGAATGGGAGATGTCAAGGAGGAAAGAAGCAACATGACATACATTTTTGTTGATGCACCATCAGTGCTGTCATTGTTGAGAAATTTAGATCTGTATTGGAAATCCCAACTGTTGGTGGATTATTCCAAAGATCTTCACACTTTTATGATACTTGATGACCAGCTGCATAAAGAGGGCTATTTAGTCACGGAGGAGTCATCTATCATCATGGTAGGATCTTCTTGTCTAGAGCCTCCAAGCTCAGGCAGAAGTTACTACAATGAGCTTACAAAGAGTTCTGTTTCAGCCATATGTACTCCATGAAGATCTACAACATCATCATGAGGAGCTTTGATTGGAAAGGCTTGAAAGAAGAATTACATCAGCATTTTCAAGAATGCATGGACTATGTGGAGTTGGGGCAGCAACATGACTCTATGGAAGATTTATTTCAGCCATCTCTTCCTTCTTTTGAGAGAGGATATAGATCTAGGCACCACTCCATTTGTATGAGTATTGTTGGTGGAGAATATGATCATGTAAAGCATGTTTTATTTTCTGATTGTATGTATTCTTTCACCATGTTTATGCATGCCATGGATCCAAAGAGGGGTAATACATCATGTAACTCTCATGGCCAATGTTGGGCCACTAAAATTTCTGAATTTGGACACTCCCTTGATGAACAAAGGGAGATTTTCTATCATGATGGGTGCTTTCCTAAGGCACCAAACATATCTCACACTTTCAGCCATAGTGAGATGACATGGGCAACAAGTAAGTGGTGGGGAAACCACTTACCATACCTTGATCTGATGCAGGTAGGAGATGCACTATGCTGGTACCATATGTGGGACTATGACCCACCTCCACATGCTCAAATTTATGTTTGTGTGTATGTAGTTTTGCTTCCATACATTGATGATATACTTGTACTTTTTATGCGAGTGTATGGAGGGAGGATGGGAGGCATGTATGTACCACATGGGATGGAGACTCTCTATGTATCTTATGCTACATGTTTCAGAGAGAGTATTGGTTCAACCATGTTTGTTTCATTTGAGTTATTGAATCCTTATGGGATGGACTATATACCTCTCATAAGAACTTTGGAGGAACAATTCATGGAGGGTTGGATTGGTGAACGCTTAGCTAATGAAGGGATCTTTACACATGATGATGGTGTCACCAATTTAGGAGGAGAATAGTTGCAGCACTCACCTTATCATTTTCTTCAGGACAAGCAAAATTTTGGAGGGGAGGACTTTAATATTCCCAATTAGTCCTAAGCTAATGGGAATATTCAATTTTGTTTTGTTTTCTTGTTTCAAGAATAAATTGTAAGGGAGGATCATAAAAACTCCTAAATATTGAATAAATCAATGCCACATGTGAAAAAAGCTAAATCTGGGCTATTTTAGCAAGCACCCTTAGGTGTGAAAGGGGCTAGATGTTTTAACTGGGTCAACCATGACCAAATCAACAACGCTGTCAAGGAGGAGTGGCCATCAATAAGGCACAACACAGTTTTAGTTGGAGGTTGTTCATGTGAAAGAATCTATTCCATTGAGATGGTTTATGTTTTGCAAGCTCTCAATCTTATAAAAGGAAGAGTATGGCAGCATGAGAGGGGGTTTTTGATTATGTTATTTTTGAATATTTTGTCTGTTTAGACATTTCTTATTCTCCTTGCCATTTAGCAGAGAATAGTGTTGTTTAGAACTGGGTGTTCCTGAGCAGGAATCCCACCTCTTTCCTTGAGAGGCCTCTTGGAAGAGTCTTCCATTTCTTGTCCACTATATGGTTGAAGGCCAAGCTTCTTCTTCCAACTACACTGCAGATCCTATTGAGGGTTTGGTTTTCATTGAAAGCTGCAGCAAGTGGAGGCTAGATCTACTCAGATCTAGGCCATTCTAGTGCCTCTTTTCAGTGGGAAGGCTTCTATCCCATTGGAAAGAGAGTATTGGATGATTGGAGCTACATTTTCAGATCTTGGCTTGAGGCCAAATACATTCTAAATCCTACAGCGCAGTCTATCTTCCAGAACTGTGTTATTTCAGTGGGTACTG
This sequence comes from Pinus albicaulis, assembly GCA_034641835.2. Lineage (NCBI taxonomy): Eukaryota > Viridiplantae > Streptophyta > Pinopsida > Pinales > Pinaceae > Pinus > Pinus albicaulis. The sequence continues at coordinate 1,683,247,771 of CM076579.1, read as the reverse complement.
TTGCAGGGTCTTTTGGCACACTTTTTGGAGGAGTGGTTTTCATGTGTTGGGGATCTGCCCTTCACATTTGAGATCCAATAGCTAGGATCATCATATTGTATAGATTAGATCAGATCTAAAGCTGCATATTTTTCTAAATATTTATGTAGATCTGAAACATTATATCTCAGATCTACTCATTGTACTTCATATTTTGTTGAAAACCCCAAGGGGAATTTGAAGAGGAGTCTATCTAGTGTACAAATCTGATATAGATCTAAATTTTTGTACACATATCTACTCTAGATCTGAAGTGTAATCTACAACTATTTTTAGCCAATAAAATAACGCTGTCAAGCTCTTTCAGTCATATTATATGGTTGCAACACCTCATTTTGAGGATTTCTTCATGTAAAAGTCTCCTATTTCCTATTATACATCTCATGGGCTGTCTTATTCACATGTTTTCCTGATGTATATGTAAATAATGAGCCTCCATATTGGCCTCCTGCTCTTACTTTGATGATCTGCATTATTTCTCTGCATAATCTATTTGTTATTGTTGCATTCCCATTTGGGGATATTACAGTATTGTTGAAGATCTTTCCCAATAACCCTATGTCATGTCTACCCTAGAGGTTTTTGAAAAATTTTCCTCAATAGCGCAAGGCATTTTTTATGTGATTTGTGGAGTAGACCCCTCTGAATCGAACCTTATCACATTTAATGTTACAAGGTTATCGTTCGACTTTCCCACCAGATCACATTCCAGAATAATTTGCATTTTTTTCACAAAAATGTTCTTCGCACTTTGGTGGATGAAGGATCTTCCACCTGCGTCATGTAAACATCATGCTAGAAGGCTCTTGGTTCTTTGGCACTCGCTACATCTAAAACAACTCTACAGGCATTCGATGGGAATAACTTTTTACCCAAGGGGGTTCTCCCCAAATTTTCCATTGAGATAGGAGGAAAAATTTGTCTATGTCGATGTTGAAGTCGTCGAAATCACTTTGGATGATAACTCTATATTATGTATACTTTGATTCCCTCTTAAAGGAAACATTGTTACTATCGACCAACTTTACTATTGCATGCTATCATCCCAAATTTCCACTATGGGGAATTTAGTCCCACTTGTGGGAGATAAGCCTGGTATTTCCTCTAATCTCTTATTGAGGTATTTCCTCAATTACCACCACCCAAGATTCCTTCATATTATTCTAAAGCTCCTATGCATATGATGTCTTTTAACACCTGTGAACCCCATGGACCTCTTGATCCTTGGGTGGTGTCTCATGATCCTATGGAAGATGATCAAGCTAATGAGCATCCTTGCCACCATTTGTGGAAGATATTTCCTCTTTGGAATTATCATCAGTACCTCCTAATGTTGGTCATAAACTCCATCATAATATGGAATATGATCATGTTCCTTTTCCCACATGGGTCATCACTCTGTCTATTCCACGTGACTCCCTTGAAGATGATTTTTCTTCTCAAAAAGTCATCTTGGAGGTCATGGATTCACCTATTGATCATCCTAGGGAGATTATGCCTCTTTCTACCTCTAGTCTCCCTGATTTGGACCAAGCAGAACTTGGAAACATAAATATTTGAAAAATTCAGGGGGCACCTCCTCGACCTTCCTTGGAAGTGCCACCCTTGGACCAAGTCAAGTCTTGGGCTCCTACTACTGAACTTTACAACGAATTATCCAACTCCTTCCCACATGTTTATGTGTGTCTTGTACCTTTTTTATGTCTTGATCCTCCCTTATGTCCTCAAGTTAATTTTGAGACTGTGACTATGTTAGAATGTCCTTGACATATTCAACCTTTTCGAATTGGGCAGTTTGAATTCCTTTGGCATGGCCCCACTATCACAAGCCATATGGTCCCCTCACCCTCCATAAGTTCATGTATAGAAACTCTTGGCCTATGCTCGGTTGTGGGAACACTTTAGTGTGACCTATTCGAATGTGTTTAATTTGTACATATTTTACATAGGAGTGTGATTCTTTATCTATTTTTTGTTTTGGTGTGTGATGCGAGTATTTTTTATGCCTTATTTATGCCAAATATATATATATATATTTTTATAAAACTCAAAAAATAAAATATATATATGTAAAAATATCTAAATCGATTCAATTGATATTGTAATGTAATAAAATAAGATACTGAATCCTTCTTCAATTTGTGGAAACAAAACACTATCTCACAATCACATAACAAATAAGAGAAAGAGATAATCAATCGCACAACACAAGATGTATATAGGGAAAGCAACTACTCAAACCCCTACTATATGTATATTGCATAAATTCAAGACCATGAAACAATACAATGCTTTTCTCTCACTGATTCCTACACTCTACCAATTGTCTCACTCTGATCCTACTCGAATCTGCATTACAATGTAAGCAAAATCGTTCTAGTATTTAACATTTTCTTGCCTCTACCTAGCATGCCTTGCTTACGCATTATTGGGCTAATTTAGCCCCTATTAATTAAGAAATTCCCAATTAATGATTTTTAAATCCTTCAGGGCCTTCATGATGACCTCATGTATGACCTGTACAATTTTTTAACTATACAACTGATAGTTATCTTCCCTTTAACCTCAAACTCAATTGGGACTTCCTTAGAATTAAGATGCAACATCTATTTATAGTGAATGATCAGTTATATGATTAATAATTGCATTTGAATTAAATCTAATTTAATTCATTGGACCTCTCACTAGCTCTTCTCTCAGTTAGAACTAGTTAAGCTCATTTTAACTCAATTTCTTGAGTTAACTAATGACAACTCACAAATAACTCAACCAAGGCTCCTAAAAAGAATGATACACCCTACATGCCTCCTCTCTAACCTCTAACTCGAATTTCCTAAGCTAACTGAGTCTTCATTACTCATTTAACTAATACAAGTTGTCATGAGATGAAATTACAAATTTTCTTCCAATTTAATTAAGGGAAAATTAAATCAGAAGCCCCCTATGGTACCATTTATGGGTGCCATTTTCAATGTTTCTTGTTTCCAATTTCAACACTCCCTCTCAAAAATAAATTAACTCAATATATCCCAATCTGGTAGCTTTGGAATGTTCTGCATGCAACACTTCTCTAGTGTTGTTTGCTCCTGCAACTCCTGAAATTGAAAATCCTCCAAAAAAATGAATCAGTATGATGCATCTGTCATCAGAGTCTCTGACTGCTACTAGTTACTGCATTTTCTACTAAAAACTTTGCGATGTTGTTGGCTCTGCATCTGTGCCATCTGCAGTGATGCCAAATCTAATCTGCACTCCAGTATTTGACATTTGTCACTCTGATTTCTGTCTTTTTGACATCTGACTGCATCAATCACCACTGATCCTTCCCGCTACTGTGTACAATGGGCTCCCTGTAGCGAGGTCTAATCCATGATACAATCCATCTGAATGGATCCTACCCAAATTTCTTCTCTTGGGATTATGTATGCACATCGCCCCACATCTCACCTGGAGGTATGGATGCATGTGATCCCTCTGCCCATCTGGCTCTAAATTTCCCTCTCCTGGAGGTCTCTTCTTGAGTGGATGCCTCCACTCGATCTCCCGCATGCTTCTCCATAATATTCTGAGACTACTTCTGAGGCTGAAAGTTAAGAGGTAATTTAGGCTCCCTCTCAACCACCAAGTCACTAACCTCTGATTTTATCCTCAAATATTTGCATGCCTCTTCAACCTCGAGAGCATATAAGTTCTTGAATCGTACAATGATTTGTTTCACCCATCCTGTAGCAATGTGTCTAAGGAACACCTTTCATTTTCTAAACATGACATCATAACCATGACCTTCCAATACCACTACAAAGAAAATATTCTTCTTTATTCCTGGAACATACAAAACATCTGTTAGTGTAATGGGGGAGCCATAATCCCTCTGAAAGTTAACGGTCACGATATACCTCTTGTCATCTCCAAACTATATGTTCTTCTGGAGGTCCTTCTCCTCCAAGTCACTGAAGAGATCTCTATTCCCTGTCATATGGAATGAGGAACTGCTATCTAGATACCACATGCATCTCATTACAATGATATTCATGCATGCAATGCGAGTAAAATCAAGCTCGAACTGTGAAGCTAGTGTAATATCCCAAAATAGGGACTACTTAATAAGACTTGCCTGAAAAATGCATTTTTCAGGAATGTATGCTTTAGAAACCAAGATCAGCCCTTGGATCCATTATATCTAATAATCTAAGACCCAAATCCAAGAGGAGATCAGAAACCAATCAAACTAGGTGAGGCAAACAGGCCTCCCACACCTAGTATGGCTTGATTAATGCCCAAGGAAGGGCTGCAATAATATGTAAACAAAATTTTGGGATAGCATAAATCTATCAACACATAAAATATGTTAAGAAATACTTAAAAATAAGTTACATATACATTAGCAAGGAATATGATCCATCCCATCAGTCAAAAGTTGGGAAAAAGCAACATTTTAGGCCCTAAAAATGTTATTCCCAGTTAACAACGTAATAACAGGGGAAAATAATGGTTGTATGATTTATCTTATGCTATATGGGACTCCCACCCAGAAAATAATCAGAAAAAAATCTGTTTTACTAAGTTAAACAGATCTCCCGATCCCGATACAGCTCAAAAAGGCCCAAACCCCATGACTTAGCTTATGCAGAATTTACTGAATCATATACAGCATGATTCAGTGAGGGTTTAGAATGAAATATGATGGAAATAACATACATGGATTTTATTACATTATATCATGGAGAAAACTTGAGAAAAAACTTCTTTTACACATTACAGAAATGACCTGACAAGGGTTCAATGAGAGTACAAGTGAAAAATGTCAGATCTGCAGATCTGGATCTGAAAATTACACAGTCTAACTGAATCTATGACTTTATATAGTTGAAAAATACATGGAATGACGGAAAATCCTTCTTACACAGTTTCTGGGAGAAGGGTTGGCCCTTTCCCTGAGAAACAAGCTCAAACTTGAGGGGATTGACCCTCTCACTGCAACACTGCAACACTGCAAGAAATGATGCAATTATTGCAAGGGAATACACTGTAGATGATGGGAGTACTTTGGCCAAGTGCCAAGATGTGCCAATCTGCTCCGAAATTCTTCCTCACTAATCTCCCAAGAGAAAGAGAGCCTCCTCCTCTGAAAAACAAGTACTGGAAGTGGTGTTGTCAACCCTCACTGCAACACCCTGCAACACAATGTTATTCTGCTGCAGAAATAATGTTGTAGCTGAAGGAGGATGCTTGGCCTCAAGCCTGGATGTGAGGCAAATCGGTACAACTCATTCAAGAGGCCTCAACAAGAAAGGAGAAGGATTCCTAAACAGGAAATCCTTGTGCTAAGCAGCACAACAACTCTGCTAAATAGTAGGAAATTTTAGAATAGTCTAAGTAGACAATATTTAGAAATCAAATCATAAGCATAAACGTGTTATGGCTGCCTTGATCTCCTTTTAAACATGTGTGAGCCTTCTTTCCTTGGGCCCCACTCATTAGGGTTTCCTTCAGCAAGGAATCTTCCTCCCACTTGCACTGCGTTGTCTCTATGGATGATCTCCACCTCTCATACCTGCGTTGTTGACTTGGTCAAACTTGACCTTGTCCACATGCATTTGTCACTATTCACACTTGAGAGTGTAAAATCCAGCTGCTACCTTGATCCCTTTTCACACCAGGAGGGATTTTATTCAGATTTTTATTATGCATGGGCCTCCTTACCCATTTATTCATCTCCTAAGTGAAATCAACAAAATTTAATATTCCAATTTGCTGCATGAAAATTTTGGAATATTACAGTCCTCCCCTCCCAAATGTTTCTTGTCCTCTCCTCCTACTTTAGCATCAACATATGATGAAATCCTCCAAGGAATGAGATGTTGTTTCAATAATGAATCTCCATATTGCCTCTCCCAAGCATGCAAGTTAGCTAAATAGCTATCATCATGGACAAGTAGTGTACTCAAGAAGGCAATAAGGTGTTTTCTAGAGGTTCTCTTGAGGTATGGGATCTGAAATGTATTGGGAAACATCATTCCCATGTGGATCCTCCATCCCCAAACAATCATCCATACAAAATGAGTCACCTCCCAACATGGCAACTCCTGAAAATGTTCCTCCACCTTGAGCTCCTGCAAAGTAGGTGGGTTGAAAATCTGAACATGGTAGAAAAATTAGCCTACCCCACATTGTATCCCTCTCCACTTATGATAAGTGTAGAGCATATGCTGATCTTGGGCTGCAATATAATTGCCCTCAAGTGGCAAGATGAAGACTAGATCTCCAAAGATCTCTCCTCCAACGTTGTGAATCAAGCTGGCCCAAACCATTCCATATGTGATGGTTAGGAAGTCATCACTACATGGCATCCCATCAAAGTCATGGTCCACATTATAAGGAAACAAGTGTTTGGCTATGGTGGCCATCTCTCCTCCCATGCTCCCATTAGAAAATGCAATGCAGAAAATGTGGGAATCCTCTTCCCAAAAGGACACATCCATCCCATGTGTCTCTCTCCCAATCATGCTCGCAATAGAAATAAGAACAATATCAGCAAATTAAATCATGATCAGCATCAAAATGAGGGAAATACTAAAGGTCTCATGTGGTGCAAGAAGGTACCAACAGTTGCCCATGCAGTTACAGCGCAGTTTCCCAAACTGCTGCTTCAGAAAATAGTATGGCAAGTTTTTTTTTAGCACATGGATAATTATGTATGTTCTTACTTCTGCTAATGAATAGAAAGTGGCTGAATACATAAGCTAAACATACATGGAATAAAACACTTGTCCAAGGCCATATAAAATATGGTTGTCTCCATCATATAATTTGGCCCAATTTTGACCATGGAGCTCAATGAAAAGCTTTCCCTCTTGTGGAGCAATGCACTGCATAGAAATGGTAAGAGGATGCAAATATTGTGTTAGATAATCAATAAATGCAAAAAAAAAAGTTCTCACCTCCTCCTTATCCATCAAGTGCCTCAAAAGTGAAGTGATCCTGTGGACACTCCATCAATAAGTCCATGCTCCAAGGTGACAGCGTTGTTGGCCTATGCAAATAGGCTCCTGCCAATACATAGCTCCATTATTTGACATGTTTGTTGTCAAAGACATCTCTCATAATGCTACTACACATAAGAAGTTCCTCCCAAGGTGGAATTACCTCTTGAACATCTAAGGCCAAGGAGTAGCCCCTTTGCACCATGATAGTGCCATCTCCTACTCCTGAAACATCATGCAAGGTGCGAGATAAAATCTCCCCTTGCTCTCCCAAGAATATCCCAAGCAACAAAATTTTTTGCTGCCTCCTCATACTTTCATCATACAAATCATGTAGTGAAAACATGGTGATTGACATGAAGGATGTCATATCAGCACAACGTGTCCATACTCCTTGCTACCCAATGATGCAAGTATCCTTCCACATACCCTTAGAAAGAGGATGATGACGAAACTCTTTCAAGAGTAACCAATGCAGCCAAGCCTCCTGTTGCCCAGTATCATAGATTTTCAAGTATCTTTCCAGCTTCTTGCTCATCATCCACACCCATCCATCCACATGTGGGTGCCTTCCATCATGTTCTTCCTTAGCACTCTCCCAAGGAATACCATCATCCTCCCAAATCAGATTTCTGCTCTTGCATTTCATGGGATGTTGAAATGCAACTCCTTGGAGATCTTCTAGAGAATACCTCTCATCAATGTCCTTCTTGAATCCATAAGGATCCAACTATGATGAGAGAAGACCCTCCCCAAACCGTTGAAGAACCTTGCACTTCATGATGTGTTGAAGTGCACCTCCCATGAGATCTCTCCATGAGACCTTCTTTTCATCAATGGCCTTCCAAAACCCATAAGGTTTTGGATTTGTTGTAGGTAGAAGTTTCTCTTTAAGCTAGGGAGTGCTCATTGAGAAAGGGTCATCTAGAAAGGAGAAAGGGTTTCTCACTTCAAGATGTCTACCATATATCAATCCTTCCTCCATTGCTTCATGAATGAAGCTGCCATTTGAATGCTCCCATAAGGAATGGATCCTCCTTTCTTCATCACTATTCTTATATAGCGCAGTTTAACTCTATTGCTCTAAATCAGCAGTATACAATAATGTAAATCCCTCCATAATATTTTTTGAAATGACAAGAGATGGAAACTTAAGCATACCTTGGTGAAATGTGGAAACAAGAGTTCCTTCCTCAAATATGTTGGCTTCCTTCACTGCTGAACATGAAGGTTGCTCCTCCAAGGTTGTGACAGCGCTGGTACATGCTTCCTCAAGTGGTGGTGAGGGTTTCTCTTTCTTTGATCTCTCTTCACCAAATCTCCCGATCACCCTTTGAGTGAAATATTCAAAAGTAGATACTCTTGCATGTCCCGTATGGCTGAACCACCAGGTCCTTGCCTTACCCTCCAAGTGCAGTGCTGAGATCTCCACAGCCTCTCTTTCCACTACTAGATGTAGTAGGAAAAATGCTTCTATTTTCATCATCCAAGCCGCTACTGCACATGTGAGTGATCCATCAAAAGTGGACAATAGAAATCTATTGCCTCTCATCATCCCATAGTTGTAGGGTATTTTTCCTTCCTCCAGTTGTATGAACTATGGTAAAGCTAGAGTCTTCTTGAAGGCTCTCGATTTAGCTTTGTATTCAACAAGGTATTCAATTAGAAACTCAGATTCCAAGTGTCCTTCATGCCTCTGTTCTTCTCCTCTTTGAGAATAGGAAGTGTGTGGCTCTTCCTCTTCTTGAAACTCCCTAGGAATCTCACTACATCTTTCCTCCTTTGTCTACTTAACCTCCTTGGAGAGGTTCCTTCTAGGTCTGAAAAGTGATGAGATTAATCTCATTCTTTTCATCATTCTGATCTTCTTCTATATTCTTTGGCTGAAACTCACAGGCTGAGCCAAGATGGATGCTTTGATACCATTATAATATCCCAAAATAGGGACTGCTTAACAAGACATGCCTGAAAAACGCATTTTTTAGGAATGTATGCTTCAAAAACCAAGATCAGCCCTTGGATCCCTTAGATATAATAATATAAGACCCAAATCCAAGAGGAGATCAGAAACCAATCAAACTAGGTGAGGCAAACATGCCTCCCACACCTAGTATGGCTTGATTAATGCCCAAGGAAGGGTTGCAGCAGTATGTAAACATAATTTTGGGATAGAAACAAGCTATCAACACATAAAATATGTTAATAAATACTTAACAATCAGTTACCTATACATTATCAAGGAATATGATCCATCCCATCAGTCAAAAGTTGGGGAAAAGCAGCATTTTAGGCCCTAAAAACGTTATTCCCAGTGAACAGCGTAATAACAGGGGAAAATAACGGTTTTATGCTTTATATTATGCTATATGGGACTCCCAATCATAAAATAATCAGAAAAAAATATGTTTTACTAAGTTAAACAGATCTCCCGGTCCCGATACAGCTCAAAAAGGCCCAAACCCCATGACTTAGCTTATGTAGAATTTACTGAAGCATATACAGTGTGATTAAGTGAGGGTTTAGAATTAAATATGATGGAAATAACATACATGGAGTGTATTACATTAGATCATGGAGAAAACTTGATAAAAACTTCTTTTACACATTACAGAAATGACCCGATAAGGGTTCTATGAGAGTACAAGTGAAAAATGTCAGATCTGCAGATCTGGATCTGAAAATGACGTAGTCTAACTAAATCTATGACTTTATACAGATGAAAAATACATGGAATGAAGGAAAAGCCTTCTTAAAAAGTTTCCAGGAGAAGGGTTGGCCCTTTCCTTGAGAAACAAGCTCAAACTTGAGGGGATTGACCCTCTCACTGCAACACTGCAAGAAATGACGTAGTTCTTGCAAGGGAATTTGTTGTAGATGATGGGAGTACTTCGGCCAAGTGCCAAGATGTGCCAATCTGCTCCAGAATTCTTCTTCACTGATCTCCCAAGAGAAAGAGAGCCTCCTCCTTTGAAAAACAAGTACTGGAAGTGGTGCTGTGAACCCTCACTGCAACACCCTAAAACACAACATTATTTTGCTGCAGAAATAACACTGTATCTGAAGGAGGATGCTTGGCCTCAAGCCTAGATTTGAGGCAAATTAGTAAAACTCCTTCAAGAGGCCTCTCAAGAAAGGAGAAGGATTCCTAAATAGGAAATCCTTGTGCTAAGCAGCATAGGAACTTTGCTAAACAACAGGAGATTGCAGAATAGTCTAAGCAGACAATATTCAAAAATAAAATCATAAGCATAAACTTGTTATGGCTGCCTTGCCCTCCTTTTAAACATGTGTGAGCCTGCTTGCCTTGGGCCCCACTCATTAGGGTTTCCTTCAACAAGGAATCCTCTTCCCACTTGCACTGCGTTGTATCTATGGATGATCTCCACCTCTCATACCTGCACTGTTGAATTGGTCAAACTTGACCTTGTCCACATGCATTTGTCTCTGTTCACACTTGAGAGTGTAAAATCCAGTTGCTACCTTGATCCCTTTTCACACCATGAGGGATTTTATTCAGATTTTTATTATGCATGGGCCTCCTTACCCATTTATTCATCTCCTAAGTGAAATCAACAAAATTTAGTATTCCAATTTGTTGCATGCAAATTTTGGAATATTACAGCTAGCGCTTCAGTTGCTGCTGCAACTGTAGACTCCTTGATTTCCTTCTGTGGACATTTCAAGGTATAGTTCCCGTGCTCATGATAGTGAAAACACTTGACCTCGGAAAGGTCCCTCTTTTCCTCTTCTCCTTGTGATCTAAATATGGGAAAACTAGTTTTTCTATGCTAGCTCCCTCATTATTATTAAATAAATTCATTTAGGATCATCTCAAATTAGCCAGTTATGCAACGATTTATGTGTCAAGTTTTTTGTTTTTTATGAGAAATTCATGAGTTAATTAGCTGTTAAAAACACATGTACAAAAAATAAATTGCAGAGAAATAATGTGTCACAAACACATTACACAGTAGCTGATAACAGAGTTCACCCCTCCTGGGCTACATCTCCATGGACCTGCTTCAATGGCTTGGCCCTGTTTTGGATTAATGGTCAATTATCTGATTACGTGCACCTACATTGCTCCAATGGCTTTGCAACCTGATCCATTGGATTCGAAAGACTCAAAAACCTCAAAAAATACTCTTCAATCTTTGAAAATGGTCTTCAGGAGATATAGACATGACCTCCTATCCTGGTGGCCTTAGCCTTCTTTAATCTTCAAAGTGAAAAAAAAAACTTACATAAGTGCTCCTCTACCTCTACAACTTGCACCATCATGCTCAGAGCATCCAAAAAATCTAGGATTGACTCTTTTTGAGCCTAATTTGGTCGAAATATGCCAAAGTTATGTCTTCTTCAGTACTTCCCAGAAAAATTCCACCGAAACTGGAGAAACTCCAATTATGCCCGAAAAAAATGGTGGCACAAAAATTAACGAACTCTGCCAAACCTAATCCACAATTAAAGATCATATTAGTTTAAGATAAGTGCACAGTTAATGAGGATTGACGTTAATTGCGCAATTACCAAAAATCTAAATTAAAAATCAGATTAGTGCTTTAAAATGTGATTAGGGTTAAAGAAACGTGTTTAACGTTTTAAACCTGTGCTTAAACTTGGAGCTCCCATCATTGGTTGTGTTGCATGGCCCCGTGGACCGAGGGCTAGCCCTCTTAACCTCTGCCATGTGATATTTTAAAACATAAATATAAGCCGACACCCACCATGGTTAAGTTATGATGCGTAGGAGAGGTGGTAACGTGTGGTGTTTGTGTGGGGGAGGTTGCGGGGTCGACCCCAACCTCCGCTGATACATAAAATTTTGCTCCATATACAATATGAATTTCAACCCAGACTTAACCAATTTTGGCTTTGGAGGGGGGGCACGTGGCGGCCTCTATGCTTGCCATGTGTCTGCTTCCCATTGGCTCCTCCCAAATCAAATAAAAACGTGACAAATCACCCACTTAGAAACCATCCACGAATTGAAACTTGGCATAGTTTCATTGGGTTAAATGAAGGAATATTCCCAAAATATTCCTTTTTGCTTACTAGGCTACCATGTCACCTTTGTGTCCTTTTCTGCAAATATTTTAGTTGTTTAGGAAAATGAACAACAGACTCATACAGACTCTGTTTTGAGTGAAACAAAGAGCACTGGATTCCTGGCAATGACACCCATCTGGTCGTTTTGGTTTGGAGAAATTTTGAGCACTTTGAATTTCTAGCAAATTTTTGCCCCCAATCTAGATTCTGATCACTCCTTCCCACTGACAGGATTTTGGACCCACAAAGTTTGGTTATCTGATGAGAGTGTAATACTCTTATCTTTCCCAACTTCTATCAACTTGATTCTACTTGGAAAAATCTCCATGACAATCACTTGGGTTCATTGACATGCTTTGCCTTGCAAATGACTTGCCACTTCAACCAATGTCCTCCTTTTGTTGCTGACCCAATCCAACACTTGTTGTCTGCTTGTTGATTGATTTAAAACCTTGTTGTCCCAAAGAGATGCCTTGGTGCTTTGAAAACTAACTGATTTCCTTCCGTGTTGGGTGTGGAGCCTGCTTATCTTCCTTATTTAGATGTATCTCCGCATTGGAATGGAAACGTTGCCCATCGTTTGATCGTCGTCAGGGGGGTCCAGGGGGGGCAACAACAACATTTTGGAGCCGCCCCCCCCCAGGAGGGAGTTTCGGGCACAGCACCCCCATGCTAAAAACATATGTAAAATTTACTTGCAAAATATTATAATTTCGTAGTCGATCTGGGCCGTTCAATAGGTGGATGATCTGACATGTAAAAGTTATGTTAAATTTAGGGTTTTTTTCCCTAGAAGGAAACCCCTCTATTGTAAGAGGGAATTGTATTTCGGCTTTTTATTTTTTATATTCTGAACGAGAAATAGAAAGGGATATTGTGTGAGAGAGAAGAGGATATTACAACAAATCTGTTGTAGGTTGTTTCTCTTCATTTTGCTGGATAATATAAAGGAAGGACTAGTTGCTTCCGTCGATGCTACCCAAGTTGGGTGAACCACATATATCTGTGTCTCTCTTGTTTTATATGTTTTCTGTGTTTGTGTTTCCACATATTTTATGTTTTCCATTGCTTTGTAATATATAATTGTCTCACAACTGGTATCAGAGCCGAAGGTTTATTTGGATGATAAACTCGTAGGAAAGAAGGGTTCCTGGTTCGAGTGGGAGCAATGGTAGAAGATGGTAGTTTTAGGGTCGAGAAATTTAATGACCAAAACTACCTGTTATGGGATGCAGATGGAATATTATCTGTATCAAAAATATCTGTACCTTCCATTGAGTGGAAAAACAAAGAATTCATTGAGTATGACAGACGCATAATGGGAGACTCTCTATAGAAAGGCACTTGGAATAATATGGTTGTGCCTCGCGACATCGGTAGCCTTCAAAATTTTGAAGGAAACAAAAACATAGGGTTTAATTAAGGAATTGGTGAAACTATATGAAAAACCCCCAGCCTCAAATAAGGTATTTCTTATGAAACATTTATTTAATATGAATATGTCAGATGGTGGATCTGTTGCTGACCATTTAAATGAATTTAATACGATTACCTGTCAATTACATTCCGTAGGGGTAAATTTTGATGATGAAGTTAGGGCTCTATTATTTATGTGCTCATTTGTGGAAATTTGGAATGGTTTAGTTATGGCCATTAGTAACTCTATCTCTGGATCTAGTACTTTAAAGTTTGATGATGTTGTCGATGCTATCCTTAGCGAGGAAATGCGATGGAAAAACTCCGGTGAGATATCGAGTAATGATTTGAGTGAAAATACTAGGGGAAGAAAAATGGAAAGAGGAAATAGCTCGGGATATTGCAGTAAATCAAGGAAAGGCATATCCAAGTCCAGATCAGGGATAGTGTGCTGGAAATGCGAAAAGAAATGACACTTGAAGAAAGATTGTAAATCTCGAAAGGGAAAAGAAGGAGACACACATCAAGAAAACAATCATGAAGAAAATGTGACAGGTGATGTGTTACAAGGTGCTTTGATTATTTCTTTAGAAAATGTTACTGATTCCTGGGTGGTAGATTCAAAGGCCTCATTCCATGCCACACTTAATAAGAAATATTTGCATGGAAATGTTCAAGGAGATTTTGGACAAGTTCGTCTGGGTGATGATAAACCCTGTAAAATCGTTGGAATGGGTAAATTTATTGTAAAACAACAGAATGGAAACCAATGGTTATTAAAGGAGGTAAGGCAAGTTCCAGATCTGAATAAAATTTGATTTCAACGGGGAATTTAGGTGGTGAAGGTTGTGTAACAACTTTCATAGATAAAACCTGGAAGGTCACTAAAGGAGCCCTGGTAATAGCAAAAGGAGAAAAGGTTGGTACATTTTATTTATGCAATGCTATTTCTAAATCTTTTAATGCGTTAACTTCTAAAGGGGAAGATGCAACATTATGGAATCATAGGCTCGGACACATGGGTGAGAAGGGGATGAATATTCTTCACTCAAGAAATTTGTTGTCGGGTTCTAAGAATATTGATTTGGATTTCTATAAGAATTTTATTTATGGAAAGCAAAAGATAGTTTAATTTCTTAGAGTTGGAAAATAAAATAAGAGTGAAAAATTAGAGCTTGTGCATACATATGTATGGGGAGCTGCTTAGGTATCATCTCTCGGTGGCTATCATTATTATGTTAATTTTATTGATGATGCAACTAGAAAATCTTGGATTTATTGTATTCAGAATAAATCTGATGTATTTGGTACTTTCAAGAAATGGAAAGGTTTGGTTGAGATTGAGACAAGAAATAAGTTGAAGTGTTTGAGATCAGACAATGGAGGTGAATATTGCAACAAAGAGTTTGATAAGTACTTTTCAGAGCATGGAATTCACAAAGAGAAGACAATTCGAAGAACACCACAAGAAAATGGTGTGTCAGAAAGGATGAATAGGACAATCATGGAGTGTGCAAGGTGCATGAGATTTCATGCAATATTTTCTTTATAATTTTGGGTAGATGTTGTAGATACTAATGTTTATCTAATAAAGAGAGGGCCTTAAAGTTCCTTGGATGGTGGTATTCTAGAGGAGGCATGGACATGTAAAAAGGTAAACTACTCTTTTTTAAAGCCTTTTGGTTGTGAGGCTTTTGTCCATATCAATAAAGAGAATAGAACAAGGCTTGATGAAAAATCAAAGAAATGTACCTTTATTGGATATGGTGTTAATGATTTTGGTTATCACTTATATGATTATGAAAATCACAAAATCATTAGGAGAAAAGATGTAATATTCAATGAAAAGGTCTTGTATAAGAATCAGTTGCAGGAAAATAAAAAGAAAGAATATGTAGTTCTTGATGAGATCACAGAAAAATTAAAGGTGCCTAAAAATAATAATATTCAATAGCCACAACAACAACAACAACAACAAGCACCTTAAACACCTGAAAGTGGTGTCAGAATATCCACTAGGATAAGTAGACCCCCTGAACGATACTCTCCTTCATTATATTATTTATTATTGATTGATTTTGGTGAACCTGAATGTTATGAAGAAGCAATGCAGGTCGAAACCAGGAAGAAGTGGGAGCTAGCCATGAAATGAGTGATGGAATCCCTAATACCACACCAAACTTGGGACTTAGTCAGGTTTCCTGTAGGTAAAAAAAGCATTATAGAATAAATGGGTTAACAAGCTGAAGGAATAAGATGGAGGAAAACATATGTACAAATATAGACTTGTGGTGGAGGGGTTTTCACAGAAGAAACCCATTGACTTTGATGGAATATTTTCTCGTGTTGTTAAGATGACTTCAATTAGAACTAGTCTTGTAGCAGCGGAAGATTTGCATCTTGTAGAGTTAGATGTAAAGACAACATTTCTCCATGGATATTTAGAGGAAGAGATCTATATGTAGCAACCACAAGGATATGAGGTCAAAGGGAAGGAAAAATTAGTGTGCAGGTTGAAGAAGAGCTTGTATGGCTTAAAGCAGGCTCTAAGGCAGTGGTATCTAAAATTTGACAGGTTTGTGTCTGAATAGGGTTATACTAGATGTCACTCTGATCATTGTGTTTATCTGAAAAAGAAAAATTATGGCAGCTATATTATATTTTTATTGCATGTAGATGACATGCTTGTTTCAGGTTCTAACATGCAGGAAATAAATGTGCTCAAAAGAAAATTGGAAAATTCATTTTCAATGAAGGATTTGGGAGCTGCAAAACAAATCCTTGCTATGAGAATAACTAGAGACAGGAAAAATCACAAATTAACATTGTCTCAGAATGAGTACATACAAAAGGTGTTGAAAAGTTTTAATATGCAAAATGCAAAACTAGTTAGTACACCTTTGGCTAGTCATTTCAAACTTAGTAAGGATATGTGCCATAAAACCCAAGAAGAAATGGATTATATGTCTAAAGTTCCATATGCATCAACAGTTGGAAGCTTAATGTCTGTAATGGTTTGCATAAGGCATAACATTGCACATGCAGTGGGAGTTGTAAGAAGGTACCTGAAAAATCCCGAAAAATAACATTGGATGGAAGTGAAATAGATTCTCAAATATTTGAGAGGTACCACAAATTAAGCATTATGATTTGGTGATTCAAACATTTCTCTACAGGGATATGTTGATGCAGATGTGGTAGGTGATAAAGATAATAGGAGGAGCACTACAATGTATGTATTTACTGTAGGTGGAAAAACTGTCAATTGGGTTTCAAAAATACAAAGTGTTGTTGCACTTTCAACAACATAAGCAGAGTATGTTTCTGCTACAAAGACTAGTAAAGAAATGATTTGGTTACAAAATTTTATGGATTAATTGGGTAAGAAGCATGAGATGGGCAGGTTATACAGTGACATCTAGAGTGCCATTCATCTTGCAAAGAACTCAATATTTCATTCCAGGACTAAACACAGACAACTCAAGTACCATTTCATACGACCAGTGTTGGAAGATGGATAGTTGAAGTTGGAAAAGATACACACTAGCCAGAATCTTGCAGATATGCTAACAAAAATTGTAACCAGGGAGAAACTGAGATTATGCTCCATTTCAATTGGTCTTCAAGTATGATGATGAAGATGAGAAACAACCAGGTCCAAAGTGGAGTAATTTTCCAACAAATGAAGTAGCAATGGGGTTGCTACAATCAGTCTCCAAGTGGGAGATTGTTGGGTGTAGAGACCGATCATCTTCCTTATTTAGATGTATCACCACGTTGAACCCCTGTTCTTAAAGGGGCGGAAATGTCGCCCGTCGTTTGATCGCCATCATGGGGGTCAAAGGGGGGGCGATGAAAAAATTTTGGAGCCCCGCCCCCATCCCTAGCGAGGGGTTTCAGGGGCAGTGCCTCTGAAGCTAAAGAAAATGTAAAATTTCCTTGTAAAATAATGTAATTTCGTAGTCAATCTGGGCCATTCATTAGGCAGATGATATAACGGTAGAATTTATGTTTAATTTAAGGTTTTTTTCCCTAGAAGGAAACCCCTCTATTGTATGAGGGAATTTTATTGTGGCTGTGTATTGTGTATATTCTGAACGAGAAATAGAAAGGGGGACTGTGTGAGAGAGAAGGGGATATTACAGCGGATCTGCTATGGGTTGTGTCTCTTCATTTTGCTTGATAATATAAAGGAAGGACTGGTTGTTTCCATGGATGTAGCCCAACTTGGGTGAACCACATATATCTGTGTCTCTCTTGTTTTATATGTTTTATGTGTTCCATTGCTCTATAATATATAATTGTCTAACATTCCCACTGAGAATCCTATTCCTCATTTGCACACATATGCATTCGATGAAAGCTTCTCCTTGGAAACCACTTTTCCAAGTTAAGCCCATCTGAGTGAACTACAAAAACGAGTTACAATATCAGTAATCAAAAGAAAATAAATGACCATTATTTTTACCTCCACGTTTCCAAATTCCACATCTGAAAGAATGCATTCACCATCTCTTTCGCTTCTTGGTGTCAACACATCAAATGGTCTACAATGGCTACTGTTTTGGCTGCAAAATTTTTGGCATCTTGTCCATTTTTTGCTTCTTGATTCCATCATCCTCCGTATTTACATGTTTATCATGCCATGATTTGAGAATGAAGGCTAATCATGAGCCTCTCACTCAAGAGTGGACCTTCCCAAAATCCTGCGACATCTTGTCACAAGCACAACCATTAATCTTGAAAAACACATCATGCAAGAAACATAACTTGATGACCTCTTTCTTGTGCTCCTTCAAAACAAAAAATGTCACATCATGTGAACATCTCCATGTACTCTTAAATCTTGGTGTACAAACTCATCGACCAAACACAAGTCGAAAAAACATGCCTCTTCAAACATTTGACTCTGAAGTCAAACAAAAGCATGTACAAATTGCCATCAATGTTGCATCTAAGTGAGTCAACATAACTCTACTTTTCCAACATCTTGTTCCATGCAATATTCATCATACTTTCAAGGGAAAATAAATGCATCAATAAGGCAAGATTTTCATCAATCATCAAAATAAATGCAAGGCCTTAATTGGTTAAGAAATCTAACCATCTCTTTCCTAACCACTTCAATGGAAATTCTTTCAGTTGCACTTCATCATGTGAATCATCCTGACCCACATCAATTATGGAATCCTCTTTTCCATTATTTTCAAGATCTCTCTCCACCTTCTTCAAATGTCGTGGATGACTTGTTGGATACAAAGTCCAACACTTGTCTACAATATGACCTTGCTTATGGAAATGAGTGAAAAATAATTGCATCTTCTTTTCAACATGGTTTTCTTTGTCCATTAGACCTTTAGCTTTCTATCTCCTTTGTTTTACAAGTATCTTGTGTATGGAAAAATTAATCCAAAATCTTGAAATAGTATGGTTATTCAAACCACAAAAGGAACATGTAAAATTTCTCCAAATCTTATGTGAAGATTTACCATGTTTATCATAATCAAAAGCAACTTTCTTAAAGGCAGATTTATACCTTGCACATTCACCTTTGTCTCCTTCTTGAGGAGGTGAATTTGATGAGATAGCAGCTCTCTTTGGAATACCAACAATGGATTCAACGACTTTAGAGATTTCAACATCCTCTTATTTGTCATTATCTTTAGTTGCATGCTTATGAGCATCTTCTTGAAAAGTGGGTGTAAAATTTTTGCATTCCTCATGAACACAAACTTCACAAGCTTGAGGTAATGAAAATGTAATGAAAGTCCTTCTTGGAACACCTTCATGTGTCTCCTTGGCTTTGGAGCATTCTCCATCATGTTTTCCATAACCAAGACCCAAATACCTAGGCCTTTCCTCAACAAAAATTGGCTCAATTATGCCTTGTGCATGTTTTCCCAATCCTTTACATTCATAGCCCATCTTCATCAATAAGTTGGACCATATTCCTCTAGTGTGTCTTTCAAAAGCACAAAAACATTCATCTTGAGAGGAAATTGAAGATAACTTGAATTTCATACCTATTTTTCATGCACATACTTGGCCAGGGTTTCCTTTTCAATATGGAGTTGTGTCTCCATCTCTTGCATCTTTTCAAGAAGCTCTTGCTTCTCCTCCTTCATGGAAATCAACTACTCTTGAAGTATAGTGTTCTCATTCCTATATTAAACCAACTCTTGCACCATATCTCTCATGATGAAGAGCTTCCGCAACATCTCTTTATCAAAGAGTCTTGCTAAGGAAGATTGTCTAGAAACAATTCTTGAAGAAGCTGCCATCACACTTGTAATGCATAAAAATATTCTTTGCTGTGATTTGAGATCTGAGTCCTCAATCTGACCTTCTTTTCTCTTCATGTTACACACATAAACTTGCACACAGTTAAATGCTCCTTGAAAAATTACAAAACCAATAGATAATTCTCTAGCTAACCTTCGCAAACCATATTAGGCTAAAATGAGCTAAACTGTGCTTTGATACCAATTTGATATAAATATGGGAAAACTAGTTTTTTTATGGTAGCTCCCTCATCAATATTAAATAAATGTATTTAGGATCGTCTCAAATTAGCCAGTTATGTGAGGGTTTATGTGTCAAGTTTTGTGTTTTTTATGAGAAAATTCATGAGTTAATTAGCTGTTAAAAACACATGTACAAGAAATAAATTTTAGAGAAATTATGCACAACAAACATATTACATAGTAGTTTATAACGAAGTTCACCCCTCCTTGGCTACATCTCCTTGGACCTGCTTCAATGGCTTGGACCTCTTTTGGATTAATGGTCAATTATCTTATTACATGCACCTAAAGTGCTCCAATGGATTTTAAACCCACTCCATTGGATTCATAATACTCAAAAACCTCAAAATAGACTCTTCAAGCTCTGCAAATGGTCTTCAGGAGATCTAGAAATGGCCTCCTCTCCTGGTGGCCCTAAGCTTCTTTAATCTCAAAGTGAAAAAAAACTTACAAAAGTGCTCCTCTGGCTTTGAAACCTACACCATCATGCTCAAAGAATCCAAAACATCTAATATTTATTCTTTTTTAGCCTAATTTGGTCAAAACATGCCAAAGTTATGGCTTCTTCAGTATTTCCTAGAAGAACTCCAGTAAAGCTCGACAAAAATGGAGGTGGTGCAAAATTAGCAGAATCCGCCAAACATAATCCACAATTAAAGTTCGAATTAGTTTAAGATAAGTGTGTGATTAATGAGGTTTAGTGCTAATTGCGCAATTAAAAAAAATCCAAATAAAAAATTGGATTAACGCTTTAAAATGTGATTAGGGTTAGATAAAAATGTTTAACATTTTAAACCTACGATTAAAATCAGAGCTCGTTGGTCGCGTTGTGTGGTCCCGTAGACCAAGGGCTAGCCCTTCGGGGCTAACTCTCTTAACCTCCACCCTGCGATATTTTAAAACATAAATATAAGCCAACACCCACCATGGTTAAGTTATGATGCATAGGAGGTGGTAACGTGTGGTGTTTGTGTGGGGGAGGTCGCGGGGTCAACCTTGACCTACGCCATTCTGCCAATACATAAAAAATTTCTCCATATACGATATGAATTTAGACCTAGAATTAACCAATTTCAGCCTTGGAGGGGGGGGGCATCTGGCAGCGTCTGGGCTTTCCACATGTCCTCTTCCCATTGGCTCCTCCCAAATCAAATAAAAACATGACAAATCACCCACTTATAAACCATCCACGAATTTACACTTGGAATAGTATCATTGGGTATTACACTCAAAATTGTCACCATGACATTTAACTGTCTATATGGGCTCATCATTACCTATATAATGCTCCCTTGGAGGTCTACAACCCCAAAGTTCCTAAACCAAGTCTTGGATTTGGAGAAAAGCTCTTAAAAACCCTAAAAAGCCTAACTCCGCACTTTTCCTAGCCCTTGCCTATGGACCCGCAGCTTTTTTCTCTATAAACTGCGGCACATACCACACGTTCTTCTTATTAAAACTACGGACCCCCGTAAAAGGTAAAAAGAAAGAAAAAGTAGGTTCTAGAAGCCTAACTAGTCGAATATTCTCCTAGTTGAAAGCTTCTAGAGGCATAATCTGGTCGAGCTTCAATCCCTTCATTCATGAACCTCTATCCCTTCATTAAAGGAGTCTATCCCTTGGTATTTGGAGCTTAATCCCTTGATGACAGGAATTTATCCCTTTCTTATTGGAACTGAAACCACTTCCCTTCTGCTATAAATTGAGATCATGTTTCAATCTCAAGGGTACTTAGAATTTGATATTTTGAGGAGAATTGTTGAAGAAATTATATTCTTTATACTTGGCATCATTGGTATGAGAACGATCACATAATCATATCCATAGTTTCCATGCTAGTTTAGAGAGGAGAAGTCTTGTCAAACTGAGGGAAACGGTTGTTCAGGACCCTGGAAGAACCTGTATGACATCAAGGTGAACAAGGTTGTAAGGTTAGTTCTTATCATACAAGTTAATACAAATGGATTCTATTTTCTCATTAAGTTGTTCATTTATTTATTTGAGTAACTTAATTCTTGGATTCCTTGATCACTGAGATAGATTAGTGTTTTCTGAATTATTATATCTTGTAGGTGCTTTTAATCCTTTTTCCTGTCTTTGATTGCAGGTCTCACATGCTGAAGTGACCTCTTTTGGAGCGACTGGATAGAAGATTATGAGCAAGCATTGGACTTCAGGTAGGGACTTGTCCTTATACTTTGTTAATTAATAATTCTGAATCACAAATGATCTAGAGAAAATGGTTTACATTTGGTTGTTTGTTTCTAGATATCCTTAGGATACTAGGGAGATCGTTCTTGTTCGCAAGAAGTATTTATCCGTGTAACAAAATGGCGACTCCACTGGGGATCGAACCCAACATCTCTGGTTTCGCAGACAAAAATCTCTAGTTTCAACCTAGTTATGGTCCTTCTTATGTACAACCTTCTATGGGTCAATATCTCAGAGTAAATATGGTGTGGGATCCATCCCAAGTTCAACAGAATTTTCAACCTAATGTGCAAGTACCCTATTACCAATCTAGACAGCCAATTGGTTACGATCCAATCCAACAACCTGTCTAGCCTACAATTCAAATACCTGCACCTGGTACAGTTCAGCAACCTAGTTCGAGTACACCTCGAACTCCACCAAAAACTGTTGCTCCAACTTCTGTTCAAGCTACCACACCTATTCCTGTAGTATCTGCAGCTCCTGTTTCTACTGCCCCTCAAATATCGATAAAAATTCCTCAAGTTTATGCTTCGCTGCCTGGACCTACAATTTAGACTTCTGTTCAAATGCTTGTAGGAAAACTTGGTACAAGTACAGTTATAACGAGCCAACCTCAGTTTTTTTTATCAACCGTATCAAGGGAAATATCAATATGGACCTGTTCCACAAAATCTAGTTTACCAACATCAGCCATATCCTGGGTACACATATCAAACACCTTATCAACTCCAATATGGTCAGGTTAATCCTGGTTATCTGGGAGGCATTATGATTCCAAATGCATAGGCCATTCCAGGGTATCCTGGATATCCTCCTCCTGGTACTGCTATAATCCCACAAGGTTATCAATATAATCAACAAGACCCTAACCGTCGGTTGCCATTCATAGCAACTTTGGATTTACTTGATTTGTCGCACCTAACGAATGATCCCATCTATTATCTTCCATATTGGCCGCCAATGCCAAATAAGTTGCCCAGTGACATCCTGAAGTTTGAAGGTAAATCAGGAGAGGATCCATCCAATCATGTCATGACTTACCACCTTTGGTGTCCATCCAATTCATTGATCGATGATTCAATTTGATTAAGACTTTTTCAGAGAACTCTGATAGGCTTAGCTGCCAAATGGTACATTGAATTACCACAAGGCTCATTTAAAAATTTCAACACATTAGCAACAACTTTTTTAACCCATTTTCAGTTGCCAATCAGATACGACAATGGCACAGAATTTTTGACTTCATTAAAACAATCTACGTCTGCGTACATATCAGATCACATTCATGAATGGTGATGTAGAAGTCGTTTAGTAAAAGACTTTATTTTGGATCAAATTTTAGTAGAGTGGTTTATAAAATCATTACTACCAAAAATCACTGAAGATGTGGCTAAAGGGGGAGTTATTACAGTAGAACAAGTCATTGCTCAAGCCTAGTACCTAGACCTTGTATATACACAATTTGGTACTCTGTACGAAAAAATCTTGGATTTACCACGCCCTGGTCAGATAACTACAACTCCTTCAGGGTCTCATGCCACTGATGGTGTAATTGGTTCTATTAGTGCTAATAAGAGTAAGAAGAAATCTTCAAAGGTTACTTCTCCTATTATAACCTTACCAGATTCACCAAAAGGAGATTCTTCCCTTGAAACTTCTACCGACATCCATGTTGTAGATTCATCTACAGCCAAATCTAAAACTCGAAATAATAAGAAAGGTAAGAATAAGAACAAGCAAGCATCTCCAAAGGAGAAAAATGAAAAAACTGAACCAACTGACAATAAGAGAAAACCTCGTTATCCTTGTCTTATCTGTGATGAGGATCACTTTACTAAGGAGTTCCCGCATAGGTCTGAGGTATCTAAATTCATTAAGGGTTCACCCACACCCACTGTCTTGAAGGATCCTTTTCCTATTCAGGATAGCAAAATGATTGGATCTTCTTCGAATACATCAGCAGATATTTTGATGATGTCTCAAGTAATGGTTGCGATGTGATCGCAAGACTATGGAAGTAAAAATCTTGTTACTGGTAAAGAAGTAGAAAATTCTAATTCAACATCAGCTACATCTCCTTTGGTTTCTAATCCATTGCACATCGAGAAACCTAATCCTGATCTAGTAATTAAAGCACCTGCTAAACGTGTACTTCGGAAATCAGCTTTCAATCCACATGTGAGAGCTTCTCAGAACTACAACATCGTTGAAGATTTGGAAATTCCCCCTTAAGCAATGTTGGCCATAGAAGTGCTGCAATGATGTCCAACACAAAGGAAATTATTGTTGCCAGCTATAGGAGCCATAGATCTTTAGGATTTGAACCTTATGGTCTTAGATTTATAAAATTTTACACCAAGAATTCCCCATCAAATGGCTTTCCAGATTCTAGTGTTAGTCAAAAACAGACGTTGCTTTCGTACTGTGATTGATGAGGGGGCATCCATGTGTATAATGTCGTTAAATTTTTGGGAATCACTTGTTTCTATAACACTTAACCAGTCTCCGACCATCCTCAAATATTTTGACGGAAGAGGATTCCATCCGTACAGAATTTTACAAGATCTACCTATAGAGGTCGAAGGAAAAACTGTTAATCTAGATGTGGAAGTTGTTGATGCCCCTCTAGACTACAACCTTCTTCTGGGTCGAATTTGGTCTTATGCTATGACTGCGGTCATGTCATCGGTCTTTCAGTTAATCATGTTTCCTCATAAAGGAAAGAGCGTAAAAATTGATCAATTGTCATATTATTCGTCCGACCCAGCTTCTATAGATAGTATCCAGCATGTTGGAAAATCGATTATCCCTTATGAAGATGTTGGAGTAGGTTTAATTAAAGACTCTACTTTAATGGGAACTTTTTCTATGCCTCCACCTAATTTACCGCAAACGATTACTAGTATCTGATTACATCAAGTACTATTCAATTTGATGATCCTTGGATAGTACCTTTAGAGTCAGAATTGGATTCTTTCAATGGCGCAATGCCTTTGAGTCCTTCTGAAATAGCATATCAAGCAGTACAGTCATTTTCCGATATACCATCAACTGATCCAATGAATGTGATCAATGAATAATTTTTTTCACCATCAAACTCAACCTCAACATCAATTCTTGATCCTTTTCAACAAGTATTTTATACTAATGAACAAATTAGCAAATTTTTGTCCATAGACGAATTACCATGGAATGATCTCCATCATAGGTCATCATTTTTACTGGAGTTTGACAGATTAACAAATGATTTTTCATCAATTTTTACAATTGATTATGTCAAAGAACCGCAGAATCCTCTATCGATTACAAATTTGGATTCCGAGATGAACTTAGGAAATATTTCTATGACGATTCTCATGGACATATCAATTAAACCATGAGTTGTTGAAAACATTCATATAGGTGCTTCTTGTACGTTAGATGAAATTAAAACATATAAAGCCCTATTTCAAGAATCTGTGACATATTTGCCTGCTCTTATGAAGAAATTCTAGGAATTGATCTTAATATTGTCGTTCATAAAATAAAAACATACCTAGATGCTAAACCCATCCGGAAAAAATTACGTCCGATACATCCACGAAAAGCTGCGGCTATCAAAGCTGAAGTTGAGAAATTACTGCGAGCAGGTTTTATTTATCTGATCCCTTTGATAGATTGGGTATCTAATATTGTTCCTATTACCAAAAGACAAGGAACTATAAGAGTATGTGTCGATTATAGGGATATTCATAAATTTTGTCCAAAGGACAATTATCCAACCCCCTATATTGACCAGATCATCAATGATTGTGCCGGAAATGAAATGTTTTCATTTATGGATGAATTTTCCGGATATAATCAAATAAACATACTCCCTGTTGATCAACCAAAAATAGCATTCATTTGTCCTTGGGGAACTTTTTCTTATTGTAAATTACCTTTCAGATTAAATAATGTTGGCACAAATTTTCAAAGGGCAATGTCTTATGCTTTTCATGATATTAAACACATTGTACAACCTTATCTCGATGATTTACCTGCTCACTCATTACATAGGGAAGATCATCCTACTCATTTACGAGCAATCTTTATGAGATGTAGGTATTATAAGATTCACTTGAATCCTCACAAATGTGTTTTTTGTGTACAATCTAGACGATTGTTGGGATTTTTTGTTTCAAAGGCTGGCATTCGTGTCGACCCATCAAAGGTTGAGGCTATTATCAATTTACCTCCTCCTTCCACACTTCGCCAACTCCAAATTTTGCAAGGGAAAGCAAACTTTCTGCATAGATTTATCCAGAACTATGCTGAGTTAACAAAATATTTTACCAGGTTGTTGAAACAGAATGTTCCGTTTATTTGGGATGAGATTTTTGATCAATATTTTGATGCTCTAAAACACGTGTTAACCCATGCACCATTATTTCATCCACCCAATTATAGCTAGGATTACTTTTTATACCTATCAGCCTCTAATTCCACCATTGGAATGGTCTTAGTTCAGGAAGATGAATTTCACAACGAGCATGTGATTTACTATCTAAGTCAGAATCTCAATCCAACCGAGATTAAATATTCATATGTGGACAAATTGGCCTTGGCAGCAGTTCAAGCTGTCCAAAGATTTCGTCATTACATATTGTTACGAAAAATAATTGTGATATCTAATTGTAACCCCATGATGTACATTTTGACCAAACAATTACTAGGGGGAAAATAATCTAAATGGATTGTTATCCTACAGGAGTTTGATTTGGAATTCGAAAATTCTAAATCAAATAAATCACTAGTGTTCACTGAACTTATGTGTGACTTCCCAAATACTGAAACTGAAACTATGGTAGAGCATCCGATTTCTGATGAATCTCTATTTCTTATCAGTACGTTACATCCTTGGTATGGAGACATCATTATTTATCTTCAAACCCAAAATTTTTAGCCTGAACTCTCATGTTCAAATCGATGAAAGATCCATTACCAATCCCAGCAATAAAATATTGTTGGAGACACACTTTATTGTCATGGTGTGGACTCTGTTTTTCGACGATGTCTAACTCATGAAGAAGCTGAAAAAATTTTAAATGACTGACACTCTGGAACGTGTGGTGGTCATATGTTTGGGTATGCCACAACCCAAAAGATATTGCGCGCTGACTATTTTTGGTCGTCATTATTCAAAGATTTCATTCTCACGGTCCGAAAGTGTCACAACTATCAGATATTTGATCGAAAGATGCGTGCACCACCAGCTCCTCTTCACCCCATAATTATTTTCGGTCCTTTTGCAAAATGGGACATTGATTTCATTACATGTAACCCTCACTCGATCGGGTGGCATGGGTATATTATTCTCGCTGTAGATTATTTTACCAAATGGGCCAAGGTGATACCCACATTTGCGACAGATGGCAAAACTGCAGCTACATTCGTATTCAATCATGTGATTGCTCATTTTGGTGTACCCCAATCTATTATCACTAACCATGGGAGTCATTTTCAAAACATTATGATGACCAAACTTTCTGATCAACTTGGCATGCGCCATGATAATTCTACTCCATATTACCCGCAGGCTAATGGTCAGGTTGAAACCGTTAATAAATTTTTAACCATCATGATTAAATGGATTATCGGGATTCATAAATCAAATTGGCATACCATGCTTTTTTCATCAATTTGGGCATATCAAACCTTAGCAATAACTGCAACAGGTGATCAGGAGATCATGTCCAAGTTAAAAAAATGCTCAAAAATGGAAGTGCTCAGAAATGGTTACAAGCTAAAGGATCGGAAAGGCCTCGTCGCTGCGATTCTGGTGTCGTGAACAGGACTCAAATCCGATGTCATATGTCAAAGTTACTGAGGTTTGAATTCATCTAGTGACCTCCAAAACGAGACTTTTTGACTATGATTTTTTCAATTTTAAAAAAAAAATATTATGGAAAATTTTCATTTTTATTAAGTTTATATGGGCCTATCAGAGGGTGCCATGTCGCCTTCCCGGAGGCTGCCATGTGGCCCCAGGCCATTGGTTGAAAAGTGCTATGAAAATTATGGAGGGCATGAGGGTCGAACCCTTGACCCGACCAACACAACACAGGAACGATGTTGAAGTGTGGCCGAGTCGGGTCGTTGGTGAAATGGGCAAGTCAGGTGGTGTGAACGGAGGCTCGGGTCGGGTGTAACAGGCGCAGGGAGATTTGGGTAAGCCCTCAGGTCTTAAGCTTCATCTTCACGTGACCAGCAAATATGAACCATGGGCCTAACACCTTTTCCAACCGGCAGAACAAAAATTTTAAGCACCTTTGTGCTAACTCCTCCTGCATATGACCATTACCCTGTGACCATGGGCGCGGGCTTTAAACATTATCCGCCAGCATTAACCACCCGGAGATTCCGCATATGAACGTGCCTAAAAGAACTGACATTTACATTAAATGTTATCCCTATTTTGGAGTGTGGTTCTGCCAAGTGCAACTGTCGAACAAAATTGGAGGAGTTAACTAGAGTTCCTCCAGTTTTGGAGGAGATTTTCTAGTGACACTAGGCAAAAATTTGTTTTGGTCATAACTTTCTCAATTTTCGACCAAACAAGATGAAATTTTAGTCAATTTTGGCTTTCTTGAGAATTCTAAGAAGTTTGGGACAAGTTTCAGAGTGAACAGAGGTGATCTTCAGCCACTTTTTCTTTATGGAATATGGAAGAGCCATCAGGCCCATCAGGGAAATGGAGTTGTATTGGGTTGTACTTCACTATTTAAGGTGAAAAAAAAGCCATTTTTAACTTATTTCTGTCTTCTGAAGCTGAATTTACAGTTGGTTTTTCCTGTTTAGGCATATTTTTCATTGTATAACCATTTTGAACAAATTAATAGAGCAAGGACATGCCATTGGGGAGCCTTGGACTCGCAGATGTAGCCCAGGAGGGGTGAACTGCCTCAAAAATTTGTTCTGTTATGTTATGGTGAATTTTACTTGCTGTGTATTTCTTCTATGATATGTTAAATAGTAAACTTAATTAACAATTCCTCTCACATAAACTTAGAAACAATTACCAAAAACACTTTGTTTAAATTGCAAGACATGGAGAACACTTTGCACACTCATTTATATCAGATTGGATACTTTTCATAGCTTTACAAATAGTTCCAATTTAGATCAAGTTGGTATCAGAGCTCTGGTTTTGAGCATTTGTTTTGTGCAAGGATATATTTTACTGTTTGCAAGTTTTGATGCCTACTAGGCTTAAGCTCAAGAGAGGAGAAGGACAATTGGTTAGAGCACAAAGTAATCCTCAACCAAGGAGGGTTAGAGTGCCATTGTCTCCACCTTCTATTACACCTCCAAGAGCCATAGAATAAGCCTCAAGCATGTCTTCAAAAGAAGGATAAGTTCCTGAAGACATTGATCCCAAAGAAGAAGAACGTGTGTTCAGGAAAGCATTCCTGGACATGACTGAGATGGTGAGGATACCCTACCAAGAAAGGAATGAAAGGCTTGAAGGAGAAGGGTCTATACATCACAAGGAAGGAGAGGGTTCTTCAGGAGGAAAGAAAAGTGATGATAAGTCAAAGAAAGGACATGGAGGAAATGGTGATCCACCATCCCCATATTCATCCTCTTCCTCTACATCATCATCCTCAACTTCAATGAACCAATCTCACAAGTCAAAAACCACTAGTAAAAGTCCATTTTAAAAGCTTGATGTTAAGTTTGAGTTGCCTATGTTTAATGGTGAAGTCAATGCAGAGAAACTTGACAACTGGATAAGGTAGTTGGAGGTTTACTTGAGGATACAGAACCTTCATGATGACGACACCAAGATACAGTTAGCCTCTTTGAGAATAGAAGGAGCAACATTGGTATGGTGGGAAGCCAAGACCAAGGATGAAATTAAAAAACATGGTAAAATCACTTTATCATGGGCTGAATTTATTACTGCAATTAAACAAAAATTTTATCCATTAGCTCATTTACAAAAGGCTATCATGAATTGGCAAAACTTCAGACAACTTAAGGGACAAAATGTTCAAGACTACACCCAAGAGTTTAGGAGAAGAGCACTCTTGTTAAGGGTAGACTTACAAAGTCAAGACACTTTGCTGAAATATATAGGTGGTTTGCACAACTACCTTAGACATACTATCCTTATGTTCAATCCTACTATTCTAGACGAAGTTTGTATACAAGCTACGCATTTAGAGGCTAGAGGGAAAAACACTTTTGATGAGGGTAGAAACAAGCCTTTTAAGGGGAAAAAAAAAGACAAAACCTCTAAGGGAAAAGGAAAAAAGAATGTATCTATCAAAAAAAAGGGTGATAAAGTGATATGTAAACACTGTTCAAGAGAAGGCCATGAAGAGAAAATTTGTTGGAAACTTCATCCTGAAAAAAGAACTCAGTTTAACAAAAACAAAGACAAGAAGAAAACTGCAGCTACTACAACTACACATCAAGACTTAGGAGATGATTCAGGTGACGAAACCAAAATTACAGCTATGGGTTTGAAGAGTATGAAGGGAAAGGAAACTAAAACTAAGCCAAGAAATAGTACTTCAAACTGTCATGTACAAGCTCCAAATGAGGAAGAAAGAATTGAATTGTTCCATGTGAGGGTAATCTCAAAACATACAAAAATTGACACACTATTTGACAGTGGGTCACAAGAAAATCTCATATCAGAAGACTTGGTCAAAAAACTTAAACTTGAGACCATTCCACATCCAAATCCATATCCACTTGGTTGGATATGCAAGGATGCAAACTTACAAGTCTCAAGGAAGTGTATATTGCACTTTGCAATTACTGCACACTTTATTGACATAGTTGAACTTGATGTATTGCCGCTAGATATATCAGGAATTGTTTTGGGAAGTCCTTAATTATATGACAGGAAAGTGATCTTCCATCACCATGAGAACAAGTATCATATTTTCAAAGATGGCAAGGATTTCATTGTCATAGCACATCGCAAAAAGACAAATATAGCAATGGTAAATGCCGGATAGGTAAAAAGGCTAGTGAATTCCAGTAAGAGTTTTGTACTCCTTATGGTTAAGCTTAAGGTTGATGTGAATCATGAGTCATTTGAAAATTGTGATTCCAAGTTAAAATCATATTTATATGATGTAGTTGATGCATATCATGAGATGTTTCAGGAGCCAACAGGTTTGCCTCCTAAAAGGGAGATTCAACATGAAATCCAGTTACAACATGATTGTCCTCTTCCTAACATAGGCATGTACCGCATGTCTATCATGGAGAATGCTGAAATAAAGAGGCAAGTTAAGGACTTTTTGGACAAAGGTTTCATAATGCCAAGCACTTCTCCATGTGGGTCACCGATAGTGTTGATTCCGAAGAAAGATGGAACTTGGCGCATGTGTGTGGACTTCAGGGCATTGAACAAGATAACGGTAAAGAATCATCACCCACTCCCAAGGATAGATAATTTGTTAGATCAACTGAAAGATGCTAAATATTTCACTAATATAGACTTACATAGTGGTTATCATCAACTTAGAATTGCAGAAAGTGACATTTGGAAAACAAGATTTAAAACCAAACGGGGGCATCTTTGAGTGGCTTGGTTTATGCAATGCACCTGCAACTTTCATGCGGGTAATGGATGATGTCTTACGTCCATTTCTTGATGATTTCGTTATTGTCTACTTAGATGACATTTTAATTTTCAGCAAGACTAGAGAAGAGCATGTCATGCATGTTAAGAGAGTACTTGATATTTTGAAGAAAAATCAGTTGTTTCTTAAAATTTCAAAGTGTGAATTTGGAAAGACTTCTTTGGTTTATTTGGGACACATAGTAGGAGGAGGTGCTTTGAGAATTGATCCTTCTAAGGTAGAAGCCATTGTGAATTGGCCTACTCCCAAATCCATTACAGAGGTAAGAATTTTTTTGGGTGCAGCTCAGTATTGGAGGAAGTTTATTTCTAACTTCTCTGCCATAGCAGCTCCTATGCATGCAATGACAAGTGTGAAGCGTGCTTTCAAATGGGGAGGCAAGCAACAGAAATATTTTGAGTCCTTGAAAGAGAAGATAATTTCAGCTCCATTCCTTGCATTACTGGACTTGATACAGCCATTCGAGATTCAGACCCATGCGAGTGATTATGCCATGGGTGAAATTCTCTTACAGCATGGTAAGCCTATCGCA
The DNA here is from genome assembly GCA_034641835.2 of Pinus albicaulis. NCBI lineage: Eukaryota > Viridiplantae > Streptophyta > Pinopsida > Pinales > Pinaceae > Pinus > Pinus albicaulis. Next base: position 1,683,215,388 of record CM076579.1, on the reverse strand, counting down.
TTTCATTCTGAGACATTTAATGGTGATGTTGTGAATTATCCTACATATGATAAGGAGTTGTATGCGTTGGAACAAAGCATCAAAAAGTGGAAACACTATTTGATGGGCAAAGAAACAGTTTTTCATACCGACCATCAGCCTTTATAGTACTTGCAATCGCAAAGTAAATTGCAACAATCATGACATTTCAGATGGATGGGCTTCCTACAACAATTTCACTTGATAATAAAGTACAAGAAAGGTATTTTCAATAAAGTTGCTGATATTCTTTCAAGGCCTATTATTAGTGCTACTACTTTACTTAATAATGAATCTATTGTACATGAGAGTTACATAGAACAGTATGCATCAGATGTTGATTTTAAGGATGTGTATGCTAACTTGAGTGAAGGGAATCATGTTGAGGATAATGATTATCACTTGCATAATAATTTGCTATTTCATATGGGCAAGTTATGTATACCACAGGGAGAGAGACTAAATGTCATGAGAGAAGCTCATTCTTCTCTTATTGCTAGACATTTCGGGGTAAGCAAAACAGTGGCACATTTACAGAGGTATTGTTATTGGCCTCACATGGTAGATAGTGTTTCACGTTTCATTAGAGGTTTTTCATTATGTGCTACAAGCAAGCCTAGCAATAGGAATCTTGGTTTATATACGCCATTGTCGGTACCTTCTAGACCATGGGAAATTGTTTCTATGGATTTTGTTGGAGGTCTACCATTGTCTAGAAAGCAGCATGATTATCTTTATGTAGTAGTTGATAGATTCAACAAGATGGGTATTCTTATGCCATGTAAGAAATCTATAACTGCGGAAAAAACTGCTGATTTATATCTTCAAAATGTATGGGTTCATTATGGCTTGCCTACTTCTATTTTTAGTGACAGGGATTCCAGATTTTTTTGGAATTTTTGGTCCAATTTATGGAAAATGATGGACACCAAGTTGAAGAAGAGTACTTCTTTCCATCTGCAAACATATGGCCAAATAGAGGTAGTGAACAGAACCATTGTACATCTCTTGAGAGGTTATTGTAGCAAACATCCCAAGCTTTGGGATGAACACTTGCATTACATTCAACATGTTTACAACCGGGCCAAGCACTCTTCTACAAATACTTCACCTTTTGAAGCTTGTTTTGGGTATTTTCCTAAGTCACCTTTAGATTTCATTCTTGAGAAGGATGTTGCCATTGATGGACATAGTGACATTGAAAAAGCTCACATGTTGATTGAAAGAATTCAGCTCATACATCAGTAGGTTCAAGAACAACTTGAAAAAAGTCAAGGCAAGTACAAGGAGAGGCATGACAAACACAGAACTGATCATAAGTTTCAAGAAGGAGATGAGGTATGGCTGCATATTAGTAAGGAAAGAATGCAAGGAGAAGGTAAAAATTTGAAGCCTATTCGTTATGGTCCATTCAAGATTCTTCAACAAGTTGGAAATAATGTGTTTCAACTAGATTTGCCTTCATATATGCAAATGTATTCCGTTGTGAATGTGGAAAATTTATGTTTGTATGAACCTCCTTTCATTGTTGATCATGAAAGTGACATTCAGCTGCCATCCATGGAGGATTTCTCACCAGAATATTTGGATGAGTTGAAAGAGGATGCTATCCTTGATAGAAGGACATGCACTTCGAGGAGGGGAAGTGTCGATTATATTCGGGTTGGTCTTAAAGGAAAAAAACTGAGTAAAGAAAAATGGATGTAGGTGGAAAATGTGAGGGATCTGTACCCTCATCTTCTTAACAGGTAATTGAAGGCTTTTGGGGTCCAAAAGCTTCCAAATGGGGAGGTGTGATCAGGAGATCATGTCCAAGTTAAAAAAATGCTCAAAAATGGAAGTGCTCATAAATGGTTGCAATCTAAACGACCAGAAGGGCCTCGTCACTACGATTCTGGTGCCGCAAATGGGACTCAAATCCGATGTCATATGTGAAAGTTACTGAGGTTTGAATTCGTCTAGTGACCTCCAAAACAAGACTTTTTGACTATGATTTTGTCAATTTTAAAAAAAAAATTATTATGGAAAATTTTCATTTTTATTAAGTTTATATGGGCCTATCAGAGGGTACCACATGGCCTGCCCAAAGGCTGCCACGTGGCCCCAGGCCATTGGTTGAAAATTGCTATGAAAATTATGGAGGGCATGAGGTTCGAACCCTCGACCCGACCAATACGACACGGGCACGATGTTGAAGTGTGGGCAAGTCAGGTCATTGGTAAAATGGGTGAGTTGAGCAGTGTGAACTAAGGCTCGAGTTGGGTGTAACAGGCAGAGGGAGATTTGGGTAAGCCCTTAGGGCTTAAGCTTCATCGTCACGTGACCAGCGGATATGAACCATGGGCTTAACACCTTTTCCAACAAGCGGAACAAAAATTTTAAGCACCTTTGTGCTAGCTCCTCCTGCATATGACCATTACCCAATGACCATGGGCGTGGGGTTTAAACATTATCCACCAGCATTAACTGCCCGAAGATTCCACATATGAACGCGCCTAAAACAACTAATAGTTACATTAAATGTTATCCCTATTTTGGATTGCGGTTCCACCAAGTCCGATTGTCTGACAAATTTGGAGGAGTTAACTGGAGTTCCTCCAGTTTTGGAGGTTTTTTAATGACACTGGGCAGAACTTTGTTTTGGTCATAAATTTCTCAATTTTCGACCAAACAAGATGAAATTTTAGTCAATTTTGGCTTTCTTCAACATTCTAAGTAGTTTGGGATAGGTTGCGGAGTGAAAAGAGGTGATATTCAGCCACGTTTGCTTCAGGGAAGATGGAAGAGCCATCAGGGCCATCAGGGAAATGGAGCTGTATTGGGTTGTACTTCACTGTTTAAGGTCAAACAAAAGCCATTTTTAGCTTATTTCTGTCTTCTGAAGCTGAATTTATATTTTTTTTGGCCTATTTAGGCATATTTTTCACTGTATAACCATTTTGAGAAAATTAATAGATCAAGGACATACCATTGGGGAGCCTTGGACCAGCAGATGTAGCCCAGGAGGGGTGAACTACCTCAAAAATTTGTTGTGTTATGTTATGGTGAATTTTTCTTGCTGTGTATTTTTGCTATGATATGTTAAACATTAAACTTAATTAACAATTCCTCTCACATAAACTCAGAAACAATTACCAAAAACACTTTTTTTAAATTGCAAGACATGGAGAACACTTTGCACACTCATTTATATCAGATTGGATACTTTGCATAGCTTTACAAATAGTTCCAATTCAGATCAACAAGGTTCACTCCTTTTCAACTGGTTTACGGTTTAGAAGCAGTGTTACCCATTTAATCCAAAATATCGTCACTCCAATTAGCCATAGAGTTGCTACTAGCTACTTCTGAAGAGGAAAAACATTTTTTTTACTTAGCACAATTAGATGAGACTCGGCACACCATTGCATTAGCAGTCGAAGCTCATAAAAAATGTGTTAAAGCTCAGTATGACTGAAGTGTTACACCTCGTGTTTTTCAGAAGGTGACCTAGTCTTGGTATATGATCAAGCTAACGATAAGCTAGGAGCTGGGAAATTTGAACCAATGTGGCATAATCCTTATATTGTCAAGCGAGTGCTTGCAAAAGGGGCTTATGAATTGACTGATTATGACAGTGTTTCCTTAGATAAACCCATAAATGGGCTATATCTAAAGAGATATTATGCTTAATTCTCATGTGAAGACCTTACTTGTATATTATTTATTTTTGTAGCTAGTGTGCCTTAGATTAGATGAGTGTGCCTAATTTAAGATTGCTTTTACTACTATCCCTTCTTATCTTGATTACTCTCGATATTGTAGATGTAGACATCCCTTCAAACGTACATTGGTTTTGTTGATGGTGCTTGTCATAGTACACAGAATATTTCTTCTGCAGCTTGGGTTATTTATTCACCCACTGATGAGTTAGTTTCTATGCATGGAGTAAGCCTTGGTCAAACAATGAATAATATTGCAGAATATAGCGTAGTTATTGAGCTATTATTTGAAGCCATTTCATTTGGAATTTGAAGTTTGATCGTTAGGTTAGATTCTGAACTCACTATATTACATTTAAACAGAGTATATGAAATTAAAAATCCAGTGTTATTGAGATTGTTTTTGAAGGTTCGTCTCTTGGAATGACAGTTTGATTACATCAAATATCAACACACTCTGAGAAATTTAAACACATTGGTTGATGCATTATCTAGTAGTGTTATAAATAGACATTTTCAATGTTAAAGCAGTAAACCAAAACAACATTTGATATGTTTTGAACAGGATAGCCGGAAAAGATAGTAATATCATAGATAGAAGTAGTGTTTTAAAAAAAAATATTACATCGTCCGCGATCATAGGTTTAAAACACCTTATGATCTGAAAATAGTGATACAAAAAAAAAATACAACATTCCAAAATGATCATCCACTATCCATGGTGATGATCATGGTAGTAAACTATCGTCCGTGGCACCCTATGCAGGAATATCCTGAACTGACCAGGAACACCAGTAACGTGTCTCTGGAGACGAAGAGGAATATCATCTGTCGATGTCTTTGGGATATCTAAAGTCAACCTCTCCAGGTTGTTCTCTAAGTCAGTAAGGATTTCTACTGCTTGTTTTTGTGGCAGTGCAACAGGCTCTGTTTGCTTCCTCTCGAAGCGATGGAGAGTGGCTGGTCTTCGTGGACCAACATCTGCATTTGAAATTTTGTCATCAGTATTGGACGATGAAAAAAAAAATAAATTAGAATTAAAACACATCAAAATGATTCATTTACCTGACTCTTCCCATTGTGCCCCTGGAGGTAGGGACATCTCGGGATCACCACGAAAATCTATCCCTACATATGGGAAATCTTCAATGGCGAAGATTTGATTCTGCAACCAATGAAAATATGCCTTTGTGAATCGAACTATCTCAAAACCATCACCATGATGGGCCATCAGCGCCACCCAGCATACCATACGAGGCTCTCTGATCCCACCAGCATCAACTGAGATAAAATGGGGGGCACAGGATGGAATCCTCTCCAAAGTGAAAGAAACCAAGATAGCACCATATCCAAAGTTTTTCAACTTTGCGTTCTGAGCTCTAGTCAATTGGCCTTTCACATTAGCCAATAACCCTTCACACCAATTAAAAATGGTGCCTCTAAAGCATTCAACCACTGTCTGCATTTGGGACTTGGTAGCAACGTGTAGAGCTGCACTCCCACACAATCTGGTCACTGTGAGCACAACCACTTTAATTTCAAGACGTATGATGGTTTTTATATCAATACGGTTATCTTTGGGATCAACTTCTTCATTGAAAAATATTTGTTTATAGCTAGCGATCGGTAGGCCACCTTGCCTAGCTCGAAACAAAGAAATAGGTTCCCCTCTTTTGGATAAACCAGTGAGGAGGTAAATATCTTCTAGCTCAAGTTCGAGCCAGTGATCACCAATGATGAAACATTTTTCTTGGTCATCCCACTTGTTCACCAACCACGAAAATAGTTCTACTTGAGCCCTCATGCCCTGAATTGCCCAAAATTTGTACAACCCACAATCTCTCAGCACATGCATTGTGGCCGGATTGTTCATGGCTACCTCATATACCTCTTTGCGCTCGCGTTCTCTCCATTCCAACATTGTGAATAACTTGCAAGTGGACGCATTTGAAGATTAGAAGCAATCAAAATGGAAATTTTTAGCTATTTTTGAGAGAATTTATCTGTTTATTTTGGTTCATGGCGCCTACGCACTTTTTGCATTGAGATAGTGCGAACGTCCGCTATCGGGGTCAGCAGGTACTGTGTGTATAACCTGCGGACCCCCAAGAGTGAAATTTTGAACCTATTTTCCTCTCAAAAAATGATTTCAAAGCTTAAAAAGAGAATCTAAATGGACGAAAATGAAGAGAAGAGTGTTGTAGATTACCTGGATTGGACAATTTTCGATTTGAACAGTCGATTCTTCCATTATCTCCTCTGGAACTTTTTCTACCAAAGGCTCTCAATTTTCAACTCTTGATACAAATGGTAAGAATGACTTTGTTGAACTACTTTTTATAAGATTTTTTGAATAAATAAAATATTATTTTATTTATTTTCCACTTTGAAAAGTTGTTTTTCAAATGATTTTTACTTATAAAAAACAGGTATGTTTAATTTTTCGAGTTTTTGTGCAGAATACAGGATTTTCTGGTGAAACAATCATTTTGATGATGGGTACACTTTTATCACTTTTTCGGGCTCTTGAAAATTACGAAAAATTGAAACCCCGGAGTTCTCTTTTAAGCCTTTTTCAGACTCTCTAAACATGAAAAGATCACCGAGTACTTGACTATTCGAACTCGTTAAAGGAAATGAGCAGTCGTCCCTTCAGTATAAGTTTACCCCTTTTCCAGACTGAAATGGACTATTTAAAAAAAATGTATACGTTGACTAATCATGGTCACTAGAGTTCTCTCCTGTATTATTTTATCCTTTTTCAGGCTTGAGAGACTAAATTTACAAAAAATTACACCCACGGAGTTTTCTTAAGTTTTTCTTCTGACTCCCTAAAATTGAAAAACATCGAGTTTCTCCTATACTGGACTCATTAAAACTTAACAGTAAAGGACCTATCAATTACAAACAGGAACGAACCACTCCTTCTTAGGGTTCGATTTTATACTAAGATGGACTCATCCAAAGGATGAGGTTACACAACAATAAAATGTTATCCTCCTCAAGCTTGTCAAAAATAAAGAGGTACTTTCCAGAAATGGTGGGGGGAAAAGAGAGAAAATGAATCCAATTGTCACACTTTGTTTCAAAAAATCAGTATACCACTCTTGAACATGACACTTTTGTCACACCCATATCTGGGTTGGGAAAATCCTTTGTCTGAAAGTTAATAAAACCGCATTGAAAGTCTTCAGCCGGTTTCTGGGTATTAGCTTTAGGTCAATTGTTACCAAACCATCTGCAGTGTCGTTATGTGTTCAAGAGGACAGTTTAAATAAACCATTCATTGCAAAAATTTGTCTCCATTCGCGTTGACCATCCCTGAGTCAGTCCTTGAAAATATTTCTTCAAAAACTTGATCTAATGGTTTCGTGTCGTAGGCTTTCCTGCGACGGGTCACTTTCTATCGATGACATCACATTATCTAGAAAGTTGATCTAGAATCCTATCAGTACCTTGGTATCTGCATGCCCTAATGGCAGGTTTCTCACCTTCGATGACAGGTTGCATCATTGACCTTCAATCGAAATATTCCGTGAAGTGTTCGATTGCAAATCATTCATTCACACTTCGTGGATTGTACTAAGTACTTTGAGAGCCATTGTCATTATTGGTGGTTTCTCTCACACTTGTTAATAATTTACATTATTGAATGGTAATCAAGTGGTTTCTACCATGTTCAACTTCGACACAATCAATCGCATGGATAGAATTGTACTAGTTCGGGTAGTGGAAATCAAGAACCTAGATCTAGTTTCCACCATCTAGGCTACAAGGAGTTTTTATTATTCACAATACATTAGACTACTTATTACAGATGGTTGCGTCCATGCTGTGTCTACTATTGATGTAAAATTAAAATCATTTCTGCATCAGAACATTTAGTTAGTTTTTATCTGAGTATGGGAATGCCTACCTCAGTGATGATATACATATATATGTTTGCATTGAATGTTTTTACAGGTTTTGACCGATATGTCTGCAATCCAATCCTTGGAATCATAAAGCACTTCACTCTTCAGAACTACTTCAGACTTCACGTTTTACGGGGAAATCCGTTACACTCAAAATTTTCACCATGACATTTAACTATCTATATGAGCTCATCATTACCTATATAATGCTCCATTGGAGGTCTACAACCCTAAAGTTCCTAAACCAAGTCTTGGATTTGGAGAAAAGCTCTTAAAACCCCTAAAACTCCTAACTCCGCACTTTTCCTAGCCCTTGCCTGTGGACCCATAGCTTTTTTCTCTATAAACTGTGGCACATACCGCACGTTCTGCTTATTAAAACTATGGACCCCCGTAAAAGGTAAAAAGAAAGAAAAATTATGTTCTAGAAGCCCATTTGGTTGAATATTCTCCCAAATGGAAGCTTCTAGAGGCGTAATCTGGTCGAGCTTCAATCCCTTCATTCATGAACCTCTATCCCTTCATTAAAGGAGTCTATCCCTTGGTATTTGGAGCTTAATCCCTTGATGACAGGAATTTATCCCTTTCTTATTGGAACTGAAACCACTTCCCTTATGCTATAAATTGAGATCATGTTTCAGTCTCAAGGGTACTTAGAATTTGATATTTTGAGGAGAATTGATGAAGAAATTATATTCTCTATACTTGGCATCATTGGTATGAGAATGATCACATACTCATATCCATAGTTTCCATGCTAGTTCAGAGAGGAGAAGGCTTGTCAAACAGAGGGAAACGGTTGTTCAGGACCCCGGAAGAACCTGTATGACATCAAGGTGAACAAGGTTGTAAGGTTACTTCTTATCATACAAGTTAATACAAATGGATTATATTTTCTCATTAAGTTGTTCATGTATTTATTTGAGCAACTTAATTCTTGGATTCATTGATCATTGAGATAGATTAGTGTTTTCTGAATTATTTTCTCTTGCGGGTGCTTTTAATCCTTTTTCCTGTCTTTGATTGTAGGTCTCACATGCTGAATTGACCTCTTTTGGAGCGACTGGATAGAAGATTACGAGCAAGTTTTGGACTTCAGGTAGGGACTTGTCCTTACACTTTGTTAATTAATAATTCTAAGTCAAAAATGATCTAGAGAAAATGGTTTGCATTTGGTTGTTTGTTTCTAGTTATCTTTAGGATACTAGGGAGATCGTTCTTGTCCGCAAGAAGAATTTATCTGTGTAACATTGGGTGAAATGAAGGAATATTCCTAGAATATTCCTTTTTGCTGACTAGGCTGCCATGTCACCTTTTTGTCCTTTTCTGCAAATTTTTTAGCTGTTTAGGAAAATGAACAATAAGCTCTATATTCCTCATAAAGACTCTGTTTTGAGTGAAACAAAGTGCGCTAGATTCTTGGTGACGAGACCTATCTAGTCATTTTTAGTTTGGAGCAATTATGAGCACTTTGATTTTTTAGCAAAATTTTGCCCCCAATCCAGATTCTGATCACCTTGGGACTTATTTTACTTGCATTTCTTTCCTTTTTTGACCAATGAAAAATATTCTTCTTTGTCAGTGCCAGAGGTCTCGTCTCTAGTGCTCTACCTTATCTCTTCTATTACTAAGCTAGACCACAAACGCTCCTAGTCTGGTAGCTTGTCCCTCCCATTCACAGAGTCCTGGTAACTATGCGAGCTCTTGGGAAGGCCTAAAAGAGCTAGGCTCACCAAATCATCCTGGGATACTGTCACACCAACACTTCCAAGCTCATCTTGAGATTGAGTGAACTTCTTCAAGTATTTTTGTATCGTCTCACCCTCCTCTATCTTGATCTTTCTGAGCTTGTCTTTCAGCGCCAACTTCCTATGGTCGCTACTATTATGAAACAGTTCTTTCATGGCCTTCCACATAGCATATGGAGTTGCCTTCCCATGTAAACTCGAGACAATATTATCTCAAACTCCTTCTAACAAGATCCTTCTCACCTTTTCTACCTTCTTCTTCCATGCATCATGAAGTTGAGCATATAATTTTGCGGGATTAGGAATATCATTGTCTATGAATTCCTTCACTCTGTTATCCTCGAGAACTGCCTCCATCCTGTACTTATATTCTATGTAATTTGAATTTCCCTCAAGAGAATATTCGATTCTCAAGCCATTGAAATACAACTTGATCTACTGTTGGATCCTGAAGAATAAATCTGCAAATTCGACCGTGTCCAAGACAAACTCCATTCTTCTCTTCTATTGTGATTCCTAGCACTCCGATACCATGCAAAAATATCTAAATAGATTTAAATAATCTTGTAATGTACTAAAACAAGATGCTGAATCCTTCAACAATTTGCGGAAACAAAACACAACCGCACAATCACATAACAAGTAAGAGAAAGATAAAATCAAGCACAAAAAACAAGATGTATATGGGGAAAGAAACTACTCAAAACCCCGCTATATGTATATTTCATAAATTTAAGACCATTCCTTAATTTATGAGAAATGGAAGTCAATAAATTTATGTTTCGATTGAATCCTTAATAAGCAGGCTTTAGAAAGTCATGAGGAGCTAGTCCCCTTGAGAGATTGGTTCCACACCATCTCTCGACTTGGGTTAGCCTGTTGATGTTGTTTTTGTCTAGCTACACCCCTAAGAATCAAGCCTCTATTGATCACTGGGTGTGGCAGAACTCAAATTTTACTGTTCAATAATGCTACTCTATTTTATTATTCCAAGAAAGACTTAGTCCAAAGTCATATGTTTGGTTACCAGTTTGGACTCCCAACAGGGAAATTTTAAGGATGGAAATTTATCTTAAAATTTAAAAACCATAGCAAATCTTATTTGCTCCTAGTATGAAAACTGTAAAATGTTAGACAATAATTTTATAAAAATGTTCAAACTTTTAATGATTTGATATAATATTTATAAATTTTTTGGTGATTTTTAAGGTAAATTGATTTTATGCTATAAAATTTGGGCAAAATATTTTTAGAAAAATTGGAAATTGGGGAATCTTTTTTTTGTAACAAGCATGGAAAATTAGCCCACCTGCGAATATTACCCCTAAAATTTTCCTAGACTCCCAACTATCCACTGAAACTCAACTCTTTTTTTGTTGTTGTTAATATATGATAAAATCTTGAAAATAGAGAAACTTTAGAAAAGAGGAATTGATGACCCCTAGGCAAGAAGAAATAGTTGTCATATATTTCTTAGTTGTTTCTTTTTTGTGAAGTTTGGGCATTTTCCCTTGCTCCTCATGGACTGAATAGTGCCACACCCCCCCCCCCCCCCCCCTCCCCGCCTCTCCCCTTTCTTGGGAGGGTTGCTAAAAGGAAATAGATCTTTCAAGAAAATCTAGTTAGTGTTCCCAAAAAATTTCTATTGGAAGGTTTGGATAACTTAGAATAACAACATTTTTAACGAGAAGCAATATCACCCTCACTCTATAGTCTTAATAACTTGAGTGTTGTGTGTTAAATATTAGAAGAAATTTTATTTCCCTGCCCATATGGGAAATGTGGATTCCCATGAACCACACTCAATGGTTCAAAACATGTCAACAAATGAGTTCTGATGTGATTATAACCGAAAAATTTCTCATAAATTAAGGAATGGCTTGTCAACCTCCTTCCTAGTTTTACAAGGAGTAAGAAAACTCACTAAAAACCTACATAATGGTGGAAGTTGAGGCTAGATCAAGATGAAATGAAGGAATGCAGGAATAGGAAATATCAGATATTTGTTTTGCTGATTTTTAATGGTGCTTCAAAGCATAATCTGGGGGTGGCAAGAACGAGAGGGGTTATTATCAACCCCAATGGAATAATTGAAATTGAGTATAGTTGAGGGTTAAGAAATTGCGTAAATAATGTAGTAGATGCATATGGATTACTACAAGGGATCCTTCTATCCAAATAAGCAAACATCAAAGATTTTTTGGTGTTGGGAGGTTCACAAGTTGTTATCCATCACCTTGTTCGTGGATCTCTACCTAAGGATCAAAAGTTGTGAAGTATTATTGATTGAATCAATAATATGAAACTAGCCTTCTCTATTATTAGCTTCTTTCATGTGTTGATAATGAACAATTCTACTGCAGATGATCTTGCCAATAAAGGTGTAAACTTGGATAGAAGAGTGCTAATGATAAATGGTATTCTTTATCTCACAACTATTCCTTAACAATGGGTTTATTATGCAATGTAAATTTTGCATGTGTATTTTGGAGAATATAAACCTTCAAAGACCTTTTGGTCCTTTAGGATAGTACAATCGCTAATAGATATTGAAATAAAAGTTGTTGTGAAGTTACAGATATAGTTGGCCTTGAAGGATTTTCATTGTACTCACATGCTTATATCAGGTTGTTGTTTTGTAAAGTGTATAAGTTATTATCTCTTTCACTATGGAGTAATTATTTTCTTTTTGCACAAAGAAACTTTTCAATAATTATATAACCAATGAAATACTTCACAACATATACATTGTAATTTAACTTATATAAATAAACTTATAACTTTTCCAGAATTTAAATATATATATATATATATATATATATATATATTCAAATAATTTTAATATCTACACATTTTTATTATAATAAACTATACATATTATTTTGAATTATAAATTATAAAATAATTACACCGAAGGTGTTCTTATGATGGGTTTGGTTGGGAATATTTGACCAATAAAATCTAGGTATTTGAAGTACTTTTTTTTGTAAGCTTGGTAGTACCTTTCATTTTTCTCTTTTTTTATCACTTTTTTTTTCTTTTTCTTCAACAACATGTCCAGATACATCACCCCGATCAGGGAAGGGAATTGAACCTGTGATGAGTGCTATAACAGCCCGCCTCATCACCATTTAACCAAGACCCCACAGACATACCGTCATTTTAATATAAAATGTTGACAATTTGTAAAAAAACATTACTGTATTTGATGACCAATCCATCCCTGCAACCATCATGGAATTAGCTAGGAAGTGTGTTATCCTTTAAAGTTTTCTAAATTTCATCCTAAATGAAAAAAGAAAGATTCTAATCGCTAAATATTTTACTATATTTGATGACCAATCCATCCCTGCAACCATCATGGAATTAGCTAGGAAGTGTGTTATCCTTTAAAGTTTTCTAAATTTCATCCTAAATGAAAAAAGAAAGATTCTAATCTCTAAATTTTGAGATATTTTGATTTTTCATTGAGTTTTAAATTAATTTATCATAAAATTAAGTTTTATTGGGTTTTGAAAAATAAATCTATAAAAATATTAGAATAATAATTTATATTTTTTTATATTTAAATGTTTTAAAATCAATTTATAATATTTCTTTTAATATTTAACATACAACATTTTAATATATATTATTAATATATAAGTATTTTTGAAACATTACAATACAACCATCATGGAATTCACTGGGAAGTGCAATGTCATTTAAAGTTTTCTAAATCCCATCCTAAATGAAAAAAGAAAAATTATAATCTCTAAATCTTGAGATATTTTGATTTTTCATTGATTTCTGAGTTAATTTATTATAAAATTAAGTTTTATTGGGTTCTAAAAAATAGATCTATAAAAAGATTAGAATAATAATTTATTTATTTTTATATTTAAATATTTTAAAGTCAATTTATAATAATTTTTTAATATTTATTATACAAAATTTTAATATATATTATTAATATAGAAGTAGTTTCTATTCTTTTATTAGGATTATACTATATTATGATATCTTTAAAGAGAGAACAGAAATATTTAGCAACACTGAAGAATGACACAAAGATGTGATGAAGCTTCAACTAGAATGTAAGGAAATAATTAATTCATTTAGATTGATCATGGAGTAATGTTGCTTTTGTGCCCCATTATTTTAATCAATCTAATGGATTGGATGTGCATGTACTATATCAAATCTTTGACCAAAATAAATGTCATTGGTGTTGCTTTTAGGTCAAAGATGGAAAATTATGACCACTTGAATGGTGATTTGAAGCATTCAAGGATTCACAGTTTTATTAGCAAGGCCAAGTCTCAGATCATAGATGGTGTCCTTGGGAGGGATTTCACAAGGCACGACCTATAAATTGTTTGGTGAATTCAAGATTTTCTACTTTAGAAGATAACTCATATTCCTAAAAAAAAATTATGTAATTATAGTCACCAGTTGTGAGATGTGCTGCCAATTTCTCTTAAATTTTTTTTTTCTTCTAAAAGTAATTTTATATTATCATGGTTCCCATATTTACAAAACTTAGAACCTAGAAGTTAAAAACTAGCACATAAATGAGCTCAACCAGAAAATGATTAATGGAATTAGATTTTTTTTCCTCGAAGAGTGTCTCTCTTTCCACCTTTGGAAGAGCATCACTATACTCCAGTTCTCCACCTCCTTTTTTTTCATTCTCATTTCTCTTGCTCCGACACTGGACTGTACCGAAGGAACTGATAATGAAATCTTTCTGAATACCAAAAATGCCTTCTTCAATCCTAATAACAACCTAATTCTACTCATCATTCCTTAAAATCTAGCAGGTGGATTCATCTTCAGATATTTGTATGCCACTTTCTAACGTCTATGAGTGGATTTAGATATTTTTCATCTACAATCTATCATGTACATATTCTTATTGAGAAGCAATTCTATTGCACTCATATAAACTATTAACAATGCTTGCATTGGAGTGAGTGGTAAGGGGCGGATATGTGAAGATGGGTTACACTTTTGTGAGAATCGGGGGCGGAAATTTTTTTCAACAATAGTTTGGCTAAACCTTTTATAAATTTCGGCTAAACTATTTGATAGTTCGGTCGAAATTTTTGAGAAAGTTCAGCCGAACTCGTGCTTCCGTTTAGATTGACGGCACACCGACGACGTGGGCAAACAGAATTTTTGCTGGAGATGGGAAAACCGGCAACAGAAGTTCGGCTGAACTTGGAGTTCGACTGAACTTTTACTCTTAAAATAGTTCGGCTAAACTAGTTCCTATAAATATATCACCCGCGAAGTTTATTTGTTTACCGCGTTTTTGTGTGTCTATTTATTCGCGCGTTTTTCTGTCTGTGCTGCTACTGGTCTGTTTGTTCGCGCATTTTTTTGTCTGTGCTACTGCTTCTGTCTGCGTTGTTGGTCTACGGTGACTTCAAGTGAGAAAATTACCAGGTATTTGTCCTGCTCCTCCTCTGTTTTTCACAAGGGAAAAATTCAGAATGCAATGTTAATGTCTTCTGTAATGCTGAACTGTACTTAGCTTATTACATGAACCCTTAGCTAATACGATAGACTGAGCTAGATATGTCACCATGTTGAAGCTGATCGAGTAAGAGCTATGTTGGAACTAGTCTCACATGCTTTTTTCCCAGGCATAGTGTTTCCCATTGATTTTTATGGTTCATTACTGGTATACTTGTAATCAAGTGTATTTGAGCTTGATGCTTTTCATTGCATGACTCTGATTGGTATGCTATGTTGAAAGCAATGGAAATCATCGATATTCGTTTACCTGTGTTTGATTACGTTGATACTTATACTCGATAGAAGCTGCTTATTCCAATAGAGCTAGTATATTCCAATAGAGCTAGTAGAGGATCCGTAATAAGCACAAGCTTTGATACATGTTTACTAGTTAAAGTAGTAAATACTTAAGCAGTACCACCTTTATAGCTTACTTCTAATCCCATATGTAGATAGTGATTTTTTTTTTCCACAGAAAAAAATCGAACTTTCTATTATATATAGATAGTCACATAGCATATGCAGAGCATTTCAGAGAAGCTCCATTTCACCTTTTATCCAAAGGGGAATGGTGGTATCAACTACTTTATAACACCAAAAGGTATTGTAAAAGCAGCCTGTGCACAAAAATCAAAACAGAGGCACCTCCAATCATTCATCATCTCTCGGTGAGAACCCGAAACAAAGATGAGAGAAAGAGGGTGTAGTGCCTTCAGAAGCATAAGCTTCCATTCCAAGAAAAGGGAGACCAGCAGTAACAACTATCTCGGTCTCCTGATATTATGAAAACAGTTTTTTAAGTTGAGGTCCCAGAACCTCCTTACATAAGGAAAACAGTTCTGAGGTATCAAAAGTTATGAGATAGTTTTGTAGGTTTGTAGCGGAAAATATGTAGATAGTGATATGTATACAGTATAGTGTAATCGAGATAACATGATTATTAGAATGATTATGTGATTACTTATCTTTACACATAGTATTAACTCCTTAACCTGAACAAGCTTTGCATAAGATGATGATTAGGGAAAGATAGTATTATATAAATACGTACAAGGTAAGTGAGTATCCAGCTTTGATGTGTTAGTACCTGCTTATTCATTACAGATATTCCTGGGAGCTTATTGCTAGTATTACATAACACTCTTATGTGTGCTTTATTCCTTAATACATTAGACCCTCTTTATGTAATAAGGTAAGCTTAAGCTCTTATAGAGGTAGTTTACATAATATTAGTGTATTCCATAGGTATAAGTACATCCATAATCTCTGATGTGGTGAACATGATATCATTACACCGTTACAAATAAGATAATACGATTAACTTCTTACGGTAATACCATTACATTTTACTCTATGTAAGTGTACACTAGTTCATTTCATTACTAGTATCATATCGAACCAAGGAAGGGCCAAAAACCATATAGAAAGGGAGTAAAACTTTGTGCCCCAATGTTTTTGTAACCTAAACTAATCAACCTTAATATAACCTGAACTAATCAACCTTAACATAACCTTAATATAACCTGAACTAAGCAACCTGAACTAATCAACCTTAATATAACCTTAACTAATCAACTTGAACTTATACCTTCTGAGTTAGCCATGTTAACCTTAATATAACCTGAACTAATCAATGTGTTATTTTGTACCATGTGTTATTGTGTACCATGTAGCTAGAAATATTAAACTAGATATAAGTTTATGAAAATTATGACAAGTGTATTGTGTTTTCATCCTTATGTTCTTTTTCATTATTATGTCTTTAGGTTTGAAGTAGGTGACACGTGTCCCTTTATCCTTCTATTATAAGTGGGTTATGGTTTGCTTGACAATTATGACAAGTGTATTGTTTTTTCATCCTTATGTTCTTTTTCATTATTATGTCTTTAGTTTTGGAGTAGGTGACACGAGTCCCTTTATACCTCTATTATAAGTGGGTTATGGTTTTCTTTGTCTCATTGTTATGGTATAGTGATTTTTGATCCAGAGCAAACTTTTTAGTAATTTCAACTTCAAAATTTTGATTTTTAACTAAGAAGTTAACATCTTTATGCTCACACATATTTTTTATAACATATGTAATAGATATACCTTAATATAACCTGAACTTATACCTTATGAGTTAGCCATGTTAACCTTAATATAACCTGAACTAATCAATGTGTTATTTTGTACCATGTGTTATTGTGTACCATGTAGCTAGAAATATTAAACTAGATATAAGTTTATGACAATTAGGACAAGTGTATTGTTTTTTCATCCTTGTGTTCTTTTTCATTATTATGTCTTTAGGTTTGGTGTAGGTGACATGAGTCCCTTTATCCCTCTATTATAAGTGGGTTATGATTTGCTTGACAATTATGACAAGTGTATTATTTTTTCATCCTTATGTTCTTTTTCATTATTATGTCTTTAGGTTTGGAGTAGGTGACATGAGTCCCTTTATCCCTCTATTATAAGTGGGTTATGGTTTGCTTTGTCTCATTGTTATGGTATAGTGATTTGTGATCCAGAGCAAACTTTTTAGTAATTTCAACTTTAAAATTTTGATTTTTAACTAAGAAGTTAACATCTTTATGCTCACACATATTACCTTTGATTTTTATTCTCTCTTACACACACACACACACACACACACACACACACACACACACACATATATATGAAGAGATGATCCCATTTTCTTAAATTTTATTCATAGATCAAATGTCATTTAAATACAAGATTTATCATAATGTACAATGATTCATTCCATATTATTTATAAATTTTTTCATTAAAAAATGAACCCTTTAAATGATGAACCTAGTTAATGCTTCTTCTTCATGAAGAAGACTACTTGATCTTTCAATTTGAATTTGATGATGGTCCTTTGTTATCTTTCTTGACTACTTCAAATTATTGACACAATCATATGCTTCTTGTTACTCTTTTTATTCCTTCCTTATATTGTATTCTCCCCTTTAGATATTGTGTACTCTCCCACATAGATATTGCACTCAATTTTGATGGTCCTTTGTTATCTTTCTTGACTACTTCAAATTATCAAATTATTGACACAATCATATAGATATTGCACTCAATTTTGATGGTCCTTTGTTATCTTTCTTTACTTAAAATTATTGACACTTGATCATATAGATATCATATAGATATTTCACTCAATTTTGATGGTCCTTTGTTATCTTTCTTGACTACTTCAAATTATTGACACTTGATCATATAGATATTGCACTCAATTTTGATGGTCCTTTGTTATCTTTCTTAACTACTTCAAATTATTAACACAATCATATGCTTTTACCTTAATATCTTGTAGAGCCCATTTCATCCAAAACACTAAAAAAGAAGTAACTACTATGTATTCCACTTCTACTCTAGATAGAGAAAGTAACGACTCTTTCTTGCTTAACCATTAAACCAAAGACTCTTCTAAGTAGAATTATACATTGTCCACTTGTACTAAATTCACAATCCTAGTTGAATCTCTATATGTTGTCAATGTAAATTTCTCACAAGTAAATTTGTCAATGTAAATTTCTCAACTTCTACAAGTTTTATAGGCAGAGTCTGTAAAGGGCCAGGTAGCCTCTGGATCTCATCTTTTATGGAAGGTGACATATCTAGTAAATGCCCCTACATTCAATCTCTGGAATAGATCTAAATAGAAGTTCTTCATTTTAATATCCATAAACACAACCACTTTAAGGTAAACTGTTTACATGCACGTCATTTCTCCCACAAACTAAAGGCTTCCTCCCATTAATTTTAGATGTGAATTCTACCATAAACTTTTTAAGTCAAAATTTAAGATAAACCATGCACATGTCATTTGCAATAAATGTCAATTTAATATCTAAATTCACATATGTTTAGTGGTGTCATTGTTTCACTTCCGATATTATGTTGCTTACCTTGATGAATAGGTGGAACTCTGCTGGGAGGCCCCTCTGTTTTTTGACTCTTTGCTCATACTGTCAAAGGTCGTTATATGTTATATGGGCTATACTGTATGTTATATGGGCTATACTGTATATTTATTAGACTACATATCTTCATATAGAACTTGCAAATAGTATGATGGAAACCAAACATAATAATGTATTAGGACATCACGACTTGTTAATCAGTTATTAGACTACATATCTTCATATAGAACTTGCAAATAGCATGATGGAAATGTGAACTGGAAATGTGGATCTCAAGAAAAGTCATGATTAATGCTTCTAGAAACCAAACATAATAATGTATTAGGACATGCTCCTTTAACTTGAAAATAGTATGGTCGAAATGTGGATCTCATGACTCTTCATGATTAATGCTTCTAGAAAACAAACATAATTTAATGTATTAGGACATAATTTAATGTATTAGGACATGCTCCTTTAGGCTTGGTGGAATTACCTTTGCTTTTTATTTCTCTCTTACACACACACATATATATATATATATATTAAGAGATGATCCCATTTTATTTTTTATTCATAGATCAAATGTCATTTAAATACAAGATTTATCATAATGTACAATGATTCATTCCATATTTTCATAAATTTTTTCATTAAAAAATGAACCCTTTAAATGATGAACCTAGTTAATGCTTATTATTCATGAAGAAGACTACTTGATCTTTCAATTTGAATTTGATGATGGACCTTTGTTATCTTTCTTGACTACTTCAAATTATTGACACAATCATATGCTTCTTGTTACTATTTTTATTCCTTCCTTATATTGTATTCTCCCCCTTAGTTATTGTGTACTCTCCCACATAGATATTGCACTCAATTTTGATGGTCCTTTGTTATCTTTATTGACTTCAAATTATTGACACTTGATTGAATATAGATATCATATAGATATTGCACTCAATTTTGATGGTCTTTTGTTATCTTTCTTGACTACTTCAAATTATTGACACAATCATATGCTTTTTGTTACTCTTTCTATTCCTTCCTTATATCTATTCCCCCCCTAGATATTGTGTACTCTCCCACATAGATAAATTGCACTCAATTTCATAGGCTCTTCTTTTGAAGTCAAATATATTGTATTCTCCCCCTTAGATATTGTGTACTCTCCCACATAAATATTGCACTCAATTTTGATGGTCCTTTGTTATCTTTCTTTACTTCAAATTATTGACACTTGATTGAGTATAGATATCATATAGATATTGCACTCAATTTTGATGGTCCTTTGTTATCTTTCTTGACTACTTCAAATTATTGACACAATCATATGCTTTTTGTTACTCTTTCTATTCCTTCCTTATATTTTTTCTCCCCTTAGATATTGTGTACTCTCCCACATAGATAAATTGCACTCAAATTCATAGGCTCTTCTTTTGAAGTCAAATATATTGTATTCTCCCCCTTATATATTGTGTACTCTCCCACATAGATATTGCACTCAATTTTGATGGTCCTTTGTTATCTTTCTTGACTACTTCAAATTATTGACACTTGATTGAATATAGATATCATATAGATATTTCACTCAATTTTGATGGTCCTTTGTTATCTTTCTTGACTACATCAAATTATTGACACAATCATATGATTTTTGTTACTCTTTCTATTCCTTCCTTATATCTATTCTCCCCCTAGATATTGTGTACTCTCCCACATATATAAACTGCACTCAATTTCATAGGCTCTTCTTTTGAAGTCAAATATATTGTATTCTCCCCCTTAGATATTGTGTACTCTCCCACATAGATATTGCACTCAATTTTGATGGTCCTTTGTTATCTTTCTTGACTACTTCAAATAATAAAATTATTGACACAATCATATAGATATTGCACACAATTTTGATGGTCCTTTGTTATCTTTCTTTACTTAAAATTATTGACACTTGATCATATAGATATTGCACTCAATTTTGATGGTCCTTTGTTATCTTTCTTGACTACTTCAAATTATTGACACAATCATATGCTTTTTGTTACTCTTTCTATTCCTTCCCACATAGATATTGCACTCAATTTCATAGGCTCTTCTTTTGAAGTCAAATATATTTTATTCTCCCCCTTAGATATTGTGTACTCTACCACATAGATATTGCACTAAATTTCATAGGCTCTTTTTTTTGAGTTAAATAAGTGACAATAATTTACAAGAACTATCCCTAATTTGTTTCTCACATGTTCAAATGGTTCTCTAACAAGATAATTTACAAGAACTATTCCTAATTTGTTTCTCACATATTCAAATGCTTCTCTAACAAGAGGCTTTGAAGGATCTACAACCTCCAGTTGAAGGATGAAGGGTGAGGACCTTCAAAGTACAACCAAAGGTTGAAGATCATTAAACCAAAGGTTTAATAATTTACAACCTTGAGTGATTCCACGGGTCCTCTACACCCTTCACACGGTGAAATTGGGATAGGTCTAGTGTTTACTTCTACAAGTTCTATAGGCAGAGTCTGTAAAGGGACAGGTAGCCTTTGGATCTCATCTTTTATGAAGGTGACATATCTAGTAAATTCCCCTACAGTCAATCTCTGGAATGGATCTAAATAGAAGTTCTTCATTTTAATATCCATAAAACACAACCACTTTAAGGTAAACTGTGTACATGTGTCATTTCTCCCACAAACTAAAGGCTTCCTCTAATATCCATAAAACACAACCACTTTAAGGTAAATTGTGTACATGTGTCATTTCTCCCACAAACTAAAGGCTTCCTCCCATTAATTTTAGATGTGAACTCTACCATAAAATTTTTAAGTCAAACTTTAAGATAAACAATGCACATGTCATTTACCTCATGATCTTGTGTCATTTATCTCATGCATTTGCAATAAATGTCAATTTAATATATATATTTTTATTGAATTTGTTTTTTTCAGGGATAAGAAAACCATTAAATATGGTTGAAAAATGGAAATTATGCACAGAAGTTTCTTGCTATCCCAATCCAGGGAAAGTAGCGATTACATATGTGCTTTCCAATATTGCGACTAGCAAAGTCGTCCAAAGGAAAATGAATATACCGAGAAGAACAACAAACAACGAGGCATATTATATTGGATTGATAGAAGGCTTGGGAACATTGATGAAGTATGGATCAAATGGAATTGTAGTTTTCACCAATTTTGAACTTGTGTGCAACCAGATGAATGGCGTGTGCCAAGTTAAAAAGGAGAGGCTAAAAGAACTGCATGGAATAGCAAACAATATTGTTAGCCAATTTCAATTTTTTAGTGTAAGGCATTGTACAAATGTGAATAAGATGTCTGCTGATCTATTGCGTGGGGCAATGCCAATTCATGATTCATCTATCAAAGATGAATTAGAATTATACAGAGCAATGCCAATGAAAGATTCATCTCTCAAAGATGAATTGGTTTTGAGATGCTCTTCTTCAAAAATTCAAGATTCATCTCTCAAAGATGAATTAGTGTTGAGACACTCCCCTTCAAAATTTATTGATGGACATTGTAACATATCTTGGATATGTTTGTGTTGTGTACTTATAAATGTGTCTTTTTTAATGACCATGTGTTTTTTTCAATTATATACCAAGTGTGCTCCCACCACACCATGTAAAGCGCAACTTGGTGAACTTTACATTTGCAACAAGTGGTGAACTTCACATTTTTATAAAATTAAAATGTCGAGGCTTCAAGAAATTTTTGTTTAAATGGAGTTTCATGCTTCTTTTTTAATGACCATGTGTTTTTTTCAATTTTATACCAAGTGTGCTCCCACCATGTAAAACGCAATTTGGTGAACTTATCATTTTTATAATTTCTTTTTTGCTTAAATTGAGTTTCACACATCAATTATTGCTTTGAAAGTTGTGTTCTACATAATTTGTGTACACTAAATTACAAATTGATTTTCTGAAATCTATTTTGTGTAAATGTCCAGGAATAGATATATATATCATGGAGGATGAATGACGAAGATCAACCGAATCCCATGTGGAGGTTCAGGGATCGGGGGATGTTCACGGTATTAAATATAATCTTATATCTCCATAAATGTGTGTACATATGGAATTGATTTTTTATTAACTTTGTGAGTTAAATTAGTTGTTAATAGGTTTCATTTTTTAATTTTTAGGAGTTAAGAGGAGAAGGGTCTCTACTCCATCAATGGAGTGTGCCCATGGTTCACCCAGTCGTGGTATGGTTCACGTAATTTAATCAATGAATATGAATATGTATTTATATGTACACATGAATGTATTTTTCAATTGATTATAAATTCGTATTTGTTTATGAAGCTTCTCTCTTGTCTCGAGAGGTTGGTGGTGGTTCAAATCCACTTAGAGGGCCATCAATGATTGGTAGCAGGTTGCATGAAGGGGGTGATATTTATTCCCTCGAAAGCCAATCAACCGCTGTTGGTTCTCAACAGGGTCATTTTGGGTCTGGTTCTCAGTAGTGTCGTTCTGGGTCTCAACAATTTCATGGTGGAGAAGATCCTAACCAACCACGTCAAGGTTGCCATCAATTTCAATATTTTTTTCATTAAATTTGTACAACTTTTTTTACATGTGTTTTTTCTAATATACGAAATTTTATATATATTGATGCAGAGGCCGAAAATGTTCCAACTAGTGGTCAAAATAGATGCAAGGCAGACCGCTACATTCAAGAAGAAAGTTGTCTACCCAGCACAAATTATGTGGCCGACATTTCTAATATACCATGGGAAACAAACATGGCGTAATGCACCTTACAAAGGTGTGAAAAAATTCATGCAAAATTGCAGAGAGATCTCATGGCTTTGACTCTACTTGCTGAGAGTCGACAAAGCCTCGAAATAGTTACACATTCATTGGGCAAAATTGTAAATGTGTACAGAACTCTTGGGCCAATGACTGATACATTTGTAGAAGTGATGAGAAATAGAAAGGAAACAGTTATGGGTCCAGATAAATGGGAGGATGTAAAACAAAGAGTTATAAAAGATGTGGCGAAGTCAATGTTTAATTTCAAGGAAGGGCCAAAAAGAAAAAATGATGAAGGTGCAATATTTCAAGCACCCAAATATAGCTCGCTATTTGTATGATAGGCACCTTGCGGCCTATGGAAGGCTCCCATGGAACGATGAAGTTCCTGTTTATTTTGCACAAATGTTTTACGGAGAAATTTTTTTGGGTATGAAACCCAACTACAATGACCTTCCGTCAGAATTTTTTGGTACGGGGAAAGGTCGATTTTATGACCATAAGGGCGCTAGGAGAGATGTGTAGTTGCCTCACCCTGAGCCGCCATTGGTGAGTCAACATTTTTGGGTTGAAACTCTACGGTCAGAGATGGAGACTTCTCAAATAAGTCCAGAAGCAAGGGATGTCATGTTCGACAATGTTTATACAGATTGGGTGGAGTCGATGTTTGTATAAATCAACAAAGATCACGTGAAAATGCACATGCCAATTTTGTGTATTTTACAGATGAAGAGATTGACAACATGAATGTTGAAGATCTCCGAATATATGCAAAAAATTGCTGCAATGGTTTTCAAGACCTAATTCTTCATGAGGAAGAGGGCACGGAAACGGTATGTGTTAATGACCTTAGGGTTTGAAATTATTTTAACATACATATACATGTGTACAATTTTTAATAAATACATGTGTATGTACATGTATACATTTATTTGTATGTACATTAATCTAACAAAAATGTATCATTATATGTTAAAACACCATTTACAGTTGTCACGCATGATGCATGACGAAAATGTTAATATCATGTTCGAGACCTTTGGTTCAAACGATGCAGATGGGTCTCACCATCAAAATATGTTGGCAAATGTTAGTGTTTTTTAAGTGATATTTTAAAATAAATAATTGTGCACACATGTACATGTATGTATATATAATGATAAAATGTTTTAACAGATTCCGATTCCGTCTGATGTTTTTGGGATGGCAATACTTTCTTCTTTCAAGCAAGATGTACCTTCTACTTCCTTAGGAGATGAGCCACAAGTATGGACAATTTTTCAGTTTTAAAATTTATGTTTAAGTTATATATATATATATATATATATATATATATATATATATATAATCCACCTCAAAAAGTTCCATTAAAAATTGAGATATATATATCTATATTTTGAGTTATTTTAAATTTTTTGAATTTAGGTTCCTATAGAAGATTTCTTTAATCCAAGGACTCTAGCGACGGAGATAGGAACATCCACACCATTTGAACAAGTTGTCTTTAACTTTTTTTTTAATATTATTGAAAATAAGTTTATATATGTACACGTGCATTTTCATTTGAAAGTTTTTAATATATATATATATTACTGTACATGTATATTGTACAGTTTACCGTTACAGATGTTCCTATGGGGGCGGAACTTGTCCATCAAATGGAGAGGGAACCTCAGGAGCTATTGCATGATTTTTTTTGTTATATTTTGTTTTTTACATGAAGTTTTATAAATATTCTCACTCATTTTTAAAACATCAAATTTTAATGTTCAAGTACATGTGCATTGTGTATGTAGGTTTCCCATGCTTCACATGATAGTGCGTGGATTGAGACCCTGATAGGAAAGATGCTAGATCCATCTCTATTTGATGGACATGATTTGTAGATTTGATTTCAAGATTTAGATAGTCTTAAATTTTCTTTTTTATATATTATCTAGATGCACTGTCATATATATATAACTTGATACAGTTTGATACTTGTGAGATCTACAATTTTTGGACATATTTTATTACAGTGTTAATATAATTTGTTTTGTTCCAAAAATTTAATTTTTGGATGGTTTTAGTACTTTTGGCATGTGAATGTGAAGTAATGTTGTTATATAATTTGTTTGGTTTTTAAAACTTTTAAGTTTTGGATAATTGAACTACTAGTAATGTTGTCATCTATAAATTAATGTTGTCATCTGAACTACATTTGGCATGTTATGTAATGATGTGTTATAATTTGTTTTGTTTTTAAAATTTAAGTTTTGTTTTACTTCTGAACTACATTTGGCATGTTATGTAATGATATGTTATAATTTGTTTTGTTTTTAAAATTTAAGTTTTGGATGCTTGAAGTACATTTGGCATGTGAAGTAATGTTGTGATCTATAATTTTTTTTTAAATTAAAAGTTAAGTTTTGGATGGTTTCAATCTACATTTGGCATGTGATATAATGTTAAATGTTTTTATTGGATCTAGTTGAACTATAATTGGCATGGCATGTGAAGTAATGTTATGTATGATATAATCAAAAAGTTTTTAAAACTCAAGTTTTGGATGGTTTCAATCTACATTTCGCATGTGATATTTAATGTTTTAAATGTTTAATGTTTTAATGTTGCATGATATATAATCAAAAAGTTTTTAAAACTTAATTTTTGGATGGTTTCAATCTACACTTGGCACATGTGGTATAATGTTAAATGTTTCTATTGGATAGTTGAACTATAATTGGCATGGCATGTGAAGTAATGTTGCACGATATATATAATCAAAAAGTTTTTAAAACTCAAGTTTTGAATGGTTTTAATCTACATTTCGCATGTGATATTTAATTTTTTAAATGTTTAATGTTTTAATGTTGCACGATATATAATAAAAAAGTTTCTAAAACTTAAGTTTTGGATGGTTTCAATTTACATTTGGCACATGTGGTATAATGTTAAATGTTTCTATTGGATAGTTGAACTATAATTGGCATGGCATGTGAAGTGATGTTGCACGATATATATAATCAAAAAGTTTTTAAAAATCAAGTTTTGGATGATTTCAATCTACATTTCGCATGTGATATTTAATGTTTTAATGTTGCACGATATATAATCAAAAAGTTTTTAAAACTTAAGTTTTGGATGGTCTCAATCTACATTTGGCACATGTGGTATATAATTTTAAATGTTTCTATTGGATAGTTGAAATATAATTGGCATGGCATGTGAAGTAATGTTGCATGATATATAATCAAAATTTTTTTAAAACTTAAGTTTTGGATACCATTTTAATCTACATTTAATGTAAATCCCTTTAATTTTGATTTAATGTTAAATGTTTTTTAAATGTAAATCCATTTAATTTTGATTTGATGTTAAATGTTTTAAATGTTTTTATATAATGTTAAATGTTTTGATCTAATTTTTTGATGGTTTCAATCTACATTTGGCCTATGGAAGACCCCATGCGTAGACAACGGATGCATTGTAGAAGGGGAGGTGGGGGTAGGGATGGAGGGGGTAGGAGTGCTGGCTCTTGCCCTCCTCTTTCCATCCATGACACAGGTAGCCATCCTCCTCCAGCAAGTAATGAAACACAATTTCACTTCACCAGCGTTATGGTCAGACCGCCAATTACAACGACCATTTCCATATCTTTTCAAGAGGATCCGCAAGATGAAGGTGCTTCTAGTTCCAGGAGGCGGTGGAGAAAGTCCACCATCCCAACCCATCAGCTACAGGACACCAGAAAGTCGAAAACTCTTCCAGTAAAATCCACCTCGACGAGCTCCAGCAGTGATGGCGCGAGCAGCGACAACTCCTCCCAACACTCCAAGGGAGTAGATGATGATCCAGAGGACTACGGTTGTCCAATTGTGGAGGAGAATCCTCCTACACACATCGATAGCTAGCTTGATGTCAGGTCCTCTTTAGCTTTTTCCTAGTTATGGGCAGTCCCTTTTCTGTTTTTTTGATTCATACCCCCTCTGGTGTTGGCTAGTTAGGCAACCCAGGAGACGGGTCTCGCTATGTATATTATGTTCATTACAGTTATATATGTGTAAATCCTTTAATTTTGATTTAATTTTAAATGTTAAATGTTTTGATATAATGTTAAATGTTTTGATCTAAGTTTTGGATGGTTTCAATCTACATTTGGCCTAGATGGAAGACTCCCATGTGAAGTATTGTTTTGATTGAATCAAAAAGAGTAAAGAAGTAGTTGTATATATGTAAATCCCTTTAATTTTGATTTAATGTTATTTAAATGTTAAATTTTTTTATCTAAGTTTTGGATGGTTTCAATCTACATTTGGCCTAGATGGAAGATACTCCTATTTGAAGTATTGTTTTGATATATTCAAAAAGATTAAAGTAGTTATATGTAAATCCCTTTAATTTTGATTTAATGTTAAATGTTAAATGTTTCAATATATAACATGTTAAATGTTTTGATTTAAGTTTTGGATGGTTTCCATCTACATTTGGCCTAGATGGAAGGCTCCCATGTGAAGTATTGTTTTGATTTAATCAAAAAGAGTAAAGAAGTAGTTATATGTAAATCCTTTTAATTTTGATTTAATGTTAAATGTTAAATGTTTTGATCTAAGTTTTGGATGGTTTCAATCTACATTTGGCTTAGATAGAAGACTCCTATGTGACTTGTATTGTTTTCATTTAATCAAAAAGTTTTTAAAACTCAAGTTTTGGATGGTTGAAGTACATTTGGAATCTTAAGATTGCTTTTGATCTCTACATATTCTTGTTTGAATGAAAAAATTTCCAATAGGAAGAACATAGCTTTTCAATGCAACTAACCATGTATCAATTGAGCTCTAATTGAAAAAAGAGTTTAAAGAAGTAGATATATGTACAAATTATCCCTTTAATTTTGATTGGAAATATAAGAAGTACATATATGTTTGTTGAATTTGGGTCAATGTCATTAATGCACTCAAATAGGTAGCCTTGTTGATTTATAATTTGGTAAATTGATGACATTTAGTTAATTGCATTCTAGAACATAGAACATATATCCGACCATTGGACAGACAAATTTTGTACTAGATTTTCAATCAGGAATAGAGATGTGGGTCAAATCCCACCAAAAGTCGGAGAAGTGCACCGAGTCTCTTTTCTGAAAGAAATATTCGTACAGAACTATATTGTGGATGATTTATTTACATTTCAAGGATACTTTTTACTAGAAAAGCTCACAAAAAAAATTGGGCACATTAAGTTTGTGTATATATCCAATACGATTTTTCATCAATGCACATAGAAAAACTACTTTTAGTTAAAATTGCATTCTAGAACATATATATTGAGTACATTTAAATCATTTTTCATCAATGCACATAGTAAAACTAC
Source organism: Pinus albicaulis (assembly GCA_034641835.2). Taxonomy (NCBI): domain Eukaryota; kingdom Viridiplantae; phylum Streptophyta; class Pinopsida; order Pinales; family Pinaceae; genus Pinus; species Pinus albicaulis. Next base: position 1,683,186,467 of record CM076579.1, on the reverse strand, counting down.
TTGAACAATTAATTTCATTCTAGAACATATATATCCAATATGTAAGTAACATTTTTCATCAATGCACATTGAACATATCCGACCATTGGACAAACAAATTTTGTACTAGATTTTCAATCAAGAATAGAGATGTGGGTCAAATCCCACCAAAAGTCGGAGAAGTGCTCCGAGTCTCTTGTCTGAAAGGAATCTTCGTACAAAACTATACTGCGGATGATTTATTTACATTGTGGATACTTTTTACTAGAAAATCCAACTAGTTTTTCATCAATGCACATAAGAAAAACTAGTTCCAGTTAATTGCATTCTAGAACATATATATTGACTACACGTGAATCATTTTTCATCAATGCACATAGTAAAACTACTTGAAAAATTAATTTCATTATAGAACACACACACACACACACACACACACACACACACATATATATCCTTGATACATGTAACATTTTTCATCAATGCACATGTATATATCCTTGATACTTTCAGTTGATACTAGAGCACGTGCACATGTACCAAAACAATTTGTACATGTGCAAACACTTGCACAAATAACATAAGCAGCTCAATTTTTAGTTTCAAGTGTATTGGAAGTTCTAAAACATATTTAATCCAAAGAGAATAAATTGTTGGGCAATTCAATCAAAAAAATTCCAATGGAATGCCATCTTCAATAATCCGTTCATGATTGGATTTTGACATTTTCCATTTCTTAATTTTCGTTTTTTTCTTTGATTGAACCTCTATCAACTTTATGCGTGCTGCACACACCAAGTGACTATATTGACAACTTATGGAATCAGGTTCATAGTCTTCAAAGTAAACAAAGTCCCCACTTTGATTAGTTTGTTTGAAAAAATAACCTTTCAGTATAATAGATCCTCTGTCATATTGAAATCCATGATCATTATAGTTTTCTAATAATTTCATTTTTCGTTTAGTGCAACGCATCAAATAATACTTCACATTTTCATCGTTTTCAATAGGTGCAATTACAGCAAAAACATCTCCTGCACAATAAAACAAACTTAACAAAATTATACATATTTAAATTTATTTCTAGATCTTTAAATCATTAGAAAGTAATTCAAATGTTACCTTCTCTAACAAGATCAGAAACTCGATTACCATCGGATGATATTGTAGTTTCCTCTGATTGCATTTCTTCAAACATTGCAACAGACATTTTTCCCTTTGTATTTAGCTCTGTATGTTTCCAATCGTTCACATACATTTTGTTTTCACAAACGTCATTGGATTTTGTGTTGTCTATGAAAACATCACAAAAACAAGAATATTTTCTTTTATCCAATGCAAACACATTTCTGGACAACTTTGTTTGAATTGAATGCAATTTTTGAGTCCCTTTTATTGTTTCAATGTCATTTCCAATTGATCTATCTACGTCTTCAATTCCAATATGCCAGAAAAACCTTTATATGGAAAATTAGAAAAATAATTTGTAAATATGATATCAAAATACAATCAAAGATAATCATTGCATGATAAATGTACAATGTTTAAAATTAGATTTCCAATATAAATTAAATTGAATGTACCTTCGCACTTCCCTTGATGGGTTAGTCTCATGGCTTAAAGCAGCGATGCACCATTGAACAACTTCTTTAGCGTTCACAAGTCGGCTTGCAGAGTGGTTCATTTGATATCTTCAAAGTGCTCATTTTATGCATGCTCCTGCACCGTCATGTTCTCCTTTTCCATGGCCAGTCTCAAAGAAATTCCAACAATGTTTAATGCAGGTTTTCTTATGAAGAAAACACAACCAAAAGAATGATCGTGCAGATTTGAATTGACCTGCGCATCCATCTGACCATATCCAATGTTCATTGAATGTTATTCCACGATTTTTCAATGAATCATAAATTTTTCCAAAACAATGTTGTACAAAACATGTATCATGTGTACGATCGTCACTGATATAAAATTGATATTCTTTAATGATATGTCGATTTTCACTCGTGCTTTCTATATGATCGACATTTTGTTCAGCATGTCTATATAGAATATGGACGAGCATGGAGACTTAGTCAGAGTGATAGTATTCACTCTGAATTTCTTTTTGTGGAACAAATGTGTAGTTTTCTGCAAAATCAATCACTGACAAAATGGTCCTTGGTGGAAAAAATTCACGAGATTTTTTGAATTGCAAGTCTTGCCATCGAGCTCTATGGGAATGCTTGGTGTATTTGTAAATTTTTGCCTCAAACTTTCTCAAAAAGTCTATCAGAAAAATTTCGTCTTCTAGTAATTCAATTCTTTTAACACTATTTGCACCTTGAATCGATGTATCGATATATTCATATCTCTTCCATTTCACTTTCATGTTGGAAAATTATTGATCATTTATATTAGTACGATATTTGTTTTGAAATTTAGTCAAATTTCCACAATCATCACATTTTTACCACCAACACATTTCTTTTTGTAAAATAGTTCGTCGCTTTCTCTTTCACATAGAATTTGAGATATGAAATCACCGATAGTGGAAGGAGGAGGTGAATCCTTCCATAATGTTCTACCAAAATCAAGGAATGTGTCATAATATAACTCAAATTCCACATGATAACGACAACAACAAGTGTCGCGTACGGTGATAGGTTTTACATGCCATGGTTTTTGTTGAACAAAAGCACTGAGTGAAACATGAATTTGACGATTCTCTTCTTTGAACTTGTTGAATAACTCTATCTGAGTGGTTTCCAAGAGATGTTTTTCATGTTCTTCGTATTGATTTCGTGTTATTCTTCTTCGCATCACATGTCTTGCAGTTGGTGAAACACGCGAATTGTTCTTCCAATATTCATATATTATTTTTTTAACATTTTCTCCAAGTCTATATTTGTATGGTTGCCTACAAATAGCTCTCCAACAAGCGAGTTCATCATTTACATCTACTTGCAGCCGAAATTTCCGATGTTTGTGCAAAGTTTTTCGTGAGGTTCCTAATGCTCGTGCCATAGATGTTACCAAACGATTCTCTTTAGTACTTGATGAAACCATTGCCATATGTATTCCTCTACGTACAATTGAAACATTTTTATCTCTAGATCTCTTAATTGAATTTATAGTACTACTTATATTTTGTATCACATTTTCCTTCATTTTTTTAATCTTTGGTTGATTTTCGAATACCCAGTAGTGTCATAGCTTCTTTTAATTTCCTTAACGATAGGAGACCTTTCAACATTTGAGCTTGAACTGTCACCCGATCATTTAAGAAATACTTTTCAAAAATGCAGTTAACATGATATTGTATAACATGGTCAGGTTTTTTATCTCCATATGTGTGAGTGTCAACATTTTCTAACATCTCATCATCGACACTGATTTCATCTGTACATATTCGAAAAAATAGTACATAATAAGATTACATATGAACAATAAATAACTAAATTAATAAATATATGTATAATTTCAATAATACGTGCATGTGTTCAATATATATATATATATATATATATATATATCTGTGTGTACATACCTTGTGATTCAATTTCTTCATTTGAATTTCTTTCAATATTTTCACCATCTTCAATCATTGGTTCATTACCTCTTTCACTTTCTTTTTCAAAATTTTGTATCTCATCATCAATGTTTTGAGAAGTATCTCTATATATTTACATTAAACAAAATATTTAAATTCAAATTAGTTCATCAAATAAAAAATAAGCTTCACATTTTACACTAGGAAAATTTTGAATATATCAATAGATTATAATATTTACATTTACATACCTGCTTCAATTTCTGCTTGAGGTTGATTTTCCCCTTCAATATTTGAGAGGGCTTCTATCTTTCTTTTGCGAGATTGTCTCGTCTCTTCTCTACGTTCCTCAGGGTCTCTTTTTCGATCATATTTTCTCGCACAAGTCCTTCGATTTCCCATGATAATAGAGTATGAAGTTCAAAAAATTAGACAATAACTCAATTAGAAAAAGTATCACAAAAGAATTAATTTAAAAAAAAAAATCATTTTAAATTTTTTGCAAAAAATACATACTCCAATCCAAAACACTTACTTTAAAAAATTCGAGAAAAAAATGTCTTATAAAAATGAAACGAAGCTCAAAATATTTACTTCAACTCAAAACACGTACTCTAAAAAAATTTCACTTCAAAAAATGCCTCCAACTTAAAAAAAAAAAGTCACTTTAAAAAATACTTTCAGAAAATGTCTTTTCGAAATTAAGCCCAACTCCATACTTTCAAAAAAAATGAAGCACAAAAAACATCCAAAAAAATGTATTACATACCTCCAAGAAATGTCCTTTGAATGTACGTCCAAGAAAATTCCTTAAACCCAAAACAATTCTTTGCAAAATCAGGCCGCCTCCAAGAAAAGTCTTTAAACCCAAAACAATTCTTTGCAAAATCAGTCCATCTCCAAGAATTCGAAATTAAGCACAAATCCATACTTAAAAAAAAAATGAACAAAAAACATCCAAAAAAATGTATCACATACCTCCAAGAAATGTCCTTTGAATGTACGTTCAAGAAAATTCCTTAAACCCAAAACAATTTTTTGAAAAATCAAACCGTCTCCAAGAAATGTCCTCCAAGAAAATTCCTTAAACCCAAAACAATTCTTTGCAAAATTAGTCCGCGTCCAATAAATTCCCTTAAACCCAAACTTCCAAGAAAAGTCTTTAAACCCAAACCCAAACCAAGACCTTTATAAAATCAGACCAAATGTGCGAAATGTGCGAAAATTATGAATGATTTCGTGGCAATTTATATTGCCGTGAAATGTGTTTTAGGAGGGGCGCAGCGAAATTTTCTGGCCGATGGAAAATTAGATTAAAGTTCGGCTGAACTTTGATTAAAAGTTCATCCAAACTTTTCACAATAGGCTTTCACAAACTATTAAGTCGTTAGGATTTAATGGGCCGTTTCACAGAAATAGTTCTATTTAACTTTTAATCAAAGGTCGGCCGAACTAACGCGTCACCAGTTACGTAGCTTAACGTTTCTGCAACTTTGGACTGATTAAACTCCATGAAACATTCTGAATTAACTGTCGGAACCAAGACAAACATTTTCAGAATTGAATCTACTTTCAGGAAATATAACTTTTATGGAATTTCATAAACATTTACTAATTTTAATTAATTTTCTAATAAAATGGGTGCAAACAATTTCTAAGGGTCATTGTGATTCAGTGAAATCAAAATTTTGTATCTCCTAAAATACATTGTAAAAAAAATTGAAAAAATTATGGGGCATTACATTGGTCCGTCGTCTCTAATGGGTAGCTTTTAGATTTTTAGTTTATAACTTATATGTTAAGAAATTTCTTGCGACGCGAAACATATCCAAAATATGCAGTTTTTCGTATTGGACCAGTTCAAAAAATTCTAGTAATTATGATATGCATCCATTGGCTTTGTAAATATGACGAAAACAAAGTAGACTCTGTCTAGATTGTTGTAACACATTTTGTTTTTTCAAAAACAAAAATTTTCAATGAATACAACATTGCGTCATAACATGACTTCTTATGAATCCTTTGATTGTTAAGAAACACACACTCAAAGAAACGCTAAGTTGACATATCAAATCTGCATAAAAAAATTTCAAAAAATAATTAATAGAAATCTAACAAAATTTCTCACAACTTTTATTTTTATCGCAAAATGAAATTCTACACAGAAAAATTGTTGTAGTTTGCAGAAAGTTGAAGAACCGAAAAAAATGAAATTTTTTTCTCAAAAAAGGGCAAAAAGTAACCCACTACATTTTCACACATTTTCATTTAGTTCACTCGAATACACAACATAAAAAAATAATAAAATAAAATAAAAAATTTACTTCTACTTAACTTTTACACCCTTATACCAAAGTTAAAAACTTACCTTAACTTTCTATCTCATATAATATTTTCGACAAATATTATTATTTTTCCTTCATACATTATTTAAGTTACCAACTTAACCAATATATATACATTAAAATCTCATAATATCATAGCAATTTTGGTTCATATTATAAGGTTGTTTTCATTTGGAGAACCATTATTTTTAATTCTGCCAGCATTACACTTTATATTAACAGGGGTTTATACTTCTCGTTTACGGTGAGATATTTACTCCTGATACCAACGTGGCTACACTGGCACATTAAACAATTAAATGCAACATACCGATTATTAATTCCATATGACAACTGTGGGATCTCTTGACGAGATTTGATGGGAATTTCAATGATCTCATCAGCTTCTCCACCGTGAGATTTTGATAGATCTACGGCTGGAAAAATAGGCGGGAGGAGCATTGTAATACCTGCCAACCCTAATCCATTGGCTTATTGTCTCTACTCTTTCATTGAGGACTTGTTTTCGCTCTGTGGGTTTGGCTTTGCTGCACTTGGAAAAAATGGCTATGCCTTCTTTTCCCTTGCCCGACTTGCGAGAATTTCTTGGTTTATTTTCTCATGGCTCTGTAGTGAGTTGGAGAGGAGGTGCCGAGGACATCTGTAAGGAGATTCTAGACCATCTCATCCTCTACCGTCGATGTATCTTCCTCGGTTCTGACTCCTTTTGTCCCTGTACAGATATTATTTTCTTTGCATCTATACCATTTCTCCTCAATACATAGACAGATTCCAATCCCAACTTTCCAGTTGTTGTTTCTCACTGCTAATATATTTTCATTTGGGTTCTTCTGCAATTAAATGTAGGCTCATTGTGTGACAGTTGAGAAATAGAAATCAAATTCTCTCACTCAGGTAATACTCTTTATCGAAATCTCGTTTTATAAGCACTACTCTTCCTTTATTAAAAATAAACGATACGTTTTAGCGATTTCCAGTTAGATCTCCCACAAACATGCCTTCCTCGGCCTTTTGATGTAGGATTATACAGTCAGGTCGGAAATTTCTACCATTAGCCAGTCTCTCTCTTGGCATACAAAGGGATCTTTTACAAAGTTACCTCATTCGTGGCTAATGTACCATCCTTTCTCCAGGTACTTATGTATTCACATCCTAACCATGGGGGTTTCAGTTCTCAGGTGGCTTATAAAATTTCTTAGGATGAAGGAAATCAGATAAGGCATATTGCTGGCCTATATGAAGCTTTATATTTTCTTCTTTATGTGTTACATTGTTAAGATATAATTTAATCCCAATACTTGAGGATTTTCGAGTTTATTGCTACATCTCTATTTTTTAATGGAAAAATCTTTTTATTTATTAAAACAAGTTATCTGAGAGTTTCCTTCCTAGGAACCCTCCCGTGCTTTGATTCCATCATAGTTTATGGATACGACTTTCATAAAAGATATGCTAGAACTGTTTCTCTTTGCGAGTCTTTCGAAATGTATAAACATTGCTAAGCACAACTACTCTCGGTTTATTTTCATCGATGTTGAAAACTACGGTTTTAGTTTCTTTAGTATCTAGAATTTACTTGTTCTATTAATTCTCTCTGAATGTATTTTTCTTTCATTCCTTGTTTTATAAGCGAAAGGCTTTTACATAAACACTCTTGTTAGTTATTTTGTGCTCTATGATCTTATACATATTTATGCACATAGTTTTCTATAGTTTAAATCTCAACTCTTAGTTTCCAATTTTCTTCTATCTAATTTTATTTATGAAGAAAAATCAACATAGGCGGTGTCTGGACCACCTTACGTCTATGTCCGTGTATAGTGAAAAAATATGAGAGGCAATTAGTCTTGGGTTGGGGTTTCACCCGAACCCTACGACTGAGAGCCTACTTTGTTAGTTAAATCTTGAATGAAGATCTTTTACAATATTGAATGCATGTAATAACTTACAGCTTTATACTCTTGTATATACGTATTGTATAGTTTTTTAAGATTATGTAAAAACCGAGGGTCTTTGCAGCCTCTATTGTCTTCACAAATTGTAGTGCTACCTTTTCTTGTTTTCAGTTTTTCTTCTTGATAAACACCTCTATTTACTGTTTGTAAGAGTATACTTTAAATATGTTATTCCAGATTAAAAATCTGATCTATACACTTTCTTTTCTAACACACAAACACGATGAATAATTTCAGAAATAGTTATTCTTATCATAACTGTACTTAAAAGCAATTACAAAATAAAAGCTCACATAAGAAGAACTTAAACCGTAATCTTTAATACCTTTATTAATTAAACATAAATATTGTAGAACCTCATTCATTTCTACACAGATCAAACATATGATTTTGCATTTAATTTCTCAATGGATAAAACTGTAAATAATTTTAAACAAGATTTCCCTAAATCCTCTAAAATATTGAAATTGCGTATGTACTTATATGTATTTTAAGTTTATAGTTGTGGTCCTCCCAACCTTCAAGAGAGGCAATTACGTCTTCTTCTTGCCCCCGTGTTCCAATCCTGGAAGGTACGGGTTAACAGTGGATATTTCTGTTGTGACCTCAAGATGCTTAGTCGAGTTAGTACCAGAAATAGTTTTCAAGATTGTTGAGTGTTTTCCACTGGTCTCTACCAGCTCTGGAAAATCCACACTCTTCCTTTCTCTAAGAACAAAACCCCTACTCCTCTCTGGGATCAGTCTTTTATCCCCAGAGGAGCAGGTAACTGTTTCCAATTGTCCCCAACCTCTTTCCAATTCTTGGAAAACATTTACCATCAGCTTTTTCTTTTTATCAAATTATTTTCCATAACTAGTTTTATTATTATAATTAATAACCTTTCAGCGAAAACATTAATAATTCCAATCTTTACTTAAAACAATAATTAAAACTGTATTTTAACTAGTTAACAACTAATTATCATTAATGCAGATGTCACAATAAGTGGATTGGGTATTAAAATGAATTAATAATTAAATAAGAATTAGTTGCGTACTAAGTAAATAGTATAAGTAGTATATGAAAGTCACATTATTTTTTAATGCATAAAAGTATTAAATATATAAATAATTTATATCTAATATATAGATATTAAATATGATACGTCCAAGAAATTTAAAGTATCAATTAAATTAAATTAATTGTGTATGGGGTAAATGGATTTAAAAAATCACATTATTATTTAATAGTATTAATGGTAGTAAATAATTCATATCTAAAATATTAATATTGTGATTTAAAAAAAATGTAAATTATCAACTAAATTTGTTAGTCAAATAGAATAAGAAAATTGCATTATTATTTAAATGTACTAAATAATTCACCTTTGATCTCTTAAAGGTAAATTATCAATTAGAAGTATATATATATATATATAATTTTTATTTGTTGAACCTGAGGACGATTATCATTCGTTATTAATTCATTATCATTATTTAAGGAAAACCATACCACTTGGAATTATCTCATTGATGATCCATAAAACATCAAGCTTTCATTTTTATAGATGTCTTTTTTGTCTTAACAGGTTCCTTAAATTAAAAAGAGCTCTTTAAAACATACAACATGTCCAATTATATTTAAATATATATTAAAAAAATGATTAAAATTTTTATATTATTTATAAAATTATTATTAACAAATATGATATATATGATGTAATATTACAATTAAAAATAATATTTTATAAAGATATTGTTAAAAATATAATATATCATATAATATTTATTTATTTTTTTTGAAAAAATGAGTGATGGGAAACTAATTGTTTACTAAATCATTCAAGTTAATTTTTTTTCTAATGTTAATGTTAATTAATTATAATTTAAATTATTTAAATATATTTAATTAATATTAATTAATTAAAAATACATTTAATTCATATTATTTAATTAAAATACATATAATTAATATTAATATTTTTAATTAATTAATATTGATTAGAAAGAATGTTTAGTTTAAGGACTTTTCTATACATACTACAATAGGCATATTTTTAGTATGCTAGGTAAAAGTTGTCAGAAAAATAAATTACATATGTTTTAGATTTTTAAAGGCAGATTCATGACGGATCAAGATAATGAATGTAATGTTCTAGCCCAAATTCCATACTATATTTTTAATAAAAAAAATATGTTCCAAAGAAGAAATTACATATGTTTTGGACTTTTGAAGATATATTCATAACGGATGAATGTAAGGGTTCTAGCCCAAATTCCATATTATCTTTTTAATAAATAAATTGTTACAAGAAAAAATTACATATGTTTTGGACTTTTGAAGGCAGATTCATAACGGATCAAGATAATACATGTAAAGGTTCTCGCCCAAATTCCATACTATCTTTTTAATAAAAGGAATAATCGTTCTTTTGAAACAAAAACATATTAATTAAAAATAAGTTGATGAAAATTTATTTCTCTTGAATGTTAACTATATAATATTGATAATTTTTTTTAAATAATATTGATTTGAAATATTTGAAAGTTAAATTTAAAAATCAATTAATTGAAAGTTAATTAAACTTCTGAAGGCAGATTCATAACATATCAAGATGATGAATGTAAGGGTTGTCGCCCAAATTCCCTACTTTCTTTTTAATAAAAAACAGTGATCGTTTTTTTGAAAAAAAATTATTAATTAGAAATAGATGAAAATTTATTTTTCTTGAATGTTAACTATATAATTGAATTAATTTAGATAAATTTTATTAAATAATATTGATTTGAAATATTTGAAAGTTAAATTTAAAAATCAATTAATGGAAAGTTAATTGAATGAGCATTAGAAGTAAAATTTAAGTTTAATTATTGTAATTTTTTATTTTAATTTATTTATATTTGTCGATGTATTATGTTAGTCATTATAATTAGTGAAGAGAAAATTTTAAGGATGGAAACTTATTTTGAGGTTTAAAAATATTTGAGAATCTCACTAGTCCCTAATATGCAAACTATAAAATGTTTATTGCTATATTTGTAAAATTATTCAACTTTGTAATGGTTTTAATATATAGCCTCTATATAATGTTGGCAATTTTTAAGGTAAAATAATTTTATATTTTAAAATTTGGGTGAATCATTTTTATAAAAAATGGAAATTGGCGAAACTTTTTTTGGAAAAATCATGGAAAATTAGCCCACTTGCAAATATTAGCCCCTAAAATTTTCCATGAATTAACATAGTTATATAAATTAAATGGTTGGCAAAGCAAATAGACATCAAAATACTTACCTCATGATACACCTCACATTGTCAAGATTAAAATAATCATCAGAAATAATTAAATAATAATATGATAGCCCAATGTAAATATTTTACATGAAAAATTAAAATGGGTTGAGTAAAGGCCATAGATTCTAGAGTTGACGAGGTTGCTTTCTTGGGATAGTCAAGGTTTCCTTGTGCAAGAAATTTGAGTTGTTATGACAACCATGAAATGTCGGTTGGTGTGTTTAATGAATTGGTTTTCTGAAGTTAATTGGGTTGCAAGAGAAGTATGCAAACCCATGTTGTCTTGGAGAACACTTACAAGGCAACAAGGACAAAAATTAATGAAGTTGATTATGCTAGCAACTACGACAGTGACAGTGAAGTGCTATGCAGGAGAAGGAAAAGAGGGAAGTTTTACCTCATTGAGGGAGCTCACTTAGATACTCACTCGAGGATTCATTCATTCATCGAGGCAAATTCATCCAATTTCAAGCAGCATTGAGTAGAGAGAAGAGGAGAAATTATTTGCTGGGGAGAAGAGAAGAAAGTGACAACAGTTCGGTTGGCATTATTGGCATGAAGATGGACTCTCCTTGGTGAGGAAAAATGCCTCTCGAGTCCCTATAAATCTAGAGGGTGGAGATGGTATTTCTTTGAACTCCCTTGATGGTGTGCGCGGAGGATTGTGTCCTTGGATTCTAGGAGGGAGGACCTCTAAAGCATTTCTTGCTGTGATTTTTACAGTGGGTTCTGGATTCCCTGTAAATTATTGGATTGTTGAGTGGCTGGTGGGTGGAGGTGGAGGTGGATGTCTTCTAGAGTCCTTATTTCAGCTGGAAGTTTTTTTTTCAATCCTTTGAGCCATCCCCTCAATCTTTGGAATCTTGCTTGGGGGTGATAGATGCAAGTGAGATTTGGCTGCAACTATCTATGGTTGGGTGGAGAGTCCTTGTCCCAAACTCAGATGCCCATAATAGATAAGATCATTTTTACTTCTTATACCTACAACTTTAATGAATGAATGTCTCTTTTCTTGTTGAATGATGGCTGCAATAGCTGGGGAATTCTTGTGATATTTCTATTTACATCCCACCATAATCTGGTCTGGAAAGAGGGAAATCTGGTTAAACACAATTATGTTTTGACTATTAAATTTAAGCTACATTGAATGGCTTGAAAATTTCACAATTCATAGTGATAATTTGGAGGGAAGGAGACCATGTTAAATGGATCTTGTGACTGTGATTTCCTCCCAGTGCTCTTAATTCAAGGATGTATGCTTATGCTTGCACACACACACACACACACCAGTGTCGGAGGCACTGAGTTTGATTCCATTACATTTTTGGTGTGGGTGAGCACCGGTAAGGGCAGCGTGACCTTCGTGGTTTAACTAACACTCTTAAATTCATTAATGGGTTGATTTAGCATTGGAGGGACTTTGAGCATAGCGATTCTATAGAAGAAGAGCTTGAACCAAGCATGCCAACCATTCCTTCTATAATCATGTTCTGCTCAAGGGAATATACATATATTTGTATATATGGTGAGGTTAGGAGACTCTAGTCATGAGATCTGGAATAAGGTTGGTGACCTTCATTTAACAATCCAAACCCTTAGAGGGACAAAAGAAAAAAGACAAAAAAAAAAGTATTCCATTCTCCTAACACCAAAGGAGTCGGATTAGCGGAAACACCACCCCCATGGGGTAAGTTGGGGGTGGTTGTTACAGGTGGTATTAGAGAATTCAAGTTAAACATTTGGAATGGATGGGCGCTATCATTAGCAAGTGAGGAAAAAAATACCCCTAGAGGGTTTTACATTGATTTTTAGAAAATTAACTAAACAATGGTTTAGGTGTTAAAAGCCAGTCTAAACAAATTAACTGCGGAACTAACTAATACAATGACTATGTGATTTGTTTGAAGTAGCATAAGGCCACCCAGATGATATATTTCACTTTCATGAACGGATTAATGGCTAGGATTAACAGTTAAAATGTTATTGAATTCTGTGGGCTTATATATTTCAGTTAGTGAGTTGTTGATAAATGTTTGTCAATGTGGATTGTTTTGCAACTCTGTGAGACCAGGACCATGGGCATAATTTTGATGTTTGTTTATTAATTATGCACTAATAGTTGGTTTTTCTTGATAAATTTCTTATTCATATGAAATATTGAGTATTATGGGCATACTAACATGATTGTTTTGTCATAGCAGAGATAACCCTGGAATCTCCATGAATGCAAGGTTCATGGTTATGATTGTGTTTATTTATTATCACATGAAGTATCTAACAGTGTGTGTGATTGAAAACATATTGCAAACACGGTAAGACAGTGAAAAAACATATAAATGGGGACCATAATGGTGCAGTACATTTCTGATCGATCATAGCATAGAAGTGGAGAGGTTGGGGGCAATGAAGAAGAAAGGTCAATTGACCAAGGGGGAGGGGATCACTCTCCAGATTTGTTGGATACTCTGAGAAACTTAAGGGTTGAAGTTAAAATATTCAAAGAAGACAATGAAAGGTTGGTAAGAGCTCAAGAGAAACAAGTCGAGATAAATGCAGTCATCCTACAAAATCTTTCAAATTTGCAGAGGCGGAGGAAATTTGTGGTGAGGGTTAGTCATAGATACAAAAGGAGCACTCAGGGGCCAGAAGAGAAAATAAATGGGTTTTTATGGTATCAGTTATAGGAAGAGGCATAGGCAGGAAAGTGAGGATATTATTGTGGAAATGTATCATTGAGCACCCCAAGAGGAAGAGACAACACTTGTGTGCATCCCTCTAGTAGGCCATCTATCTCTACTACCAGAATATTCCACCATCACTCTAATCATCACCATCATCATCATCATCAGGAAAGAAAGTAAAATGATCACATGCCTGAGGAATTCAAGAAATTCAAGCCACCCACATTTTATGGGGATATGAAGAAATCAAGAGAGGCAAAAGCTTGGTTGTTTGGCATGAAGAAATTTTTCATAATTCATGATTACTCTGAAAAATATGAAAGCCAAGAGGATTGTAAATCCTCATGGTACAATTAGAATGTATAGATTCCTGCAAGTAAGGGCTCAGTGGAATATTGATGTAGGAAGGGAAGGTAGTATGTTATGAGTCAAGAAAATTGAATTAGCATGAGGTAAATTATGTGACTCGTGATATAGAGTTAGCTACCATTATTCATGCGTTGAAGATATGGAGGAACTACCTCCTTGGTAGGAAATTTACACTTATGACAGACCAAAGTGGGCTTAAGTATTTGTTTGAGCATCCCAAGTTGAATTTAAGGTAGGCTAGATGGTTGGGTTGAATTTGAGATCAAGTACATCAAAGGCAAGGAGAACAAGGTTGTTGATGCACTTAGCAAGATAATTCAAGTGAATCACATAACAGCCACGAGTTCTTACAAATTGGACCTAGTCGAAAGGGTCAAGAATGTAGGACAATAAGATGAAAAATATCAGAAAATGAAATAAAAGCTTCTATGAGATGGTGGGTATGAGTAATATCACCTCACTGATGACGACCTAATTAGGTTCAAGAACATAATTTATGTACCAAATAGCGATGAAATAAAGAGGCTCATAATGAAGGAGTCCCATGCCAATCCTTATTCGAGCCATATAGAGTACGAAAAGACCCTCACATTCATTAAAATTTTATATTGTTGGCCAAATTTGAATAAATAAGTGGTTGATTTTGTGGCAAAATGCATAGAATTCTAGCAAGTAAGGTCGATTATAAGAACCCAACAATTTTTTTGCAGCTCGTTCCTATTTCAGAATGGAAATTGGAGGTAATATCCATGGATTTCATCACATGTTTTCCTAGAACCTCCAAGTTGCATGATGTTATCATGGTGGTGATTGAAAATTTGAGCAAGGTGGATCATTTTATGGCATCCAAATACACTAATTCTACTAGTGAGGTAGCACATATTTTCATAAAAGAAATCGTGAGAATACATGGTATCCCCAAGAAAATCATTTCAGGCTTAGATGCTAAGTTCACTTCAATATTTTGGAAGGAACTATTTGTAGGTTTTGGGACCAAGTTGTAATTTAATACAACATACAAACATATGAGCAGACATAGAGGAAAAATAGGATCCTCGAGGACATCTTAAGGATGTATGTAATTCGTCATCCAAAGAAGTGGGAGGAGTACCTACCACTTGTAGAGTTGGCATACAACAATGGATACCAATAATCCTAAAAAATGAGTCCATTTGAGGAATTTTATGGGAGGAGTTGCAATACTCCTATCAGCTGGAGTGTTCCAGTGAGCAATGTCCTTATTGGGCCTTATATGCTCATGGAAATGGAGCAGAAAAATTATATTATCAAAAAAAAATTGAAGGTGGTAAAAGATAGGCAGAAAAGCTATGCAGATCGATATAGGGTACATAAAGAGTTCCAAATTGGGGAACATGTTTATTTGAGGACAAAACCCAATAAGAGTTCCTTAAGGATCGAATCATGTGCCAAGTTGGCACCATGGTATTTTGGGCCTTTTGAAATCCTTGAAAGGATTGGACCAGCGGCCTACAGGGTGGCTTTACCACCATTAGTTAAAGTTCATGATGTTTTCCATTTTTCTTTACTTAAATTATATGTGCGGGACTCTAATCATGTGATTAATTGGTTTGTGCTATAGGTGGAACCAGAGGGAGAGTTTCAACCAAATCCACTGTGAATTTTAGACCGGAGGAATCTCATGCTCCAGAATCAATTCATAGAGCAAGTCAAAGTGTAGTGCGGACACTTTGGGTTAGAGGAAGCGACTTGGGAAATGACTAACTCCATGAGAGAAGCATATCCATTTGTATTTCTTGGTTGAAGCAAATGTGTATACATTTGTAAATATTGTATATAGGTGTATATATAAAGCTCCATAAAAAAGTGTGTGTTTTAACTTGTTTCCCTATGTTTCATATGAGTATAAGAACACTGAGGGAGGTGTTCCCTCAAGGGGGAGGTGTTTGTGATAGTCCCAACCCAGGTTTCCTCATGAAAATGCAATGTAAATATTTTACAATAAAATTAAAAATGGGTTGATTCAAGGACACTTGTTCCAGAGCTGAGAGGTTGCTTGCTTGGGACAATCAAGGTTTCCTTGTGCGGGGAATTTGATATTTTATGACAACCATTAAAGGTTGGTTGGTGTGTTTAATGAACTGGTTTTATGAAACTTGGATGCAAGATAAGTACACAGGCCCATGTTGTCTTGGATAACACTTACAAGTCAGAAAGGACATAAATTAATGAAGTTGATTGTGTTTGTAGCTAGGACAGTGATAGTCAAGCGCTGTGCAGGAGAAGGAAAAGAGGGAAGTTTAACCTCATTGAGGGGACTCACTTAGACACTCACTCGAGGATTCATTCATTCATGGAGGTAGATTCATCCAATTTTGATCAACATTCAGTAGAGAGCATATTCGAAGAGAAGAGAAGAGAAATGAATTTTTGAAGAGAAGATAAGAGAAAGGATTTGCTAAAGAGAAGAGAAGACAGTGAAAACAGTTAGGTTGGCATGACTGCCATGAATATGGTCTCCTTGGTGAGGAACAATTCCTCTCGATTCCCTGTAAATCCAGAGTGTGGAGATGGTCTTTCTCTGAACTCTCTTGATGGTGTGGGTGGAGGATTGTGTCCTTCGATTCCTTGAGGGAGGACCTCTGAAGCCTTTCTCGCTATGATTTTACAGTGGGTTAGGGATTCCCTGTATATTATTTGACTGCTAAGTAGCTGGTGAATGGAGGTGGAGGTGGAGGTCCTTTGGAGTTCCTATTTCAGTTGGAAATTGGTGTTTCAATCCTTTGAGCCAACCTCTCAGTCTTTGGAATCTCGTTCAGGGGTGATAGTTGCAAGTGAGCGTTGGTTGCAGCTATCTATGGTTGGGTGGAGATTCCTTGTCCCAAAATCAGATGCCCATAATAGATAAGATAAGTGTTAATTTTTATATGTGCAACTTTAATGAATAAATGTCTCTTTTCTAGTTGAATGATGGCTATAGTAGTTGAGGAATGTTTGTGGTATTCTTGTTTACATCCCATCGTAATATGGTCTGGAAAGAGGGAAATTTGATTAAAGACAATGATATATGTTTTGACTGTTAAATTTAAGCTACATTGAATGGCTTGAAAAGTGCATAATTCATAGTGATAATTTTAAGGTAATTAGCAGACCCTATTAAATGGATCTTGTGACTGTGATTTCCTCACAGTGCTCTATGACTGTGATTTCCTCTTAACACTCTTGTGACTATGAAGGTAATGAGGCATTGAGTGTGATTCTATTACGTTGTTGGTGCTTTTATTATTTTATTATTATTATTATTATTATTTTATTTTTTATTTTAGAGAAAAAAACCATAATTTTTATTAATGAAAATAAAAATTACAATTTGTAGACACACAATGTGCATATGAAACAATTACTCAAAAAATGTATGATACAAATATCAATATATAGGGCACATGGGCCGCAAAAAAAACCCCATGAAAGAGCACCTCGAGGAGCCCTGCAATAGAAAACCATTATATACAAGGCACGTAGGCCTGCAAAAGACCCAAATAGAAGCAAAAATACAACACAAAAAATAATTCAACATTGAATATATCAGAAGATAATGAGTAAAAAAACCCTCGCTGCAAAAGACAACTAAAAATGGGTAGAAATAACCAGCAAAAAGAAGAAAAAGAATATGGGCCCAAGCCACTTGGCTAACTTAAAAGAGAGACCCGGAAACAAGCCTCAAAGAAAAAAATATGGGACGCAAAATCTAGTGAGAAGATATGTCAAAATCCATGCAAAAAATTGTAGACAATGTTAGAAAATTAATTATTATAGAGCAACGAAAAACATAAAATATGCGAAAAATACAAGCACACAAAACACATAAAACCAGAGAGACACAGATATACGTGGTTCACCCAGTTTGGGATACTTCCACCCCGAACAACCAGTCCTTCCTTTCTATTATCCAGCAAAAATGAAGAGACACAACCTACAGCAGATCCGTTGTAATATCCTCTGTTCTCTATCACAGTCTCCCTATCTGTTTCTCGCTCTGAGAATACACACACAACACACAGCCGCAATACAATACCCTCATAAAAGCGAGGGGTTTCCTTCTAGGGAAAAAAACCCTAAACTAAACATAACTTCTACCGTCAGATCATATGCCTAATGAACGACCTAGATTGACTATAAATTACTATACTTTTACAAGGAAATTTTACATCTGTTTTTAGCTTCGAGGGCACTACCCCCGAAACCCCCCGCCAGGGGGGGGCTCCATAAAGTCGCAACCGCCCCCCCTGGACCTGCCAAGAAACTTTTAATTACGGGCGGCGTTGCCACCCCCATTAAGGTACAGGGGGTCCAACGCTATGATACAAAATAAACAAGATAACCAGGCTCCACACCCAATAATCTCCCACTTGGAGACTGATTGTAGCAACTCCACCGATGCTTCATTTGCTGGACAATGACTCATCTTTGGACCTGGTTGTTTCTCATCTTCATCGTCATCCTTGAAGACCAATTGAAACTGAGCATGTTCTCAGTTTCTCCTTGGTTACAACTTTTGTTAGCATATCTGCAGGATTCTGGCTAGTGTGTATCTTTTCCAGCTTCAATTGTCCATCTTCCAATATTAACCGTATGAAATGGTACTTGAGTTGTATGTGTTTAGTCCTATAATGAAATGCTGATTTCTTTGCAAGATGAATGGCACTTTGGCTATCAATGTATAACGTGCCCATATCATGCTTCTTACCCAATTCATCCATAAACCTTTGTAACCAAATCATTTCCTTAGTAGCCTCTGTAGCTGCAACATACTCTGCTTCTGTTGTTGAAAGTGCAGCAACACTCCGGATTTTTGAAACCCAAATGACAGTTGTTTCACCTACAGTAAATACATATCCTGTAGTGCTCCTCCTGTTATCTCTGTCACCCGCCATATCTGCATCAACATATCCCTGTAGAGAAATGTTTGAACCACCAAAGCATAATGCTTGATTTGTGGTACCTCTCAAATATCTGAGAATCCATTTTACTGCCATCCAATGTTCTTTTCCTGGATTGTTCATGTACCTGCTTACAACTCCCACTGCATGTACAATATCAGGCCTTGTGCAGACCGTTGCATACATTAAGCTTCCATCATGCTGATGCATATGATCTTAATATTCCATTTCTTCTTAAGTCTGGGGCACATCTCCTTACTAAGTTTGAAATGGCTAGCAAAAGGTGTACTAACCGGGTTTTTTCATTCGCATATTAAATCTTTTCAACACCTCGTGTATGTACTCATTCTATGACAGTGTTAATTTGGGATTTTTCCTGTCTCTAGTTATTCTCATACCAAGGATTTGTTTTGCAGCTCCCAAATCCTTCATTGCAAATGAATTTGCCAATTTTCTTTTGAGCACATTTATTTCCTGCATGTTAGACCCTGCAACAAGCATGTCATATACATACAATAAAAATATAATATAGCTGCCATCATTTTGCCTTTTCAGATAAACACAATGATCAGAGTGACATCTAGTATAACCTTGTTCAGATATAAACTTGTCAAATTTTAGATACCACTACCTTGGAGCCTGTTTTAAGCCATACAAGCTCTTCTTTAGCCTGCACACTAATTTTTCTTTCCCTTTGACCTCATATCCTTCTGGTTGCTCCATATAGATCTCTTCCTCCAAATCTCCATGGAGAAATGTTTCCTTTACATATAACTGTTCAAGATGTAAATCTTCAGCTGCTAAAAAACTTAAAATAGTTCTAATTGAAGTCATCTTAACAACAAGAGAAAATATTTCATCAAAATCAATACCTTTCTTCTGTTCAAACCCCTTCACCACAAGTCTAGCTTTGTACCTTTGTTTTCCTCCATCTTCTTCCTTCAGCCTCTAGACCCATTTATTCTGCAATGTAGTTTTACCTGCAGGCAACCTTACTAAGTTCGAAGTCTGGTTATGCATTAAGGAGTCCATCTCTTCTTCCATGGCTAGCTCCCACTTCTTCCTACTTTCAATCTGCATTGCTTCTTCATAACATTCAGGTTCACTAGAATCAGTCAACAATAAATAATATAATGAAGGAGAGTATCGTTCAGGCGGTCTACTTTTCCTAGTAGATCTTCTAACACCACTTTCAGGTGTTTGAGGTTCCTGTTGTTGTTGTGGTGGTTGTTGTTGTTGTGGCTCTTGATTATTATTATTTTCATGCACCTTTACCTTTTCTGTGATCTCATCAAGAACTGTGTATTCTTCGTTTTCTTTTTCATGTTTCTTTTCCTGTAACTGATTCTTATACAATACCTTTTCATTGAATATTACATCTATGCTCCTAATGATTTTGTGATTTTCATAATCATATAAGCAATAACCAAAATCATTAACACCATATCCAATAAAGGTACATTTCTTTGATTTTGCCTCAAGCTTGATTTTGTTTTCTTCATTAATATGGACAAAGGCATCACAACCAAAAGGCTTTAAAAAAGAGTAGTTTACCTTTTTACCTGTCCATGCTTCCTCTGGAATACCACCATCCAAGGAACTTGAAGGCCCTCTTTTTATTAGATAAACAGCAGTATCTACAGCATCTTCCCAAAATTGTAAAGGAAATCCTGCATGCAATCTCATGCACCTTGCACGCTCCATGATTGTTCTGTTCATCCTTTCTGACACACCATTTTCTTGTGGTGTTCTTGGAACTGTCTTCTCTCTACGAATTCCATGCTCTGAACAGTGCCTATCAAACTCTTTGCTGCAATATTCACCTCCATTGTCTGATCTGAGACACTTCAACTTCTTTCCTGTCTCAATCTCAACCAAAGCTTTCCATTTCTTGAAAGTATCAAATACATCAGATTTATTCTGAATACAATAAATCCATGTTTTTCTAATTGCATCATCAATAAAAGTAACATAATAACGAGAGCCACCGAGAGATGATACCTGAGCAGGTCCCCATACATCTGTATGCACAAGCTCCAATTTTTCGCTCTTCTTTTCTTTCCCAACTCTGAGAAATCTGGCTCTCTTTTGTTTTCCATAAATGCAATTCTCACAAAAATCCAAATCAACATTCTTCAAACCTGGCAGCAAATTTCTTGAGTGAAGAATTTTCATCCCCTTCTCACTCATGTGTCAGAGCCTATGATGCCATAATGCTGCATCTGCTCCTTTGGAAGTTAAAGCATTAACAAAGTTAGAAATACCATTGCATAAATACAATGTACCAACCTTTTCACCTTTTGCTATTACCAAGGCTCCTTTGGTGACCTTCCAAGTTTTATCTGTGAAAGTTGTCACACAACCTTCACTGCCTAACTGCCCTGTTGAAATCAGATTTTTCTTCAGATTTGGAACATGCCTTACCTCCTTTAGTAGCCATTGGTTTCCATTCTATTGTTTTACAATAACTTTACCCATTCCAACAATTTTACAGGGTTTATCATCACCCAAACGAACTTGTCCAAAATCTCCTTGAACATAGTCATGAAAATATTTCTTATCAGGTGTGGCATGGAATGAAGCCCCTGAATCTACAACCCAAGAATTAGCAACATTTTCGAAAGAAAGAATCAAAGCATCTTGTAACACATCACCTGTCACATTTGCTTCATGATTGTTTTCTTGTTGTGTGTCTCCTTCTTTTCCCTTCCGAGATCTATAGTCTTTCTTTAGGTGTCCTTTCTTTCCGCATTTCCAGCACACTATCCCCAATCTGGACTTGGATCTGCCTTTCCTTGATTTACTAGGATATCCTAAGCTCTTTCTTCTTTCCATTATTCTTCCCCTAGACTCTGCACTCAAAGCATTACCCGATGTCTTACCGGAGCTTTTCCGTTGCATTTCCTCGCTAAGGATAGCACCGACAAAATCATCAAACTTTAAAGTACTAGATCCAGAGACAGAGTTACTAATGGCCATAACTAAACCATTCCAACTTTTTGGCAATGAGCACAGAAATAACAGAGCTCTAACTTCATCATCAAATTTTACCCCTACAAAACTTAACTGACTAGTAACTGTATTAAAATTGTTTAAATGGTCTGCAACAGATCCACCTTTTGACATCTTCATATTAAATAAACGTTTCATAATAAATAACTTGTTTGAGGCCGAGGGTTTTTCATATAGTTTGGCCAAAACCTTAATCAAACCCTCAGTTGTTGTTTCCTTAGAAATATTGAAGGCTACCGATGCCGCGAGGCACAACCGTACTGTTCTGAGTGCCTTTCTATTGAGAATCTCTCATTCTGCGTCTGTCATAGCTGTCGGCTTCTTTGTTTTTCTGCTCAATGGTAGGTACAGATATTTTTGATACAGATAATCTTCCATCTACATCTTCCACAGTGGGAAGTTTTGGTCGTTAAATTTCTTGACCCTAAATTTACCATCTTCCGCCATTGCTCCGACTCGAACCAGGAAACCCTTCTTTCCTATGAGTTTATCAGCCAAATAGACCTTCGACTCTAATACCAGTTGTTAGAAAATTAAATATTATAAATCAATGAAAAGCATAAAATATGCGGAAAATACAAGCACACAAAACACATAAAACCATAGAGACACAGATATACGTGGTTCACCCGGTTTGGGCTACGTCCACCCCGAACAACCAGTCCTTCCTTTCTATTATCCAGCAAAAATGAAGAGACACAACCTACAACAGATCCGCTATAATATCCTATGTTCTCTCTCACAGTCTCCCTATCCGTTTCTCGCTCTGAGAATACACACACAACACACAGCCGCAATACAATAACCTCATAAAAGCATGGCGTTGCCTTCTAGGGAAAAAAACCCTAAACTAAGCATAACTTCTACCGTCAGATCATCTGCCTAATGAACGGCCTAGATTGACGATAAATTACTATACTTTTACAAGGAAATTTTACATATGTTTTTAGCTTCGGGGGCGCTGCCCCCGAAACCCCCCTCCAAGGGGGGGCTCCATAAAGTCGCAGCCGCCCCCCCTGGACCCCCCAGGCAGCGTTTAATTACGGGCGGTGTTTCCACCCCCATTAAGGTACAGGGGGTCCAACGCTGTGATACAAAATAAACAAGATAATCAGGCTCCACACCCAATAGAAAACCTCCGAAAGAGTAGTGAGAGTGGCGAGCGAAGGCGTTCCATGACACCATAGAATAACCGAAGCCGGAAACCGATACAGTGGAAATAAAAAGTATACGAGAGAAGAAGACCACCCAACCGCCACGGGAAAATCCCCTACGAAATGTGATAATATATCATCGATGAAAGAAGGGACAAATAAGAGGTCCAAGCACTCGAAGGCTGCTCACCCTCCTCCCCCTCGACTCTTCCACCATGAGCCATGTAGAAGCATAGCAGAGAGAGACACGGGCAAGCAAAACTAGCCTTGGTGGTCAAGCTGGGCTCGTCATGGGAAACCAAGAACAACAAGCTGCAAACAATTGTATGACGCGACGAGAAATGAGATATAGATGCATGAAAATGGGTCAAGGCAACTAGGATTTTCTACCCCAACCCTCTTCCATCAAATCTCTCTCACCTACATATTTTTCTCTCTTGATCACATTCAAAGATCCTTTTAAATTTTTGTTAATAGCGAAGCCATATAAATTAAATAGTTTGTAAACACACGATAGGCATAAAAAAAACTTACTTTATTATACATCTCACATTGCCAAAAATTTAAAAATTCATGAAATTTAAATAAATTATAATGCATTTGAAATTATTATTATTATTTATGACAAGAATTAATATATGAGTTAAACATATATATACATTTAAAAAAAGCATGTACCAAGATTATTAACCATGGAGATTCACCCTCACTTTATCACGAAGATTCTTAATTTGTAAACAACCTTTGTTACAATATCACAATTGGTTACTAATACCACATGCCCAAAAAACCATAACCCATGTTTATATAACATTTTTTTTAATTAAACAAATTAATAAAAAAAGGTAGAAAGGGCACAATTATTTTTGAAGATAAATATCAACCTTTTTATTTTTTTATTACTATTAAGAATATTCTAGAATATTCCATGGAGAATAAATCCTTATCATCCACCTAATAATTATTGATAATCGAATTAAAATTTTTGGAAGCCCTATTTTTCCACAATAAACAAATCATAAAAAATTAGCTAAATTATAAATTTATTTTAAATTATTATTATTATTATTTATAAAAAGGATTAATATATGAGTTAAACATATATATACATTTTCATAAACATTTAGCAATTGTAACAATCCCTCCCACATATACCCGGTTTCATCGGCCTATCGGGGGTAAAGATGAGATGATTAGTTATTATGACATGAACCAACCTTCAAGCTCCGAGTTAAGGAAGTGAGGCCTACATATTGACCACAAAATAAAAAACTCACAACATTCCTTGGGGCTACAAGACATTCGGTGGCCAAAAAACCACCCCGGATGACCAAACTACGAGTTGGGGCTCCTTTTCACCGACCTAGACCCCCCAATCGCATGCATGACAAGGCACGGGTGCGGATGAAGGCCTCCAACCGCATGCGCAACACTGCTCGAGTGCGGTTGTGACCCAAATATCCTTGTTCGGGAGGGTGTAGTCCTAAGATCCGAGCCAAAATTCTAGGTCGGCCTCGAGACCGTCTGCGTAGAGCTGCTTGAGACTTCTCAAAAATCATAAATGACATAAGGAATGTTAATCATATAAACGAGCGGGAACTTGACCTAGGCCGACGAACATGTTAGGAATTACGTCAAACACATAGAAAACATGTAAGTTATAGGTCATGAACGCATTTCCGATTGTAATAGATCTGAGATTTATCTTAGAATCATCAAGAAGTATCTATGCCCTCTTCACATAGCCACAACAACTTTTTTTATTCCATACATTCATTAACCGATCAATAACTAAAAAAATTCATGACATGATCCATAGATAATACACATCATATAATCATCAAATAGCCAAAATATAACCAACATATAAACCATGTAATCTCAACCATAATATTACCAACATAGTCAATACATATTCTCATAGGTCACAAGAGGAAAATACCTCATATTAGCATGTGAAAATTCCAACCAAGTCGGGGGACTTCCACATACCACCCAACCATAGATTGGGTTGAACCAAATATCTCTTTCATCTAATCACATGTGCGCCATATTCCAAGCGTGAATGTGGGATCTCATGGAATAAACGAAACAAAACCACACCAAGGCTTCCGAGATGCCAAACCACACGAACCCTCATCCACGAGTGATTCTACCTCCATGTTCGAACATCACTAACACCAGCGGATCAGTCTCTACCTAAGTCATCCAAGGATCCAAGAACTAGTAACTCAACCCACAACCTTCCGGGGATCCAAATAATTTAACCAACCCGACTCCGGGGACCAGATTACTCAACCCACCAAGGGCTCTAGAGAATTTTTCCCAACCCTAAGCTCCACGACTAGTAACTCAACCCAAGTTTTTCTAGGGCCTTCGAGTATTTTTTCCAACCCATATTTGTAAGGAATTATGAGCACCAATCGAGAAAACAATCAAGTAGAAAAAAAAACCCACAACACCTTGGTTATCCAAGAAATGGAAATTCAAGGCTAAAACCATTTTCAATCCAAGAAAAACTCCATGCCAATGATAAGTACGAGAACCATAGAATCATATGCATATACCATGCATCTAGAAATCAGCAAGGAAATAATACATGCAACATGTTACTGCAAAGAAATCTAGTTGTGGTTTTAATCCACTTTGTTCCCTTTTTCTTTCCTGCTTTCTTTAGCCTTCTTTCTCCAAATCCAAGTGTATGCCAAAGTGCTCCAAGAATTCTCCAAGAATACTGCGAGTGCAAGATTATGAGAGAGTGAGATAAAAGAAGATATATCCACCAAAAATTTTTTATAAGGCTAGAAAGCCCGACCCTCATAAGCCTTTTTTATCATTGAGGCCTATATTTTCTTCATTTTCCTTCATTTTTTCCTTCAATTTATCTCTCATGCAAATATGTGTCTCTTCACCTTCCTTTCTCATATTTTTTCTTTATTTTCATAAATAAAATTCCAATTAATTCCTCTTTGTCTTTGTCGATGTCTTTGCCAAATTCCATAGCCATTAATTAATCACTAGTGATACCCATCACTATGTTTTTTCCCAACATTTAGCTTGGAATATGTATCCCATGAACTTGGTCTTATTTTGTTTACATAGAAAATCATCGAGGGGTTGTTACAAACCCCTTCCCCTTGAGGGGAACACCATCCTCGGTGTTACGTGACACCTATGACCGAATCTGCTAGAAAACAAAACATACTACCCATGGAGCTTTATACCATAGTTCGATGCGGTATTTACAATGAACAACTACTACAAACCATGACCAACATAACAAATTGAAAATCATACCACTTATTGGAGCTTTATAACATAGCTCGTTGTGGTATCTACAACAACATCTATATATACATATACATATACCGAAACTCATTTGCTTGAATCAACAAATAATGAAGGATACATAGCTTGCATTTGACCGAGTCATCTCCAATGTAGCTTCATCGGGCCCAAAGTGATTCCACTGCACTTTAACATGCTCGATTGCTCTGTTTTGGAGCATGAGTTATTTCCGTGGCAATATGCATTGTGGTTACGGCTGAAATTATCCCTATGGTTCCACTGCAATACATACCATTCAATCACATGATAAGCATCTTGTACATACTTCTCAAGAAATGAAACATGGAAAACACCATGGAATTTCAGCTTGTCAAAGTTAATGCAAGTTGCTAGGCTAGTGGTCCAATCCTCTCAAGGATCTTGAAAGGCTTGCAATATCGAGGTGTCAACTTGGCACATGATCCAATCCTCAAGGAGCTATTATTGGGCTTGATGCGCAAATACACATGCTCCCCAACCTAAAACTCCTTAAATACCATTTGGTTATCTGCATAACTCTAATGTATGTCCTATGTTTCCTTCAAGTTCCTTTTAATAACCCTGCATTTCTTGTTTCGTCTCTGCCAACATATTCGGTCCAATAAAAACCTTGTTCACTTTGGATCACTCAAGCTTATAGGAGTATTACAACTTAGCTCTGTAAAGAGCCTCAAACGGACTCATCTTCAAAGATTATTGATACCCATTATTATATGCAAACTCTATCGGTGGAACATATTCTTCCCACTTCCTCTGCTAATGCATGACATACATCCTCAACACTTTCTCAAGAATCTCGTTAAACCTCTTTGTCTTTCCATCTATCTGCAGATGATAAGTTGTACTAAAGGCCAACTCCATGCCCAATCTTACAAACAACTCTTTCCAAAACCTAAAATTGAACTTGGCATATTTGTCGGATACAATCTTCTTTAGAACACCATGTAATTTTATTATCTCCATGATGAAAATCTAAGCTACCTCACTCGCTAAATTCGTAGTCTTAAATACAACGAAGTGAACTACATTACTTAACTTTCGTCAACCACAACCATGATAAAATAATGTTGCTTCGATGTCCTTGGAAAACACTGTGAATAAATCCATGGAAATGATCTCCCATTTCCACTGCGGAATCGAAATTGGTTGTAGTAAACGACCTGGATTCTTGCACTATGTTTTTTACTGCTTTGAAAATCCAAACATCTCGCAAAAAAATCGGGCACCTATTTCTTCAAGTTTGATCAATGATATAATTCCTTAATTATTGTTAATGTCTTCTAATATCCCAGAGTGACACTGAATACGACTTAACGTGAAACTCCATCAAGATAATCTTCTTGAGATCACCTTTGTCATCTAGTACATAAATCATGTTCCCTGAATCCGACTAAACCATTTGTTATGAGGTGATACTCCTCATCCCGATTTCCTACACCCCTGTTGTTGTAACCTATGCCTAAACTATTGATACCCTGTCATCATGTTGTCCTACCTATAAGATCCGATCCTACAAGTCTATCCCATATGAATTCATAGTTGCAATGTGGTTTACCTACACTCTTCTGCTAAGAGCGTCTACAACCTTGTCTCTTTTCCCTTGATGTACACGATCTCGAAATCAAACTCACTAAGAGTATCTAACCATCTAGATTTCCTGGAATTCATATTAGGTTGATCGGACAAGTACCTCGGTCTACTATGATCACTCATCAAGACAAAACCTCATCGCCAAGAAAATAGTGTTTCCGGATCTTCAATGCATGAATGATAGCTACCAACTCAAGATTGTGTGTCGCATATTTTTTTCTGTGCTCATTCAACTTCCTTGAGCGATAGCATACCACATGTCCTTCCTACATCAAGGCTCCACTAAGTTCTCTCTTGAAAGCATCTATACATAAATCAAAACTCTTTATCTCGCATCTGCAATCTTTAAGACCGAAGAATTTGTAAGCAAATGCTTCAACTACTCTAAACTAGTCTGCACACTCCTCAGTTCATTCAAACTTCTTCCCCGTTCCTTTGCAAAGATGTAATAGAATAGGAAATCGAGTGGGAAATTCACGATGCTCTGTCTATATTAACCTATTGATCCCATGAATGATCTAACGTCATCCAAATTCCGAGGGGCTTCCCACTCCATGATAGCTACGATATTTTCCGAGTCCATTTGCTACGCCTTCCTTGGAAATAACATGTCCCAAGTAATGAACTTATGTACGGAAGAAACCACACTTACTAATATTGGCATACAAGCTGGTGCTCTCTAAGAAATATTAGCATTGCTTCTAGGTGCTCTGCATGCTCTTCCTCATTCTTAGAATATATCAATATGTCATCAATTAATACTATCACAAACTTGTAAAGATAAGGACGCAACACACTATTCATCAAACACATGAAAGTAGTTGGATCATTAGTAAGACCAAAAGGAACCACTACAAATTCATAATTCCCATGCCTAGTATGAAATGTGGTTTTGTAGATGTCCTCTTCTTTGATGTGTACTTAATGATATCTTTATCTTAATTCGATCTTTGAGAACACTGCTACTCCCTTCAAGCGATCAAACAAGTCATAAATCCGTGACAAAGGATACATGTTCTTGATTGTCACCTTGTTCAACTACACGTAATCAATGCACAACATGAGAGTACCATCCTTCTTCTTCACAAACAATACTTGGTGCACCCCAAGGTGACACACTTGGCCTAATGTATCCCTTATCAAGCATTTCCTTATGCTGCAACTTCAATTCCACTAATTTTGGAGTACTAATTACGTAAGGTGCCTTATATGTTGATGTTTCTCCTGGCATCAACTCAATAGAAAAATTCCACTTCCCTATGAGGAAGTAACTCTTAAATATTTGTTGGAAATACATCTTGAAATATCTACAAAAATGGATACCTCTTCAATGCTTCAACATCTGCGACATCCTTCCTTTGTCCTTTGGAAATATGAGCTGCACTACAAACAATACACACCCTTTCCTGCTACTTCTTTTTGCCTACATAGCTGTAACCATTCTCATTTATGTGGGATTTTTCTTACCCTACAATATTTGCCTCTCTCCATCATCATCCAAGCACTCAATAGCTTTATCATAGAAATATACCTTAGTCTGTGAATGTAAAACCAATAGATACCCAACAACATATTGTATGATCCCGAAGGAAGCACCTTTAGATGTGCTTATGTAGACATACTATTCGACTCAAATGCACATGATCTCAACCAATGATGAACTCTTTTTCGTAGTACACTGTAGCCATTGCACTAACCAAGACTCTGCATGCACCTTTTTATTCAAGAAACACATATCCACTAGGTCGGGATTGATGTAACTATAGTTAGATCCATGGTCAATTAAAATAGAAACAACTTGATCACAAAGCTTACCTTACATCTTGATAATAGATTCCTAATGATCAGTCTTCCTATTATCCAATGTTGCATAAATCCAAGGAATAATTTTCCTAACATCCCCAATTGTTTGTGCCTCCTAAGCACTCTCGATATGTGGTCTTCCACCACGATGTTGTGTACAATCTCTCCTCCATGTTGTCCACCACAAGTCCAACACTGCAAAGGCTTCCCTGCCATCACCCTTGTTATGTTCCTTAGACTAAAATCCATTTCCTCTATCAA
Organism: Pinus albicaulis; assembly: GCA_034641835.2. Classification (NCBI taxonomy): domain Eukaryota; kingdom Viridiplantae; phylum Streptophyta; class Pinopsida; order Pinales; family Pinaceae; genus Pinus; species Pinus albicaulis. Next base: position 1,683,156,267 of record CM076579.1, on the reverse strand, counting down.
TTGCATTGAATTTCTTGTACGTTGTTGCATTTTCTTTGTTACCTACATCTTGATGTCTTCCTTGATTCTTATCCCATTTTCCTTTAGTATTTTCATTACCTTTCCAACCACTGCTTAGGCTCTGAATTATGCTTAGACTACTCATAAAAAATGTTTCAACTTTCCAATCATTTCCTCCAATGTCCGAGGCTCATAATACTCAATCTCATCTTTAAATGCTAATGGAAATCCAATAATGAATCTTTGAACCTTAGTATTCTCATCCTTAAGATAAGGTACATACCTCAATAACTCCAATAACTTAGTCGTATACTCGTCATTTCTCATAGATTCCATTTTCAACTCATATAACTCCTTAGCCTTCTCGTCATTGTGTCTCTCTTACAAATACGTCTTTACGAAAAGTCTCTTGAATTCATCCCAACTCAAATCCTTTGTCTTGATACCTCTTACATGCTTCACATATTCCCATCGGGTGTCCTCTTTTCCTTTAAGCTCTGAAAATAGTTATGTTGGCCTTCATTTTCTCATGTATAGTCATGCGGCTCGAACAACTTATTAATTCCAAGAAACCATGCTTCTACATCCTCCCGGGTTTCTTCAAGTCTCAATCAAAGGAAGGAGGCTTGGATTTCTTGAACTCATTCGACAAGTACTACTTCTCGTTCCTCATGTAAGGATGATAAAAAATGATGACCATGTTGTATCTACGAACCCAGAACTAGAATAGAACCCATAACCAATACGTCTCCTATGAGGTGTATCCATTCATCTACCACCTCGACCATGTCATCCATGTCAGATGTTTTCCCACCATGAGACACTGCTACCATATTCCCCATTAGTCCTTTCCTCTTGTAAATAACTTATTTTTGGTTGTCCACTGTCGCTAAAAAATATAAAAAACTACGAAGAGTCATCGCATTGACCTCTCGCTTTCTTCTCATGTGCTCTGGAAAGTATTTCCTATGTGAATGATCCTATCATTATCTTCTTTGCAACTTATGATCTTTGTCTTTAAAATTCTCAAGTGTCCACTATGTCGGGAGAGTAATCATCTCTTTGTTGCTCATACGATATATAAGCGAGTCACGTGAACTGTAATCCACCATTTTTTCTTTTCATCTCACGATCCTCTTCTTCTTGCAAACATACCATGTCAAATAAACCAAATATAAACATAATCCAACATACCTTAGTGAAGTTAAGTGGAGGTTATCTCATTTAAACATTAAATCCGGATTGGCACAACATATGTATATATAATGAAATCAACATATCAATCATCTCAATATCAACATCATCAACCTCTACATGATGACACAAGCTGCAATAATGACCATCATGGTACATGCATAACAAACACATTGACAACTAACATGCATGCATGACAAAAACATAGACAATCGGGCATGCATACATATCAATCACATCTACCACGAGGGTCTAGTGTTGCAACCTCACTACGATACCACCCCGTGGTATCATATATCACCTAGTAAAGAGAACATAAACCTGCTACGATACCACCTGTAACCACCCCTCTCACATTTACCCGGTTTCATTGACTCGCCAAGCTAAACATGAGACAAAGAGTTAATATGACATGACACTGACCTCCAAGCTCTAGTTAAGGAATTGGGGCATGCATACGACCACAAACTAACAACTCATAACATTCCTCATGAATACATGACACTCAAGGGCCAAAGAACCACCCTAGGTGATCAAAACACGATTTGGGGCTCCTTTTCAACGACCTAGACCCCAAAATGCATGCATGACAAGGCTTGAGTGAGGTTGAAAACCTCCAACCACATGCACAACACTACTTGAGTGTGATTGTGACCCAAATTTCCTAGTTCAAAGGATCCGGTCCCAATATACGAGATAAAATTCGAGTCAGCCTTTAGACCACTACCCGGTACTTCCTGGACTTCTCGAGAATCATAAATGACATAATAATAATGCTAATCATACAAACTTAGAGGCATAAATTGACCTAGATGAACCACAAATGCTAGGAATTTTCCTAAACACATGGAAAACATGTAACATACATGTCATGAATGCATATATTATCATAATAGTACGAGATTAATACGAGAATCATCAAGAAGACCCTATTCCCTCTCCACATAGTTGCAACCAATTTTTTTTAATCCATACATTAACCAGATCAATAACTAAACAAGTCATGACGGGAGCCATAGATAATACACATCATATAATCAACAAATAACCAGAAAATAAATAGCATAGAAGCCATGGAAACTTAGCCATAATATCACCAACATAATCAATACATATGCTCATATATCGCAATAATAAAATACCTCATATTAACATATGAAAATTCCAACCAAGACAGGGGACTTCCACGTACCACCCGGCCATATATTGGGCTAAAGAAAATCTCTCTTTCAACCAATCACCGTACGTGCCATATTCCAAGCATGAATGTGGGATAACATGGAATAAGCCAAAATAAAACCAAACCGGTGCTTTGAGAGGCAAAACCACCTCAACCCTCATCCATAGTGATTCCACCTCCATGGTCGGACATCACCAACACCAAAGCGAGATCAATCTCTAACTAAGTTGTCCAAGGATACGGGGAACTAGTAACTCAACCCACATCCTTTTAGGGCTCTAGAGCGTTTGTCCAACCCAACTCTAGGGAATAGTAACTCAACCCACCAAGGGCTCCCGAGTGCATGTCCCAACCTAGGCTCTAGGACTAGTAACTCAACAACTTCCAAGTTGTTTAAGGGCTTCCAGGACCATTTGTTCCAACCCACAATCATAAATAATTATGAGCACCAATCTTAAAATAATAAAGTAGAAAAAAAAATCTACAACACCATGTATATCCAAGAAATGGAAAGGCAAGGCTAAAACCATTGTCATTCTAGGAAAATCTCCATGTCAATGACAACACATAACCATGGAATCACATGCATATACCATGCATCTAGAAATCAACAAGGAAATCACGCATGCAACCTATTACCTGCAAATAAATCCAGGTTGTAGTTGTTGATCCACATGTTCCCTTGCACTTTCCTACTTTCCTTTTTCCTTTTTTTCTCCAAATCTAATGTATGCCAAAGTGCTCCAAGAATGCTCCAAGAAAAATATACGTGTGCAAGAGTATGAGAAAGTGAGAGAATAAAAGAGAGCTCCACCCAAAATTGTCAAAAGGCTAGCAATTGATCCTCGGATTCTTTTTTTATCATTGAGGTCTCTATTTTCTTCCTTTTTCTTCATTTTCCTTCAGTTTCCCTCTCATGCAAATATGTGTCTCTTTGCCTTCCTTTTTTCTTATGTTTTCCTTTATTTTCATAAATAAAATGTCAATTAATGTCTCTGTGCCTTTGCCAATCCCTTTTCAAATTTCCATAGCCATTAATTAATCATTGGTGATACCTATCACTATGTTTTTCCCAACATTCGGCTTGGGATACGTGTCCCATGACATTTGTCTTATTTTATTTACATAGAAAATCAACCACGGATTGTTACAACAATATTCCTAATTATGTGAAAAATCTTAACTTGTAAATAGCTCTTGTTATAATGCCATGGGCCAATATCATGGCTTATCAATACCAAATGTCCAATATGACATGTGTTGGTATTATATTTTCTTTAATTAATTAATTTGAGATAAATTAATTATAAACCATGACTAACTTGGAGATGTATCTTAATCCTTGATCTGTGAATACTACTATTAATATTCCAGACATATTGCATCTACTAATAATTGATGATAATTAAATAAAAATTGTGGAAGGCCTACTTTGAAATAAAGACATCAACATAATTAATTTGAAAAAAGAATTAATATGAGTCAAATTTATATCTATTAAAAAAAAACATAATAAGATTATTAACCATGGAGATTCACTTCCACTTTATCTTAGATTTTAAATTATAAATAGGCTTTTGTACAATATAATAGACCAATTTCATGGCTTATCAATACCACATGCCCAAAAAAAACATAATGCATTTGACAAAAAAACATTTTATATGTATGTCCTCAAATCCTAGGAGGGAAATCTTTGGCCCATTGTGACGAGGCTAAGTAGTAGGCTCTTGTGGGTCACGGGATCTTAATAAGTCATAAATTCCTAGTATATCTAACTTACAATCTATTAAATATACTCTTGGTATGGTTTGATAGATATGGGCCTCACCCACATTACTCCAACCAGATTATCGATTCACCATGATATATATATAGAATTTTTTAAATAAATTGAAAAAGGGCATAACTACTTTTAAATGCCAACATAATTGTTATAATTTTATTTTGAATTATTATTATTATTGATAATTATAAAAAAGAATTAAACATATTAAATATATATATATATATATATATATATATATATATAATGAAATGAGTTATAATGTTTTGGACATATCATATTGATATGATATAGTATTGTAACCAAGTCTATAATTTAAAAATCTCCAAATCTCCATATAAAAGTGGAGATGAATCTTTACGGTCAAGAAGTTTGTTATATATATTTTAATATGTTTAATTCTTTTTATAATTATCAATAATAATAATAATTCAGAACCCAACCACTACAAAATAAAACAAAACCACTACATAATATTAAGAGTATCCGCCACACATTAATATGAGCGCGGCTAGCTGGAAAGCAGATGCTGCGTGCGTGAATCGTGGAGACGAGCTGCGCGAGGCCTTGCTTAGGCGCGACCGACTTCTGCGCTGTCTTGGCCCTCTCGGCCTTTGGGGACCCACGTCTTGAACGGATGCGGTTGGATCCCCTCTCGGATTTGGATGACAATACGGATCTGCGTCCTTCTTTGCCCCGGACCTTGAGGCGCATCTCGGATCCACTCTTTCGATCGATTTTGGCGATGTCCGGAACGGAGTCGGGTGTGCCATTGGATCATACAACGTCGACCATGGAGACTCGAGGATCGCCTCTAGGTCCTCTCGGTCTCGCGCCTCGGGATGCCTCATATTGCTTTTCAAGCACGATCGCCTCGCTACCCAAGAAGAAGAAATCGGATGCCTCCAGTTCGTGAAGAAGATCGAAGATGTCCGGAGGTAACCCTACCTCTGAGGGGCCGTCCAGGTAACGCCTTGTCTCTTTCGAGATCGCGCCCTGGTGAGGTCGGTTCACGGGCCTCACGGCCTCACCTAAATCAGACGAGCTGGGTGGTGTGAAGGGTGGATTCGGGCGATCAAGAATAAAGTCCTACACGTACTTTCTTGGAAGAGAAGCTACTTCTATGTTCGAATTCAACACCAAGGAGGATAAAGACTGATCTTCGGGGAATGGGCCTATTTCATGGGACCACAAGGTCTGTATCTCGATAAATGGACCAGATTTTGATCCATTTGTGGATGTGCCATCGAAATTTGTCCTGACTGGGTTCGGCTCCCAACCTTCCGGTTCACTCGTTGGGCGGGACTCACTTAAACATATTGGCAACACATTGGGCAAGTTCATCGACGAGCCAACCTATGACCAATATGATTGCGCCGGATACGACGCGAGTAGATTTAGAGGTAGGGTCTTTCCGAGGCCATCAAATTAAGGTGGCGGTTTCGGACGCATGTTCGAGTCTTTGGATTACGGCAGCTTCCTTTCAAATACCGTAAATGCCACATCTACGGCGCGCGCGCGAGAGGATGCCCGAACAAAAGCGAAAAGCGAGAAAAAGGAAGGACGAAGGATGGAACCAAGTTAAGAGATCAAAGATAAATCATAAGAAATCAGGAGACACAAAGGGCTCACCATCGCGTACGCTCAAATGTATCCTCGTCGAGAGGGTCGAGAAAATAGGTTCGAGATCTAAGCTCGAGGCGGAAGAAACTCCCGGGGAAGGAAATGGTATCGAAACTTGCGGATCATCGAACTTCAGCGGGAATAAGACACTGAAGAGAGTAACATGGAAAGGGACAAAGAGGAAAACGCAAGCGAAGCCTCAGGAGGAACGGGACTCGAAGAGTCAGAGGGAAGATGAAATCGGAGATACGCGGGACGTCGGTTAGAAGATCTGCGAGAGTGAGAAAATCTGCCAAGAAAGAGATCGAAACCTACAAAGACAAAGCTTCAAAGGTAGTCGGCCCTACGCTAGAAAAACTCCTTAGCGAGAATCCCAGAGGCGGCTAAAAATCAAGCTCATGGCTCGGGGGAGCCCCACATCAAAGAATCAAATGATGAAGACCATCTCCTGGGGATTGCGGAGGAATGGGGAGTACGGTAAAAGAAGAAGCGATAGAAGTCGATTAGAAGGAAACCCGGACGTTCTTGGATCCCGAGACCAAAATGGAGAAGCGAATTTCTCCAAATCGGCCAAAAGATGCGGAAAGAGTAGTGGACTAGCGGTATCTTCAAGGGGGCCTGCGCGCGCGGGCTCTCTGCGGAACCCCCTCAAGTTCGACGCACAGTCACAGGGCACACTAATAGCCATTGGCTATTCACGAAATTACACTCGGCGAAAGCAAGAGAGACTTTATGCAATGCATTTCGATGTTTATGCTCCTATACATAGGGGAGAAAAAGGAGTCTTTGGGACTCCATAAGACAGTGGCGAGAGACAAGAGCTGAAAACATTATTAGCGGGGGACCTAAATCTCACTCTACGCTGCGATGAAAGCGAGGAGGCACGATGCGTAAGGGACCCGGCAAAGGGAGTGGTGGAAGATCTCATGCGAGGCTGGGATCGCACGATACCAGCACGAAAACGGTGAGTACACGGACCACGAAGAGCAGGTCCTAGTCATATTGTTGCTAGACTAGACGGATGTTTTGAAGTAGAGTTCCTTTCTTTTGCTGAGCTGTAGATTCCGGAATGCACATCCTTCCTTGCAGTGTAGATCATAAGCCCATTTCGCTAGAGATGTCAGGGCCACGGATCTCGGTCCCATCCCATTCGGGTTCAATGCTCTTTGGGTTAAGGAGCTGAGTTCTTGAATGTGGTCCAGGGCAGTCTGGAAAGGAAATGTCGGTGAAGGGTTCTCCCTTCTTCATATGGGAGGAAAAACTAAGAAGATTGAAAGCTGCCCTCAAATCATGGGCCAGGCCTACCCACTCTGCAAAAGAAAAGCAGGCTCAGATAACCTTACACGGCATCAGACCCATTGTGAAGATTTAGAAATCACTACGAGGTTATAAACAAGGAAGTGGAGCTTCAACAAACCTTCCACAAAGCCTGCCTTGCGAGAGGAAGAGCATTGGAGACAAAAAGTCTGAGAACTGTGGCTTCAAAGCGGGAGATGAAATTCTGCCTTTTTTTCATAAACAAGCCCAAAGCAAGAAAAAAAGCTTTAACTCCATAGCAGAAATCAAAGAGGGCAACTTGATCCACAAAGACTTTGAGAGTATAAAGAAATCGAGCCTACAATCACTTTGCAAACTTGTATAAAGAAGAGACGATCCAAATTCCCAAATTACGGAGTGATGCCTACAAGGATCTCCCCTCTTATTAACAAGCACTCGAAGAAAGATTTCCATCAAGAAATAAAGATGCTCTCGACGGTATGGAGCCCGGCAAAGCCCCGGGCCCGGATGGCTTCGCGGCCAGATTCATTCAAACATGTCTTTGGCGGATCGTGGAGAAAGATCTCTGCAAGATGGTTCGAAATCACAAAATTGTCAAAAATAGGGCAGCACCAGTGCTGCCTTTCTACTCTTATCCCCAAGGAAAAGGGGGCAAAGGAGTTTTCAGCGGTTCCGCCCAATCTCTCTTTAGCAACATTGGATATAAATTAATCACAAAAGTAATTGCAAATAGGCTAAAAAGGCATCCTTCCAGCAATCATACCACGAGAATCAAGGTGGATTTGTTCGGGGGAGACAGATTATTGACAATTACATCACAGTGCAGAGGCGATCCATTCAAGTCAACCCCACGGAAGGGTATGGTGATTAAACTAGACCTGGCAAATGCCTTCGATCGTGTCGGGCAAAGTTTCCTTTGGGAAGTGCAGAAAAAATTTGGCTTTGGGTTGGGGTTTGTGGAGTGGATCCGAGCAAGTATTGCTGACCCATGGATAACCCCCTTGGTAAATGGAAGCGCAGCTGGATTTTCAAAGCCTCGAGAGGGCTCGACAGAGGCTGCCCCCTCTCTCTCGTGCTATTCGTTCTTCAAGTCTCCGCCCTAAGTTTCTTCCTTGATCGCGAAAGCTGGTAGAACGGGAGATCATGGGGCTTAATATAGCCGGAGGGTGAAAAAATGTAAATCACACTCTTTTGCAGACGACACTCTTCTGTTTAGGAGCTGCCTCGGCTAGGTCAGCCTCAAGGTTTAAGAGGTCTTAGATGATTTCGGTGAAGCATCGACGGTTTAAATAAAGGGAAATGTAAAAGCGTTACTGTGGAATACTTACTGCTCTCACTCTGTCTGCCATCTCCAGAGTGCCGGGTTCACTGCTACCACAAACGGGTCCTCCTTCATTTACCTTGGACTGCCCATCTTTCGCAAGCTGGCTTATAGTAGAGATTGGGCTCCCCTTTTGGAAAAATTCAAAGCAAAATTCCGAGGCCTGGGGCTTTTCTTGGTTAGACCTAGCAGGGCAAACTCATGCCTAATCAATTCAGGTCCTCAACAACCTTTCCCATATTTCCAATTTTACGTGCTTCTAGCACTGTAGGCATCATTAAAAAATTGGAAGGCTTCATCGAAAAATTTTTTGGACGAGGAGGCAGCTCAGCAACGAAAAATTCCTCTTACCAGTTGGATTGGAAACATGCGTAGCCTCTGCTGGAAGGAGGTCTTAATTTCAAAGACTTTGGCTTTCAAAACATCGCAATGGGGGCCAAACTGCTGGCGCGTCATTGCACCTCATCTAGGCTGGGCTCAACGCGCGATTTGGAGGAAATACCTCACAGGGAGCAGAAAGAGCGTTGGACGGCTTTCATCCCCACGACGGGATCACATTGGGTCAAAGCGCGGTCATGGCAGGCAATCAGACTCTCATTAACGACGGCCAGGCGTTACTGGATCAGAAACGATGGGAAATGCGTGGATGGGACGACGGACACACTCTGGCCGACCCACTCTAGCGGGTGGGCGGGAACTTCTACCTTCCCTTGAGAGATTGGGCCGGACGGCGCGTTCGCCACTGCTGTGGGATGTTCTGACGAGTAAGAGTCCCGTCGTTTGGCAGCCCGATGGTGCCTACCTGCCAACGCCACGAGGAGACTATGCTGCATGCCAAGCGTTCTTGCTCGAGCTCTGCTAAAGTGGAAATGGCTCCGTATTACGCACGGAGTGAGAGATGTCGGGGTTGGGGGCCGGCCACGGGAGGATACGCATGCGGACATCTGCGAGGTGCATGCGCCTCCAAAGGCATCGTAACTTATGTTGCGGACTCACTGCGTCGGAAGAGCTGTACGTGAGACATCAGTCATTGCCAGAGGTTGACATACGTCATGTTGCGGCCACGTTTGTGAGGAAATACTAGCAATTGACAAGTTGAGGTTTCCAAAGGACTCCATCAAGGTGCCACCTATTGTTGCGAAAAGCCTGAAAGAGAGTGCCGAGCTGCATCATGTTAGATTGACAAATTTTCCAAAGAAAGAATACGCGGACTCTTATAGATGCGGAAGGAGCCAGAGTTCTAGTCTCCACACAGTGAGCATTGTGACTTATTTTCGGAGCGCACACTTGCTTATACGGGAACATCAAAAATGAAAGATTGGCAAAAGCGGCTTGGTTCTCCTTGCGCAAAATTCATTATGCGCTGCGTAAATGCGGCAGCTCGAAAGCGAACGAAGTATCTCAGGGATGAAAAAAGCTGAATCCTCGGCTCATCATGCAGTAATGAAAATCAAAAAGACCTCTGGAAGAGAAAACTTGGGTGAGTCAGCTACGAAGTCAACTCAAATCCAGATGAGTTTAGGTTGGGGAGGCCTCGTTGGGCCTTGAGTTCCAGCTGAGTCACGAGGCGAGACCAGCACCGAGAGTGCGCGGTTCGGAGGAAACTGAGCACAGGCGTCGGACTTGCTGCTCGAACCAGCGCGGAATCATGTTTGTTCCTTTGGTCTGGAACACTTGCAAAAGACCAATCACGGTTGGGAGCAGGGCGGGAGAGATTATTAAAAATAGGAGGGCATAGCGTGGGAAGAAACACGCGAGGTCTTGGGCGCTCCACCGGCAGCGAGCGGCGGCATCACCTGGCACGTGCTCAGCACGCAGAGCATGCGTACCCTCACGGATATGGAAGTGTAGTGATCGAGTCCATCATTGGGAGCTCAGTGGAGGATACCAATCCAAGACGGATCTGGATACGGCTGGGAAGGCAAATGTATGAACAGAAGCTTATTTCGGAAATCTTTCGGAGAATAGCATAGATTTCCTCCATGTACTTGAAAATGAAATAATAGAGCCGAGATTTGGAAGCCGCGGGGCGGGTGTCCCTCTCGGAGAGGTTCCCTGCTTTGTGGTAGCAGAAAAGGAGGAGTGGGACTCTACTCCCCTGCGCCGAAATGTTTGTACGCATCATCTTACAAACGGTTGTGTGTACTTTTATATGAAGTCAGGAAAAAATAGCAAAGGTAAGGCTTTCTGTGCCTCAATGTAAATCATCATTGGATTTCCAGATTTTGCAGGGTCCTCACGATGGGACACATAGGCTGAAAGACTAAAGGAGCTGAGAATCTAGACAATTTGCTTCTGAGACGAAGGCTTTCGCCCTCTTTTAATAGAAAACTCGTACACTTCGTTCTTGTACATATTAATAATAATAATTCAAAATAAAATTATAACAATTCTATAATTTAAAAATCTCCATATAAAAGTGGAGATGAATCTGTACGGTCAAGAAGTTTGTTATATATTTTTTAATATGCTTAATTCTTTTTATAATTATCAATAATAATAATAATTCAAAATAAAATTATAACAATTCATAATTGTTATAATTTTATTTTGAATTATTATTATTATTGATAATTATAAAAAAATTAAACATATTAAAATATATGTAACTAAACTAGGCGTAAAGATTCATCTCCACTTTTATATGGAGATTTTTAAATTATAAACTTAGTTACAATACTATATCATATCAATATGATATGTCCAAAACATTATATGTATATATATACATAATTTTTAGTTTTATAATATATTTTTAATTATATTGAAAATCAAAATGGACATAATTACTTTTTAAATAAATTTTAGGACAGTGGTAGTTTAATTCTTTTATATATTCCCACTAGAAGTTAAATCAATATCCTCTAATTAAATAAAAATTGCGGAAGCCTTATTCCAAAATAGATATTCCTATCAAAATAAATATATGTATAGTATATATCGAGATTTTACAAAATTGATATCTTAATTTTTGAAGAATTAACACTAAATGAATGATAAAAGAAAACAAATTAGAAGCATATTAAAGAAAAATAAACTTTAATTTATTTTTATCTTTTTCAAGTGGAACGGTTTTGAACCAATAATATTAACATAGAGTGTCTTATCGCCATTTGTTGAGAATACCATATGGAGTGCCTTATCTCCATTTATTCAAAAATCATGTAGATTTAATTAAACAATATTTTAATAATATAAAATTGTACAAAAAATATATGTATATTAAATTAATTTTACCAATATTAGTAGATTGATATATTAATTATTTATTAAACTTAACGTGGAGTACTTTGACAATACATCTAATATTTCAAAATTTAGGCTTTTTAAGTAGAATTATGTTGAGCTTCTTCATCTGGATCCATCACATTGGTAGTTTTTTTTGCTAGTGGTTTTAAACTTTGGCAAAACGATTATCAATATGATGAATCTAGGAGAAGTTTATAAAATTAAATTTATTGAATATTATTTCATATATAGAATTTAACATATGGGTGGTAGTAGCATTAGGGGTGATCCTTCACGAGAGAATAATCGAGAGATTAACTATGCTTGTGGATTGGGCACTTTAACTAATAATCAAGCTAAATGTTTGGCACTTTGGAAAAGGATTGGAGCTTGCCATCGATAAAGTCATAAAGAATGGCAATGCCTTAGGAGATTTGATGAGTTTCATGTGGAAAATTTTTGAAATCAAAGACTAAGAGAGGATCCCTAATTCACAATTTTGAATAAGATATCTTTGTAGTTGGAGAAATTTGAGGAGATTTCTCTCTATTTTATATATAGGGAATTTGAATACGGGTTGTGGATAAACTTTCCAATCAGAGGGAAATTCTAAGGAGAGAAATTTTCAAAAATAAATAGAAATCGAGAGAATCTCTCCTCTCCCATGCAGAGTTTATTCATTTTTCTCAAATGAAACATTTGAGTCAATATGGCTCATTCCTTGAAAAGCGGGTGAGTTAATGTGTTTTAAGACATCACCATCGGAGGTGATGTTGGACACGAAGATAAAAAACATATGGAATAGGCTATAGTCATGCACTAGCACATAGAGGGAGTGTGTACAACATTCCCTTCTTATTGATTACAATATGGTGTCGACTCAACAATTGGTAGGGGAGAATATTACAAGTTTTAAATGGATGTGAACTAGTATATCTTGTTAGCCATATGATCACAAAAGTTATGTTTTTTAGTCCGAGGTCAAGGCTTTAATACCATAGAAAATCCTATCTATTTTATAAGGATTAGGATTTGAGCAGCGATTTTGAATTTAATCTTTCCCTTGGGCGTTATCACCTTTGGCTTCATGAGTCACCATTATTAATGCGGGGGATCCTCGGGGCATCTTGTCGATTTTAGATGCCTTGAGGCTTTCCATGGTTCTACGAGATGAGTGTAAAAAGGAAGAATTGACAATCTCTAAGAGTACGTTGCGGAGAAATACCAAGAGCGTTGGGGCGGTCCATGGAAAAAAAATTCAAGACAATAATGGGGATGATAGAAACCTCAACAAAATATTGGAACTAATGGAGAAAGAAAAAGGAGAGCTAGGTTCTAGTTCTTTGGAAAAAGCGTTGTGAATGGTTGCTAATAAAAAATGGACAATAAGCTAGTTAGTTTGGAGGCTAAGCTATTAATTATGAAGCTCCAATTCAATGGGGATGTCCCATCAAGTTGGTGAATATGATGTTAAGCATAAATACCCAAAGGCAATAAATGGAGAAGCGAGTGACCAAGGTTAAACGTGATGCTAAAGCGGATGGAACAACACAACCATATGGTCTTGAATAAGAAATTCAAGTAACTTTTACCGAGAAGTTGGGCGCTTCGAGGGTTTTTAATTTTCTAAGGTTCTTATGTATTGCAAGTATGCATTATTTTTGGAGGTGTTTTGCAAATTTTATGGAAGATATCAATGTAAAATTGAGTTAAAAAATTTCATCGAGACAGAAAATTATCGATGTGGATATACTTTGGAATATTGAAACTGAGGTGAAATCACAGAAGCATGTATGTGGTTATGGCCATGACATCCAACTTTTATAATATAAATTCTATTCGATGTCATATAATAATTTTCTTGTATATATATGACACATTATTATTATATGACACGAATATCATTTATATTATAAAAGTTGGATGCATGGCCATAACCATTTACATGTTTACGTGATTTCATAGGCTTCAATATTCCAATATATACACATCATAATTTTCTTGTCCTACAGTGGTGTATATATATATATATATATATATATATATATATATATATATATATATATATACACACACACAATTTAATAAATATATTAAATTAATTTTTCACATTACCATAACATTACATTACCAATATAGATCCATATGAAACCTTGATCTACCAAAGTGTAACGACAAGAATAAGTTTGGAGTTAAAGATGGAATTAAGCTAGTTCTCTTGCATTCCACATGGATTTCTGAATTCTATGGGAAATGCAATACCATTGACTTGTAAGCCATGGTAATTTTATAGTTAAATTTAACTTTATAATTCTATAGTTAAAATTATTAATCTTATTTTTTTTAATTTAAATTATCCATGAGATTTACACCTCTCTCTTTTTCTTTTTTTTATCAAGTCAAAATGTTTATGTTGACATTACATCATCAACTGCCATACTAAACTAGAAAACCCAACTCAACAAAAATATTAATTACATCATAAATAATTATTTATAAAATTTATAGTGAGAGTGTGTGTGCACTCTTAAAATTATCGTAGCATTAAGATTCAAAAGCCACAACATATATGAATCTTTCTCACCACATCCCGAAATTTCATAGTATCATGATTGTGAAAATGGAAAATTACCTTCATGTATCATCATATTTATACATTTTTATATCAACATATTTATAGAGACAATGACATCATTGTTTTATGAAATAAAACATGGGATGGTATTCATAAAATGAACCATATTTATGATTATTGGATAAATCAACATAAATATTTATGGGTTATGAATAAATTTATTTTATAGAAGCTTAATTAAATGATGAAGTTTGATTTTAAATAAAGAAATTAAAAATCCACATAAGTAAGAAAAAAAATTGAATATTGTTCAAAAAATTTAAGGAATAATGTTAGCTCTTTTTGCCTCATACACTCTCGTTACCCTATCTATCTGAGTCCCTCACGCGTTACACGTCGCTAAATTTATCTTCTTAGTACCTTCCCACACCTCACGCATCCCTAGATTCATATTCTTAACACACTAATGAAATTTTGTAAATCCAAATACTCAAACAACAAATAAGAGTAGGCATTCCCACTTTCATTTTCCTTAATCACCGTAATGATTGATGTAAATTTGGCATTCAATTATCATCGTCGATTGGCATACCTCTCTCATGACCATCAAGCCTACTTCCCCTAGGTAAAATGTTGCTTTATTTCCTATCAATCGACTTTCGGTGAGTGCTCCCTCAAATTGGGGGGATAATCCAACTCCACTTGATAAATCGTAGGGTGTGACACCACCAAAAATCATGCAATAGTATGAATCCAAAGTGAATCAAGGCCGACCTAGAGATGTTATACTCAAGGTGCCAAAGTGCAATAGCCCTAGTGAAAATTCCATTTAATAAAAGGATTAATAAATGTAAATTAATAGCCACGGTGTGGGACACTTATTCAAGCTAAATTTTGGGAAAAAAAATCCTGGTGTGGGGTGTTCAATTTGGTTTATTATGGCTAAGGAAAGTTGGCAAAGGCAATGGCAAATGCTTTGGAAAGGCAAGATGAATTTATTGGCATTTATTTATGAAAATAATGGAAATTGGGAGAAAAAGGAAGGTGAAAGGTCACACGTTGCATGCGAGGAGGAAAATGAAGAGAGAAAATAATGGAAAATTGAAGAAATAGAGGCCTCATTAATAAAAAAAGGCTACGAGGGATCGAGTTAGTACCGTTTTTCGGTGTTACCTTTTGAGTTTAGTTTTTTGAGCTCTTTCTCTGTTCTATCTCTCACACACACTTGGCCACTTTGATTTTTCTTGGATCACTTGACATTTCATCAAGAAAAACCAAAGAAGACACGAGGAAGAAAAAGATCAAGCAAGGAAGAGTAGGATCAAGTAGCTACTGGGTGGGATTACTTACGAGTATCAATTTGCATGTATTATTTTCTTAGTAGTTTTGGCATGCATGGTTGTGCATGCATGTTAGTTCTCTTGTTGTCATTAGCGATGGGGTTTTTCCATGTGCGACTATGTTCTTGAGCCTAGCCTTTCCATTTCTAGATAGTCATGGTGTGGTGGCTTGTCTTGTGTTGGTTGAGATATGTTACGGATGGACTTGAAGTTGAGTGGGGGTTGGTCTCGGGTTTATTCACAATGCCTAGGAATCCAGGGATGGTATACATGGTAAATCCTAGATGTGAACACCTCGATTGAGCCCTGGAGTCCTCAGCAGGGTAGAATGGTTGGATACACGGTAAAATAAGTAGTGTGTACCCTTGATTGGGCATAGGAATCTCGAGATGGGATACATGGTAAATCCTAGAGGGTGGAGACCTCATAGGCATAGGGAATCCATTGATAGATAATGAAGAATGCACGGTAAGTCAAGGGGTTGAGATGGAAAAAATTCCCTCACGGTTTGGGTGGAGAGATTTGGTGCCATCCATTCTTGTTTAGGGTT
The DNA here is from genome assembly GCA_034641835.2 of Pinus albicaulis. Taxonomy (NCBI): domain Eukaryota; kingdom Viridiplantae; phylum Streptophyta; class Pinopsida; order Pinales; family Pinaceae; genus Pinus; species Pinus albicaulis. The sequence goes on along the minus strand of CM076579.1, from coordinate 1,683,140,192 downwards.
GGGTGGTACGAGTTGGGATCGTGATAAAGATTGGTTCTGTGGTGAGGGTGAGGTGGTTTGCCCTCGGGAAGACCTAGTTTATTTATGGTTATGAGTCCCACATTCATGCTTGAGAATATGGCATGAGGGTGGCTGGCTAAAGAAATATTTGGCTCGGCCAATCTGTGGTCGGATGGTACATGGAAGTCTCGAACCCTGATTGGCCTATTCATTCATTAATAAGACTTTCCTCTCCTTGGTATGTTCATGTGAAAATGTGCTGGTTTATATGTGGATTTTATGGTTATTGTATCTCTATTATTTACAGTTGGTTATATTATGGTGATGAGCATTTTTTTCTAATAGTTATGATGTGTGTTTCTCATCATGTTTTAGTTGATAATTGAATGAAAAATGAATATGTGATTTAATAGTTGATATGCAACTAATATTATAAGGCATTAATGCTTCCTTACGATTCTAAAATAAGTATGAGACACCTATGCTCGGATTTTTTGTTATGACTTGTATATTACATATTGGTGACGTGTTTGAAGAAATTCATGTCATGTCTAGTAGATCGAGTCAAGTCGGTGATCAAATATGTTATCAAAAAAAATTGTCTTCATGTACTTTTATGAGTTTTGGAAGTTTCATTAGTTTTTGGAAGTGATTGGGTCCTAGCCCTAGAAAATAACCTTAAATCTCATGATGTCGTTGGAATAGAACTAGAAAAAAAAAGCTACATTCACACTTGGGCAGTGGGTTCATGGGAGTAATTGGGGATCTTCGTCACTTGGAAGGCTTGGCAAGGGAGCGATTGGGGCTCTAGGTTAGTAAAATGTTGATTTCCCAGGGTTGGTCACTGGAAAGGTTGGTGGCTCCTATAGGTTCGAAGGATGTGTGAGATGGTTAGAAATTTGGTTTTATTTCATCGGTTCTACTTCCTATAAGGTGACCTGAGAGGTTGAATCACATCATAGTGGCATCTCATCACATGTTTACTAGGTGGGTCAGTTATCTTGGGTAAATGTGGGAGGAGGGTGTTAAGTGGCATCAGATCATGGTTCACCCATTGGACTAGATAGGTCAGGTGTGTTGATCACGCATTCATGTACGATTACATATGTGTTACTTATACTTGTGGTCTATGTGTGTGTTTCGTATGCATGGTGTTGGTCATGGATGTAGTGATGTCACCATGTGAAATTTGATGGTGTTTTTTGTTTGAATGTGTCATCATGAGTGTATGTTGGTTAAGCATTGTTTATGTATGACATGGTTTACGTGTTGTTAAAAATACATTGATATGGTTTTAGTTTTCATGCATGAAGTTACAAGGTATTTAGGTCGATATGTTCATGCATTGAAAACTAAACAATGGTTGAAATTATGTTTATTATTTATTATTATTACTGATTATAAATGTATCATGCTAATGCGGTTGATTTTGAAGATGAGATATCCCTCCTTTGAACTATACTAATTTATGTTTGTTATGTTTATGTTTTTGGTTTAGCTTAAATGGTATATTTGTGGGGAAAGAATATCAAAGATGAATAACAAGATGGTGAGACTACAATTCATAAGATTCTCCTTATGGATCCTATGAGTAGGGTGGTGGTGGGAAGTTATTTTGACTAGAATACACATTGAGATGCTCAAAGAGCATAACTAAGAAGTTTCAAGGAAGATAATGACAAAAATCATGCAAACACGGGAGAAACAAGAAGAAGTTAATGTGGTAATCACTTTACAAGTTTGTCGAACTACACCAACGAGGGCCACTTCGGATCAACCATGGAGAGGAGGATAGGACTAATGGGGCATATGGAAATATGTCTCATGGTGGTCACAAGTCGGATAGGGATGATATGGTTAGAAATGGAAAAGCTCTTGGATACTTAGGATAAGAAATGTCATGGACACGAGTGCTATTATCCATGCGGTTACGACAGAAACTATGATCGTCAACGTTATCATCCTTATAGGAGAAGAGCAGGGAGATATTTTCAAATGAGTTTAATAAATCAAAGCCACCTAATTTTGATGGAGATTTGAAGAATTCGAGAGGATGCGAGAGAAGCTTGGTTACTTGGGATGAATAAATTATTTTTGTTGCATAATTACAGGGATAATATGAAGGCAGGAAGTAGTTATCTTCATCTTGAAAGGTAGAGCAAGCATATGGTGGGAATATGTGAAGTTGGGCGAGACATCGAGACTAAAGAGTTGAGTTGGCATGAATTCAGAGAGATTTTTCGGGGATAACTGCTTGTCATAGAGGTACTATGATAAACGAGACGAAATTCTATGAGCTAAAGATGGGATCGATGAAAAATGAGGATTATACAACCAATTTCTGGAGTTATTTAGGTATGTACCATATATTATGGATGAAAATACTAGAGTTCAAAAGTTTTTAGTTAGATTTCCATTAGCATTTAAATATCGAATTAATTATAATGAGCCTACAATCACGTGAGGAAGTTGTTGAGGAGGTGAAACATTGTTATAAGCATGAAAAATTCAAGACAAATATCGGCAAGGTTGGAAGGAAAATATAAAGTAAAGTTAAATGGGAGTTGAAAAAGAACAAGGCCTCGGGATGCGAGTGAGAAATAAAAATGTTGTGCCCTTCTAATAAGTTCAACGTAGCTGAGACGGGGACATGGGTCACTGGCCGAAAAAGAAACAAAATAGAGGTGATGGTACCAAGAAGCTGTTACAATGTTGGATATGTGGTAAGGAGCATCTCAAGATAGATTTTCCATAGTATCGGGGTAGTAGAGCCTCATATTTATAGTGCACGAGAGGTGATGTGGGGATGTTAGGCGAGATCACATATCCATGCAATGTTGGATAACGAGAAGGTAGATCACGAGACATCTGACATTGAGATGGATGATAAAGCTTTAGTGATTAAGTTGTTTCATTTTGATTGACCTTGGATCTAATTATAGTTATGTTAACCACGGCTTAGTGGATACATGAGTTTGAATAAAGAAGTGCATGTATAATATTGGTCGGTGTTTCGAGTAGGTATAGGTCGAAGAGAGTTCATCATTTAGTAAGAGATTGTGAATTTGAACTTAATGGTATGCTGTTGAGCCCTAAAAGTGTCTTCTCCTTTGCCAAATTACAGCACATCTTATCATTCCTTTTGTCATTTATATACCTAAAAGATTAACTAAGAATGATTAAAATCACTAAGGAATACATGCAATGACTAACTTGTTGTACTTTTGTGGTTTTGTTGTCTTGTGATTTTTAGAAAGTTTTAGCTACGATGTTGATGCAGCGATCTCTACGATTACTGCAGTAGCCATTTTTGGTGTTTGAACATACGTAGGTATCATACGAAAAAGGTGTATGTGGATGAATTCTAAATCTTTCCTATATTGTTCTAACATCACAAAGGTGAATCAAAAATACGGAGATGTTTGTGCACGTAGTCGAACCAAAATCAAGAAGCATATTTCTGTAAGGATAAGGACTCTTGATTTGAGCAAATCACAGGTCCTAGCAAAGAGTTTTAGTTTGATTTTGACTGAGAATACACAGTGCCCTACTTTCATTCAATAAAAGTTATGTAATTGCCTATAAATTTAGCTCGGTGAGACCGAGGAAAGAAAGTTAACTCTTATTTTTCCAATACTATGATACTTTGTTCCAGTATTTTTGATAATAAGAAGAAGCATAAATTTGATATTGTGTTGAGAGACAAACTTGAGGAGTTAAATATTTTCATGCTAACTTGATAGCAGAGCTACTATCTAAGAAGCTTTCACATGCTTTCTAGATAAGTAACTTTTAATTTCTGTGTTGTTATATTTCTCACTTAGGCAGTTCTACGAGTTTATGTCTTTTAGTATCATGTCTTGTTTTGTTTGTTCAATTATGGGATCCTCATGATGTTATATTTAGTCCTTTCTTGCCAAAAGTTTTCCAATATATCTCTATTCATTGAGATGGATCCTAATTGTGACATCTTGAGTTACCAGCACTTTATTTTTTGTCATTTAAATTCTCATTATCCTACAATATCCACTGTCCAAAAGGCTTTCCAACATATCACTATTGGTAGAATGATTTGGTTGTATGATGATAAGTTAATTAAGTTAGCCTATTTCCTACTATGTAATTAGATAGAAAGATCTTTCATATTATTTACAAATAGTCCTTTCTCAAAAATTCTTCCAACAAATCTTTAAATCACAGAAAATATCTAATTGTGTCGTATGGGTTACTTGACGTTTAGAAAGATTCTTATTTCGTTATATCTAGTCTCCTTTAATGAACTATTCCAATAAATCTCTAGCGATGAATGAGACCTAGCTATGGTGACATAAGAAGTTTAATATTCACAGGATATCCTTAGCATATTGTAGCAATTTTATTCTCAAGATGTTCCAAAAATATCTCTAATATATGAATAGGATTGCACTACAATATTCTAAGTTGTTATACTCATTTTAAGGAAGAACCCTCATCACATTTGGAGTTCAATCTCCTCTAGCTATTCCAACAAACTTCTAACAAAAGGATTAGGATTGAATTATAATGTCTTGAGTTGCATTTCATGTTCATTTTTCAAGCTAAGACATCCATGGATTAGAATGCTATGTTTTCATGTTAGGAGCGGAATTTACAATTACTCTTGTTTAGAGTCTAAGGTTCTCTTTCTTTCCTTTCTATCTATAGATTTGATGTCATTCTTGAACATAGATTAGCATACTAAAATCTAAACATAGCAAAACTCAAAAACATCAACAAAATATTGAAAACAATGAAATAAAGAATAAGGATATTTAGACACATATAGTGCCGACTATACTCTCATCGGTTTACAAGCCACTGATGGAAGTAATTTATACTATCAATTAGGGGACATTTCGAATTGACTACTCCGAACAGCATTCAGCAAGTATAACTAGGTAGCCTTGTTCCTATTTCCCAAAAACAATGATGTGCGTGAAAAGGAGTTTCAAAGGGTAGATTTGTAGAGGCGAGTTTTAATTCCTGCAACTCCACTCACTCTAGACCAAGAAATAGCACACCTCCAACCCAAACTCATGTTCCATGCTATCACGGTCGCTGGGCTTTCATGGGGTCTCAAGATCAGATATCCCATCGGAAAGATCCCCCACTTCGTCCACTGAGCAATTTTAGAGAGGAAGAAGATCCCGAGGACTCTACGGAAGGGGTAACATTTTTCACTTCCACGGAGGGGGAATATGTTTCGACGAGGAAGAATTACAAATCCCTAGTGGGAGAGAAGAGAATATTTCTTCAATATACCCTTAATAGAAGAACAGGTAGAACAACTAGATCTTCCATTTGAACCCTATGTCGGTTCGGGAGGAGTCTGTCATGGCGAGAAGAAGGGGAAGGATAGAGTTTTTAGCTGGAGGACATACACTATTTGGAGGCAGGAGAGGAAGAGGAGGAATCGGGAAGAGGTGGAAATGTAGAAGGAGAGCGGTAGAAGGGCCACGCAGAGTCCTTTTGGATTCTAGTAGATGAAGGAGACTAATACAAACCATGAAAAACATCTCACCTTCTATTCTTCCTAAATTTCATGGTGAGAGTGAGATCACGGAAACCTTCTTATTTGAATTTGAAAGTTCTGTGACAGAACCTATGATTATCTACAAGATGCTCGAAGCTTAAATTGTTCCCTTCAACATTGAAAGAGGCATTAAAAATGGTTTATGAGTTTAATCAATAGGTCTATTAGAAAATGGGATGAAATAGAGAAAAAATTTCTAGATAGATACTTGGATTCTGCATACAGGTCAGATCATAAGGAAGAAGTGTTCAAGATGATGCAAAAAGAGGATGAAAAATACGGAAGATTTGTTGAAAAGATTCAATTATAACATCGAAGGGAAAAAATGGAAACCCTAGATCAGAAAAACTTTGAAGGCTCTCTTGTTGAAAAAAATTAGGATGAATGGATAAATATCACTCAATATGATGGGAAAAAGAGGACATACTCAACTCCCATTACACAGTGTAGTTGAGTTATGTATCAATCTTAAAGAGAAAATGCGAAAACTCTAAAAGGACAGAGAGACCACTGTCTTGCAAGGAAAGTAAATACGTGTACCGGAACGATAAGTAGGCGAAATAAGTAATATGCTTGATGAATTTAAATCGACATTACGGGAGTCTTGGCACGACAGAGACACCCTTAAGTTACAAAAACAAGAAAAAAAGGTGAAACATATGCCCTTAGCAATCTTTTTGTCCCGAATGTGGGAAGAAAGCATGCCTTGAAGAGGTGTGCTTTGGATGCAAAAAGTAATAGAGACTTGTGCAAGTTTTGTTCATAAAAACATGAGACCAAGAGTTTGTCCTTCACTCCACTGGTCTGAGGTTGTCTTTCAGGAAGAAACACCCACAAATTCACGCAGAATCTCTTAACTTTGTCTCTAGAAGACCTTGGCAGAGACCTGGGACACAAGGGGTTTAATAATCAAATGTACAGATCAACCCCCACCAAATTGGAACTCTTGGCATATAACCTTGGCCCCAATTCCAAAATCAACCTCAACCTTGGGCACAAGAACACAAAATCCATATGGAAGGTTCTCGATGTATCAATATCCACCTTCTTCATCCTCATATCCAACATATTCAAACATACATAACAAAATCCTCAACAAAAGTCCCTCACTCCAAGACCAAATTCAAAATCAACCACTTCCATTTCCATTTCCTCGAAAAGAAAATCAATTGCTTTTGACAGCAATACCAAACCCCAACAAAAGTCCTCATAATACATGATATGATAGAAAGGTCAACAAATTCCCAACCTATCTAATTACTCCTTTAGACCTTAATGATGTTCAACAGAGTGCAGAAGAATACTTGAAAAAGAAGAAACCTTGTGGTTATACAAGAGCAAAAGCAATTAGAGAAGATTCTCTGTGGGTAAATAAAGGTCTTGAGGAAACACATCTTTTCAAGACCAAAACATTGAAAAAATCAAGCAGAAAGAGCCAATAATTTCAACTCCTATATTAGAAGACGACCATCATCATCCACTTCTACACCTCCTTTTCTAAAAATATTTACCAAATTGATAGGGGTGTGAGAAACAAATATGATGCCTAACTATGATTTTCCTAGATGAGTTAAGAAATGTTTGTATTAAAGATTTCATTATTACTAGCTATTAAGGAAATCCCAATCTATTAGGTTGAGTATGAAAAAAATAGGAAAAGGAACGAAAAGACAAGCTGGTAGGAAAAAATAAGGATATAATGATGGGTAAGATTGCCATTCCAAAGTATCTAGACCCAGAAATACAATTGTCGCAGACTGCACATCAGCAGGATTGAAATCTAGAACACATCGTTGATTTAAGAGCAACAATCAATATCATGAGTGAGACAAATCAGTCGAAAAACTAAAGCTTCCTAATCTTCTTTTTACACCCACCTTGCTATGCCATTGTTCAGGGATCAAACTTAGTTACATATAGGAAGCACAAAATTACATTAAAAAATAAAAATAAATTACATCTATTGTTTTCATATGAAAATTACATTTTGATATGAAAAATCATAAAAATAAAAATTACACATTAAAAATATCATATTTACATGTTGATAATCTTCTGTGGAATGAAAATGGGTGATTTTATTAGTCACTCTCACCTTTTTTCTCACCTTTATTTGGGATGAAAATGGTGCATTTTGGACAACGAACAGCTGAAAACTAGTAAACTAATGAGACACTTGGACAGCTAACTTCGCATGATTGCTTTGGCCGAGATAAGCCATAGTGAAAACATGAGCTTTTCAAGGTGCTTTGTCTCAACCAAGACATGAAGGGTGAGCCGATGAAATGTAAGTTTTTGAGGGAAAGTGAAGGTTTTATGACTGAGCTACCATCGACGAAAACAATTTTTAGCATGACCTAACGAATAATGTAAAAATTTCAAGGTGGGACAACTAAAATGAGAATGAAAAAAGAGTGATTTTGATCGTGATGAGCGGAAATGCATATTTTTGAGCGCTAACACGTATCGATAAAGAGGTGCTAGGGTTTTAGTTGTTCTGAAAATATATAGGTTTTCCGCCATTATTGTCTGACTCTAGCTCCTGGCTCACCCACCTCTTGCCTTTTCGGTGACCTAAGGAGACATGGTAGCGAGTGACCATTCATTAAAAGAATATTTTAATTAAAGAAATAGTGATCAGATTAAACTAATAATAAAATAGAAGCTTCGAAACGATTATAAAATCTATAAAGAGGAGGAAGGGACATTAGAGAACATCTTGGATTTGATATTACTTCTTGTGATGAAGGGTTGAGAACACAATTCTCTACTTCATAGGTAGTTCCAAGATAGAACCCTCGGTGTGTCTAGTGGGTGTTGGACGAAACCATATTCTCTTGAAAGATATTTCACTGAGAAAACTTATAGTGCTTCATTGGAATTTGAGATGATTTTTTCCATGTGCCGGTTATGCGACAATCTTCTCATTGAGCCATCTACATAATTTCAAACCATTCATCGCGTTGGGTCAAAGAATGTTTTATAGGCTTTGCTATGTTTTCTTAGCAGCTCGAGTTCCACTATTAATGCACTTTTTTTAGTGAATTAATAAATTAGCTCAATGATTTTATTTGCATCCATTTGTGTATTGGCTTGTTGGTTGTGTGCCTGTTACATTTTCATTTTGTTGTTCAAGTTTACTGCGGTATCTGTTCAAATTTGCTGACTAGGTATATTACAATGGTATTAAGTCTTGAGTCTTAGCTCAACCTATGAGTTTTAGTTTTTAGCATGAGAGAAAGTATTGGAGGGTTTGTAAAGTTGGGAACCCTAAGTCTCTAGTAGAAATGATTTATTAAAAAATGGACATGGATTGAATCATTATATTTTTGTGGGCTGTATTATGTTGGTATGTATGTAATTACATTTTTCAAATGACTCACTAGCGAGCCTCATTTCAAAGGAAGCTAAGAGCATCGTTGAGGGTCAGTCAATACTAGAGAATGATAAGTCGATGGCGTGTGTCCCATGCGATTCAATGATGACAGTTTGAATTTGAAAATGGATCAGAATCTTAAAGTGCGACCAAAGATTTGTTAGAGAGGATATAATTTGAATCATATGGTCAGTATTGGGTTCGGTACCCACGTACGATTTATGAGAACCACCTGTGCATTGAGTAGAGTCGAATTTCTCGTGCATCATGATACGGTTAACGAGGGCCAAAAACTTGCAAAAATAAGTGGGTTCGTGAACCATATCGAAAAAGAGTGAGCTTTCATTATTGAGCAGTATCATGTAGCTAAACCAGAAAAGCCGATCAAAGAAAAAACGGAGTTGTTTATTGGTGTATTTTTAAAGAATCATAATGGAGTTGTGAGGTCATTCCAATAGTTGGCGAGTCAAATCGAAACATAATTTTTGTGTCGTCATTTTCTATTTTTCTATGCTATGAAACCAAGTAATTTTAAAAATATTTGGGGTTTAATACGCTACATCAGAATCAAGCCATTGAAACCATACGAGCTAGTGGACGTGTCGACATCACTTGTGGTGTGGTTGAAAGTGTGTGTAGGCGATTTACGAAAGTTGTGCAATTAATGACGTGAAGAACCAAAGGGAACATTGTAAATCGCTTATCGTAATCTCTTCTTGGTCCATGACCGTATTCATTATGCTATGGTAGCACTGTACCGACATGAAAAATGTGCATGAATAGCGTCAGTGCCAGTATAGAATGATTTTATCCGTCGTAGGTGCTAACATAAATGAATTTTCATATATCAAGTTTTACCTTTGATCTTGATCTGAGTTCTCTAGTGCGAGTGGAGTAATAACTTGCTAATGGCATGATGGTAAAAGGTTAGTCGGTTGTGATTGGGTTGGTACGTTATGGGTGTTATGGTGCGATGATGACAAAATATGCAAATGCCCTAACTGAATCGTTGTATTCATATTCAACGGAAGTCGATTTTCTGCTACACGTAGAAAAAATTACTACCTAGGAATATGAGAGGCATTACTACTCTCCGGACAAGTAGTTGAAGGTAGATATATATCACTTCTACTAATCAAATATGATCGGACCACTTCGATGATAACGAGGATGATTGGGTTGCTAAGAGACAGAGCACCATTCTCTTAGGGTGAACTCCCGGATCATTTGAATATGCCCACGTATGCTTTTTGGAACATCCCGAGTTCTAATTCAATCTTTGGTGTCCTATAGCTATAGTTTTTCGTGTCTGTATGCTCATGAAAATTATTGTTGTTGTGATTCACAGGTTGTTCTCATAAGTGAAGAATGTCAAATATGTGTTTAGTATAGTGCATGTCGGTAGTATGTTGGGGTTCTTTACAAATGAAAAAATAAAAATTATTAAGAAAATACCTACAACAAACTTAAGGCTCACTGAGCATTATGAAAATTATTGAAAAATACCTACAACAAACTTGGGCTGCTTTGAAAACGTATAAAATTGTGATCTTTGAGGATCTCGCCGCTAGTAGAATCTCATGACGAGGGAATGACAAATAGTCTTCGTAAACGAGCCTTGTAATGTTGGTCTAAAGCTTGTGTCATGTCCTAAAGTTGTTGAGTGATGTCATATATATTAGGGTTTTTGTTATTTGAAGTATAACTTGGTTGTGAAGGGTTTGCATGCATCTTGTCATAATGCCAGGTGCTTTTGATTCTTGCAGGTTGTTATGACACGTATGTTAAAGATAAATTCGGTTTGATGTGCTTGTCGCTTTGTTGAAGCTAAGCCATGGAGGAGTGCGAAACAAATTGAGGAAAATTAACGCACGAAAGTGGTTCCTTGAACCACCATACGTCGTGCCAGGCTTAGCTGAAACATGAGTGTCCTTGATTCCTTTGAGAGGGATCCACACCATTCTCCAGCAAGAACCGCTAAAATATTCTGAGGAAAGAACATGAGATGGGAAAACAAACAGATCTTTAAGCACTTGGGTTAGATTTGAGCGCCCTTGAAAGTCACATGGAAGAGTTCTCTTTCACTAGCAGGAGCTAATATGGCCACAAAAATTTTAATGATTCGGGTCCATGCCCACTGCTTTAATAAATCCTCATTCTTCACCATAGACATAGGGTTCCCAACTTCTCCGGCCAACCCCTGGAGGGTTCTTGTTGCTCATGAAAATGCGAAAACCGCAAGTTGAGCCAGTACGAGAGGCTGCGATACCACGATAACATCCCTAATGGAAATTTGAATGAGTGAGATGCCATAAATAAACTACGAACAACAAAATAAACGTAAATAGACACACAATCGGACAAAATAATAGACAATTGGACTGCGACAAAATCCTCTGAGCCATTTGTTAATCCACTAAAAGGAAAAGTGCATACGACATGGAAAGGAATAGTGGAACACGAGGCTTGCCGACAGCGAAACGAGCAAAAACCCGGAAAAAGTACCTAGGCCAGGCATGATGAATAGCCCTACTGGAAATGCATGTAGATGGTTCGATGAAAATGACATGTTGTGAGCCGACTCTGAGAAAAACACTGCTCTCTCCAAAGCTCCACAAGGTCCCGGAGACTTGGACCTCAATGGGGCTCCAACACTTTGGGAAGAAAGACTTGTTTTAGAGGTCATGGCCATGACCCGAGACTTATGAGATCATATTTGATATTGAGTCGTGATGGCTTGATTTTGTGGATGTTTCGATGCTTCTTCTGACATTGGAACATCATCCTGACACAATCAGTAGCACCCATGCATTCCATCTTGTTTTCATGCACATGAAAGTCCGCTCAGTGCCATTGTAAAGAGTTGTAAACTAGATTGTTGAGAAATTTGGATGAGGAAGAGCTATTCTCATAGCCTTGTAAGAGCTAGCCAAAAAGGTTTGGAGGTGAAAGACTGAGAAACATTAGGTTGTTCGAGACATATGACCGAGGAGCTATTGTAGTTTGGTGGGTCGACAACGAGAATGAGGGCGAGAGACGAAGGGACTTTGCTTCATCTGCACGACTCTGGGACTTGATCGCTCATTCTTGAGTGACATTTGAGGAGATGATATAGGTGGAGCGAGGAGGAGATTCTTCTAATTCTCTGGAGGTGAGGGTTACTCCTTTGGACGAGTACGCGTGGGCTCGCCATACGAGGGTTGCTTGAGGAGCATGAGTCCTGTAGCGAGTTGTTGAAAAGGGCGAGACTTATGTAGTGAGCGAGTCGATTGGACCCTTTGGGAGGAAATTCGGGATGATGGGTCACCCTTGATGATTCGAGGGCGGTCATCGCTCATACGATGGAGCATGAGTCAGCGAGGATGAGGAGATGCACACTATGCGTGATGATCCTTCTTGGGAGAGACCGAGTTCGGAGGTTCACACGAGCCCGCCAGTGCAGGGAGGGATGCGGCGAGCCACCACTTCGTCGACCATTGATGAGAAGCGGGAAGGTGTACGAGGTGGCTAAGTGAGGTGGTAGTATTTGCGGACACTTGTCCTCGAGGAGCCCTGTTGGAGAGCTAGTAGCGATTTCACGGCGAGGCTGGTAGCCCAGAGCAGGAGCATGGAGTTTCCTATTGAGAGGGAGGAGACAACCAGTGTGTCCATAGTTGGGTCTACCCATTGATGAGGTGCAAGCGAGATGTGGTAGCGGACAATAGAGTTGCGACATTTGGAGACAGCTTACCCTCTCCCGGGGATACATGAGATAGGGAGCTTGCGTGCCTGGCCCACCCTTTCTGGGCCCATTCTAGAGAAGCGACTTTCTTGGATGAGATGTTTGTTGGTTGATCGAGCCGAGGCATCGGGGTTTGAGCATGGACGATGTCGGCTGGTAGAACATACTCCTTGCACGAGGAATTTATACGCATTATGTTGGTGGGGAGATCTCATGAGTTTGGTGCCATCGTTGATGGTACGATCTTCTTGATCGGGGCATGGTGGAAGCGAGGGACATGGGCATAATGGGTGCCTACGAGGTTTCGGTTGGTAGTGGGATACGGATCAGCGATCTCTTCAACATTCTGTCTTGGCATTCGAAGGCCGAGGATTGCGGATTGAGTCGGGGTTGGACGGAGGGGGTGATGAGATGATGCACGCAGGTCGGTGGGCCAACATTCTCGGCTAGAGTTGTAGCGCAACGGAGCCATGGAGAGTCGGTGCTTGTTCTTGGTGGCATTGGGATCCGGGAGAGATTTTCAACGGTGACATGCTCGGTCATAGATTGAGTCTAGGATTTCGGGTGTTGGGGGTTTTGTTCTGGTGGATTGACACAAATGCACCATAGTATCCTTGCGGCCGGATTGTATGGGATCACTGGCATCGGGTCATCGGTTGCATCGGAGAGGACAGCATGATTGGTCCACATATTTGGATTGATTGAGGGAAAGAAATCGTGCGGAGAGTTTTGTAATATTCTTTCTAAAGTATGCCTTATGACATGGTTAACATGGACTTTGAGAAGTTGGGAGAGAAGATACGGATCACTGAGTGCCGATGTTAGTGTCATCGGCCGAGGCGTTGGGGGGATTTTGGAGGGTTTTTAGGGGTTCTTATGAGGTTTGATGGTGTCAGCTTGGTATATCCACCATATGCATGGTTTTCCTTTCATTCCATTACATTCGACGACTCGAGAAGGGTGAGTGTGGGTTGTAATGGAAGGTCCTAACACCTCAGTGTGAGTACGCCTAAGGTGGCATTTTCGGGAGGAATTCTTGGTAGAACACCTTAGTGTATTATCATTGTTGAATCGGAATGAGAAGGTCTGTAGGATGGGATGGCTAGGAGTTGTTTTCAATGAGCACTGAGGAGACATGGTGGCCAATTTACCATTTTCTGTGCTTGGTCAAAGAATATTTTCAATTAAGGGAAATGTGCTCAGTGAGTGCAATAATAATAAAATAGAAGATTCTAGTGAGTTCCATCATATCTATAAAAAAGAAGGAGGAAGGGCCATTAGATGACATGTGGATTTGATATTGCTTCTTGTTATGAGAGGTTGAGAACTCGATTCTCCTGCTTCATGGGTATTCCCGAGGATGGAAAACAGCCTCGGGTGTGCTAGTGGGTGTTGGGCGAAAAGCGAATACTCTTCGAGGAGTAGTGCTTCATTGGATTTTGGAGAGAGCAATTTTTTCCGTAATGGGTTTGTAGCAGGTCTTCTCCTCGAGCCATCTACATCATTTCCAAAAGCCATTCATAATTGGGTTAGAGATATCTTTTATGGATTTTTCTCTTTGTTCGTGGCGCGCTCGAGGTTCCCATTCTTTCGCTTCATGTTGATGTACTTTTTCAGGTGAGTTAATAAAATGAGCTCATTGATTTTTATCGCTCGTCCATTTGTGTGTTATTTTCTGAGTTTGTGTGTCTATTTGTGTTTATGTATTTGTTCAAGTTTATTTATGGGTATATATTGTTTAAATTTCCAATTGAAATTTATTACGTACACCTACGACTGTAGATATTTTTTGAATGAAATTGGATAATTACTGAAGAGGGGAACCAATTTCTAGTTAAAGACATGGAACGTTATGAATCCTAGGAGCAAAATGAAAATACAACGAGGAAAGGATAAGTCATAACATTCGGATGAAATGTCCCGGAGAGCGGATAAAGGAAAATTAAAAAACATAGAGAGGATCGAGGGAGGTACGAAAGTCCCCTCATAATACAATCAAACGAAGAAGAGAATACCTACGGAAAGGGGAATATTGTGCCACAGAGACTAGGGACTTTGTATTTGTGAGAAGAATTGAAGAAACTGCAAGTGACAATGAAGTGCCTCCAAAAAAGTTTGGAGAAGATAACTTCGGGAAGCTTGAGGGAGTCGGGTTTTTCCTGGGAAACTCTGAGGAAGGAAAGTCTCAAAGTCAATTGTACTTGTCTTTGCACTAACAATAGAAGGTGGAAAATTATGGCTCCCAAACAACCAGTGGGACCACGATGCTGGTCAAAACTGACTGCTTCTCCTAGGAGCAAGGTGTGTTGAAGAATGTTGTCATCCCAAACCCATGATCGTCCAAAACGAAACTAGGAAAATCAGTGCACTATCGTGGATGGGGATAAGGTAATTGTGGCTTCTGATTAGGCGAAAAGATACCCGTCACCCCTCAAGATTTCTGTGGATACCCGCCGCATAGATGACGTGTGAGTTCCACTATGCACTAATAGCATAATTAACTAAAAAACTCAACGCTGAATCATTCTCCCTTGGAAGTCAACTTTTCTTGATCACGAGAACAGTCTCCCTATCGAGAGGTGTTTAGAGACGACACCAAATTTGCAAAGCCATAACCACTACATGCAAAAGCTGAATACATAACCAAAATCCATCTACAATCCATGACGAAAGTGTCAAGGCCGAAGAACCCACATGTCACATCGTACGTACTCTTCACCATTAAATTCACATGACAAATGCCACCTCCTTGGAAAGCCATCGAGTTTGGGATGCGAGATCGGGGATGTTGAAGATAGTGTGTCATCCTAACGCCGCACTCTCTTGCGCCCTGTAGACGCACATTAGGAGGTTGACCTTTGCATGGTTTTGCATGCTCACTGTCATCCACCTCGCTATGTGAAGTGCCCAAAAATATGAATACGAAAAGCTTTGTTGTGTTGCCAATGAGAGGAGGTAGGGTGTTACGAGGGAGTTGGAGCATGCCCACGTTATTTTCATGATTTTCCATCAATTACTTTCCAAGTATATTTATAGAAAATTTATGTAATATAATAGAGTGTCATGGGATGTTTCGCATCCATATGTGTCATTAGTGTCGTGTGGACCAATTTTTAAAGAGGCAGCACAATAGCCTACATGTTTATTCGCTTAGTCGATTGTGTGTGATTTGAGGTATGGTAAAAGGTATTACTATAGAAAGTGATCTGTGGCACACCAAATTGTGTGAAGGAATAGTTTAGATCTGATTTTCCTTAGGAAAAGAACCTTTATAAGAGATATTGGATGGTGAGGATGGTGAGCGAGGCTAGTATTGCTTTGAGAGGTGTTGCAAACTCCCCGATGCCATACTTTGCTTATCGACACGGGGTTTGTACAAACTTGGAGGCGACGATGCTATATACACAACGGATATAATTCTCTCATGGCATCCTCTTTCCGCTCTACGAAGAGGTGCTACTTCTAGGTTTTCTCGGTGACGTCGCATCACCTTCAGCGAAACTAAAATAAATTAGCAGATAGTGACGAAAAAGGAAACTAACTTAATTTGAGGAAATGAGTGGAGGCGAAAACTAGACTTAATTGGCGGAAAGGAAATGACAGAAAAGGAAACTAATTTAATTTGCGAGAGAAAAGGCAAGCACAGTGAAGCCAATTTAGTATGTCGAAAGGAGATAAAGGCGAGAAAAGAAATTAATTCTGACCACACTTAACTTTGAGTCAGATAGGCTAAACTTACACCCTGTTGCATCTTGTACTCTACCTGTCATGTGATTCTATCCATGCAGCATATCCATGAGTCTAACTAAACTTCGAAGAAAAGTGGCTTTGGCTTTCGGTACGGAGGCGGTTAAAGAATTGCTGAGGAAGGCTAAACACATGGAAACCAAGAGTTTGAGAAGTCGCGGGGAGAGGGATTTAGATTTTTGTTAAAACTTATCATACGCAAAAATCCTTTGTGAGTGGGAGGCTTTTGAAAAAGTGTGATGGAGGACTTGCGATGGAGGAAGAGTGCGATTATGTGATGTCGCGATATGGCAATCGCAATATCACAAAGTTGGAGGAGTATGGGAAATGATGTTCGGAGAGAGTTGCCGAAATGCGATATGCGATGGAGATAAAGCTGAGATAAAACTGCAAAATCGCGATACACGTCGAATAGCACGTGGTGGTAGAGACAGGATGGTGGCGGGTGCTTTAATCATATCGCAATCGACGTTGGGAGCGGAAAACGTTAATGGAGGGAGACGGAGCGGTTGTCGGAAATGCGATTGCGAAAAAGAGTTACGGTAATTCTTGAAAGGAAGAGAGAGAAAGGAATTGTGGAAAATGTGAAATGCGACGGGCTAAGAAGCTGCCGAAATGCGACGGATGGAGTGTGGAAATGTAGGGCCAATGGTATAGTATGACGGCGATATCGCCCGAAGGCGTTTGGGAGTGGAAAGGTGTTACGAGGAACCAAATAAAAATGCGATTTGTGATTTCGATGTGGCGGAAGTACGGAGGATTATCGCGATCGGCGTTCAAAGAGTGAAAGTGTTAACGAGAACCAAATAAAAATGTGATTTGTGATTTGTGATACCGGCGAAAAGTATGGATGGTAATTATTGCAATTAGCGTTTGGAGGAGCGGTAAGTCGTTAATGGGAGACCAAATAAAAAGTGTGATTTGCGATTTGCGACTTTGCGATGTCGTGCGATGATGCGAGTGGCGGTGGTTTGCCGGTGAGGAAGAGAGCGAAAGGTCAGAACTCTTGGAATTTTCAGAGTGTCTTGTGTGAATAAAAGAGCCGGTAGCTACAATTTAAGAAATAAAGGAGGGAAATGGAGGCGTAACAACGGCGATGGGCGGCGCAAAAACAGAAGATGTGGATAATGGGCGGGGAGGTGCAAATGGACTTCTAGTACTTTGATTCCTATGTCCTACAAAGCTTAACACAACGGATCCATGCACGACGAAACAAATGTGTGAAAATAGAGTACAAAAGGAAGGACTTTTAGAAAATGGTAATGCAACTCTGCCTATTCTGGAGGACACTGGTGAAACAAATAAATCGATTTTGCGGTCGGTGGGAAGAGTTCACCCTCCTTGAGCTCTGCATGTGAGAGATGGAAAGGAGGTCTTCGATCCACACTTGCTAGTTTTCTCTCTCTATTCTATTCCTCATAAGCAAATGGTACTTTTGCGGTATAACATCTGAAAGAAAAACTAAACAAACAAATGAAACTGCGGAAGACGGATACTGACGACGTGACAGAACAGGTACAACGAGAGAAGGTGAGAGGGCACATGGGATTGGGCCCTAACCCACATGTACCTGGCTCTCTCACACTTAAATAAGTAAAAATGAAAATCGATGTCTACTCATTTCATGAAGAGAAATAGTCATCGTACATTTCTCAAAAAGTTTAATTGTTGAAGTACAATAATCAAAGATCTCAATAGCTTTTGACGGCAGTTGCCTAATAGAATCCCATTTTTCCTGAGAAACTCTGGCTACTGCTCTGTTACTCTACGGGGAAAGCTGCAACGACTCCTTGAGATAGTGATGGTACAGGTCCACTTTGAATCCAGGGTGAACATATATTGAGGTGCACTTTGGTCTTTGAGTGGCTTGGTGCACATACGGAATTTCGTGTTGGAGAGAATGGGGATCCTTTGGCTACCTTCAAGAGTTGAGGGTAGACCAAATCCTCCTATAATTGTCCTTGTTGTCTCCTTCAGTGTTGCATGATAAAATATTCAAAAATAATTGCATTTACTCGTGATTTTCTGCACTCAACCTCATGTTGGGCACTCCCGCTAGTATATGTTAGCCTTAATCACGCCTATACTTAGCATCATAGAAACCAAATAAACGATAAAAATGCAAGAAAAAGAGATTTGAGAAGGAAAAAAAGGTGTCCATTAACCCCTCCCAAATATGTCTAATGATGGAGCTCATCATCACTCTTTCGAATGGTTTCTCATCCTCCCGAGCAACTAATCCTCCTCCTCCGCTGCCATCCCCCGACTTTCACTGAGGGAGAAGTGTGTGAGAGCACCCTCGTAAAACCCATTACTCTTTGCACGTTCTCCCATTCTCTATCTTGTGCATCTGTGTCCCTTTCTGTCCATTCAGCGACCGCGCGGAGAGGTGGGCCGAGCCTTGAGGCCACTCTTCTTGGCACTGCGGGGCTCTGCGTATAATGTGCTCTCTAGCACCCCTCGGTCTTTACGGAGGTGTGGTCTTTGCTGCGTTCTTGTGACGCTGAGAGTTTGTTCCATCTCCTCCTGGTTTGGCCCAGCCCTGCACATCATCTTATATCCTCCTAGAAACCTCATCAAAGTGGCCTATTTCGTGTGTTTGAGCACGTACGGTAGCTTTTCAACTAGTGCGAAGGTCCTTTTCAATCTCTCTAAGAAGGTTGAGGACGAGCTCGCTTCCAAGGCCGACCAATTTTGGTACGTATATGTAAAGGGCTCTCTGTTCTTGCTTCTCATGACCCTCCGACATCTCTTTTGCTCTAGTTTTCAGCTGACTCATACATCGAATGCTATAGAGCTGCATCCAGCGCATATCCCCCATTATGGGAATTGATGCCCCAAGTGTCCATATTTTGTCCTCACTAAGAGTTATGCACATAAAACTCTGCATCTTGCTCTGATCAACCATGTTAGCTTGCTTGTATAAATCCATGAATTGCCTACAATCTTGGAAAGGTGAGGGATCCATCGCTGGATACTTTGATTTGAAATAGGATCCATTATTCCTTGAGGTACACATCATATGAGTCGGCGGAGGGATCTACGCTATGGGGATTCTGTGCTGCAAGTGCCTGCACGTTGGCTGGCTACTTGTTGCCCTTTTGGTACAATTTCTCCTTTGGTGCTATATTCTTTGCTTGTGCCATCTCTAATTTGCTCCTTGAGCGTCCTTACTCTCTTGATTCTTTCATCATCC
Source organism: Pinus albicaulis (assembly GCA_034641835.2). Lineage (NCBI taxonomy): Eukaryota > Viridiplantae > Streptophyta > Pinopsida > Pinales > Pinaceae > Pinus > Pinus albicaulis. Next base: position 1,683,120,601 of record CM076579.1, on the reverse strand, counting down.
CTTGGTGATTCTTCAATGATGATGGGGCTCTTGGGAGGAGAATTTCTGGCTCTTTACTGATTTACTTCTCTGCGACTCTTTTTGGTTTTTGGAATACACATAGACATCTTGCCTCTTTTGCTATTTGTTCTCAAAGAAGCTAAGGTGGAAACTTCTTCTTGGGTTTTGAGGGGATATTAGCAGGCGGTGGTCTTGGTCTTCTTCTTGCTCACTGTCTACTACCTTTGTGACTTCTGTCTCCATTTCCATTTTCTTGTCGTTTCTCCTTGGCCCTGTGCCTGCTTCATCTTCTTCCTTCTTGTTCTGCTTCGGGTTCTTTCTTCTAGGCTTTCTTGGCATGTCTCCTCCTTCTCCGAGACTAGGAGTATGTGCTGCCTTGTTTGGGTTGCTATAAAAATCTTTCTAGTCTCGTGCTGCGTATGCGACCCTGCGGTATACTTCGAAGCTAGCTCGACGCTAGTTTGGTGTTGTTATGTTGACGATGTTGCACGTTGTTCAAATACATTAGGCACTACGATACTCTGTGTGTTGCGGGCTCCCTTCGGTCTCTTTCCCTCAAAAATTCTCAGTTCTTCGGTTTGGATAGAAGCAGGAGTCTCTCAGTTAGATTGCACTTCTAATTTTTGGAGTGCTTATGTAACTCATCCTCGGCCCGAGTTTTCCGAATTACTTTGAGGCGTATGTTTCCTTATCTCTATTAATTCACGATGGGTTACGTGTTTCCTCCCCTCAGTTCTCACTCTACTCCACTTGATTTAAATTTTTTTCTTTTGCATACCTAGGTGGTGTGACTTTGCGAGTTCTCCAGCGTTCTGCTTCCTTGATGGTGGCTGACTAACGGCAGCCACCTTTGCTTCATAAACTCTCGAGTACTTAAAGGTGTGTGTTGCTGGCTCACCTGGTTTGCATGTGCAGGTGAGAAGAGTCTATGCAGGTTGCCTATAGTTTTTCCAAGGCGTTTGTAGGTGTTGGATTGTGGGAGACAAGCCTTTGGATGTTGCGTCTTCACTGTACTCATGTCTCTCACGAGTGAGCAAACTTGTTAAATGAGCATCTTCCTGAGTGACTCGCTAATATTTTGTTGTTTCTTTCTATTGTAGATGTTGTGTGGGGGTGCTCGAGATGCCATGGGTGGCATTCTGTTCGTCCCCTGAATTACATTGTCATGACTTTTCCTTCATTTGTTTTTGCAGGCCCATGGACGACTTTGTGAAAGAACTTCATGATGTTTGTAGAAGTTTGTGACTTGCTTTATTTTGCATGTTACTACGGGAATGGATGAATATGGTGTATGGAGGTGATGTGAAGAGTTATGGAGAGCTGAAATGGGTGAATGGCGGGATGGATGGTAAAAAATAGAAGGGGAGAGAGAAGATAGCTGGCTTCACTGTGTTTCAAAAACCATTAATAACCTACGACACATCAAACACGAGAGATGCGGTTACTGCTTTTGTATTTAAGCAAAATGGAGCTACCTCCATCCAGTCCAATCCACATGCACTTGTTCACGGAGTGCCTCGAAAGGGTTTTCACCCATGGACACTTTGAGGTGCTTGCAGCATGGAGTTTCCCATTACATACACCTCTCTTGCTTATCAAATTTATAGTCACGCTTTGTCAGATAAAGGGCTGCTCGAAAAAGTGGTCTGATAGGCCATTGACCATGACAGAGTTCCTTCTACAGAAGCTATGGTCCTGTGGTGAGACCAAAGTATCCAAAACATTTTCCACAGTGTGAGTTCCCATCCATCTTGTCATCAATTTTCCCTTAAAGTCTTTAAACCTTGAATCATGCAACCAACGCGCAATCTCCTTCCTTGGAAGGCCTTCTCCTTAATGTTTCTTGTCGCTTTGTGCCACCTTCATACCTGTCGTTGAACTCTCACAATGACGAAGAGTGCGTATGAACTCATCCAGTCTATTTAGTACGACAATATCCTCTTTTGGGCATTTGATGAGATCCAGATCTAATTCATTTCGCCATCTATAAAATATTAGTCAGACTCAGCTGAGAGGTAGATATTTCTTGACAGATACTAGTTCATAAAGTGTAGATCTTGTTGTTTTCTTCCAAGTAGTGTTGTAGAAGCCTAAGTAGCCTCTGCACAATCTATCTGCAATCTTTTATGTTGCTGCTCCGACACTAATCGGGATTCTCTCTAAACGCTACTTGTTATTTACTTCTACTTGGAAAGGGTATACGAGGGTGATCGAACAGGTAGAAGTTCTATGTTTTAATCTTGTGCTTCCTCCAGAGATATTTTTCAATGAGGTGTGAAGTGAGTATGCTCACACGTTCGGTGACTATCTTCTCACTGTGCTTGTAAATTTGTGTCTATATGTTCTATGCTGCGATGCAGCACTGCTCTCGACCTCGGACTGTCGATCACACACCACAATGGTATCTTTGGTAGAGACATGCCGAGTGAGATCGACGAAGAGGGCAAAGCTAGAAATATATAGGAGTGTGTGTTGGTGTGTTCACGGCGATCATGACGGATGCTTCAACCAGCAAAGAAAGTCTCAATATGAGTCGGCCAACTTGACAATGTCACACAACCTTTGTGGAAAACCAAAGCAGTCGCTCAAAATTCAAACCAGCAAGAGTCAATGTTTCGATCGGCCAGTCGGTAAGCAATGGCGAACGCGGCTAGGTCGGCAACGAGAAAAGTCAAAATCAACGTCTAGCGTGGGAGTGAGTGCCAAAGAATGCGGATTTGGAAAATTGAATTTTTGGGAGAGTTTTAGAGTCCTTTTGACCGCCTTGTGTTGACAGAGGTCAATGCTGGAAGTCGAGTTTGTTCTGAAAACCTAAAGCGAAAATCGAAAGTAGTTGATGGCGCGGAATTTTGCACCACGTGACGGAGAGAAGAGCCTCCAAGGTCATTGAACCAATCGAGATGAGGAGAGATAAATGGGTGAGGATGAGATGAGTGAAAATGTCCTCCATAACGTTGGCCAATATATATCCATCGGTGAGGTGTGTGACACAATTGTTGAGGCGAGAAAACGTAGCAAGGTCAACTTTACTTTTATATCTTGAATAAAGTCAAAATAAATGTTACTGCTCATCGGATCAAGATGATCTTTAGGTGCGATCTTCTTACTCTACGAAAGAGGAAATCCAATAAAAAATATTGGTATCTTCCTCTGAGACATCTTTGGTGGATTTTGGACCTAGTTGTCCAAAATTAGCACGCTCTCAAACTAGGGATAACTCCATCCACGTGCGAATCCAGACATCGTTGCGTCGTCATTCTGCCGCCAACTTGCTTTAACGGATTCTTTGTCGGAGCACAAGTGGTTCGGTCACTGAGACATCATTTGCGGTTGACGATTCGGCCCACGATTACAGAAAGCCTTCTATAGGACTCACAAAAGAGTCTCATACCGACTTTGAAGTGCTTTTGCTGAGCCAGAAATCAGGTTGCGGAAGGTTACGAAACACTCACTATGCTTGATCCTGAGATCAAATGGTTTGAGGCGTGCGTCCTAGATAGAGTATGGCAATCTCTAAGTGTGTCCATCGGTATCTTGCTAGTAGTCTCTGCATCTGCCTCACCGGCAGATGAGAGAGGCACTTCGTGATTCCAAAAGCATCAAATGGGTGAGGATGCATACGGGGCACCGATGACGAGGTGAACCAAACTCAATCATCACAACGGCGGGCGAGCTACACCAAAAAGGTTCGGCGATCCTAGCGTGTGGTTTCTTATAGCTCCGAGGATCTGCTCCCAAAGCCCCCCGGAGGCTCCCACCAGTTCCGCGTCACGACGAGGACCCTCGAGCGTAGGGTCGTGGCATGATTCCAAGGTCTCACGGAAGGGTTGGGAACGTGATCTTACCCAAGGGCATTGTAAAAATATCCTTGCAGCTGCTCATCGGTTCCATGTGATGGGAGCCTTACGGTGCCCTCCTTGGACCATATCCCGAAGATAAAGTGGTACGCCATCGACATGCTTGGATCGATTTCGCGAAACACGGGATTCTCTAAACGCGTCGAATCCCCCTGCGGATGTCTTCACAAGGATAACGTGGCATCTAGCGCACGGCACCGAACGACTCAGCGACGAGCTTTTTGCAACCGAGTGACTTCTCGCCGCTGCATACATCGCGCAGTGTGTTGAGCCTCGGCGTGCTCAAGAGCTACCGCTTTTTGTTTTCTGCCCGACGGATCTACGTCGTACAGGTAGCATCCGAGATGCGCTCTTAGCAGATACCTCGCCTACCGGCCCAGATCGGCATCGTTGATATATCCAAAGAGGTGTCATGCTCTAGGAAAGTGTATCTCGGCCCATGGTCTGTTGTGCCACGGAGAGATATCTCAAGAGTTTCTTGGCATGACCCGGTGAATGTTATGATCGACCATGTGTTCGACTCACAAGTGTTCCTTTGCACAACATGCGTCCCGAGGATGGTGTGTTCACCTGAGTCCATGGGGCATACTGAGTTGACGATGCTCGGTGGGATTTGCCTAGCTCGGGCCGAGCGGCGGCACCTGCACTCAGCTTCTTGAAGTTGAGACCTCCAGTAGTGTCGTAAACACGGACATATACGGTCCACCATACCAAAATCTTTCGCGAAAGCTTCACAAGAAGTATCCTTGAGAAAGAGAAAAATGCTCGCACAGGTCTATTGCGAGACCTCACGGGCCTAGGAGAGTAATGCATCAATCCTCGCATCTTTCATCTCGAACTCGACGGCCCGAGCTCCCTCTTGGCTTTGATAAATGGGAAGGGTCGGCTTTCTCTGTCGGGGAAGGAGTGCGTCCACATATATAGCACCAAAAGTGAGGAGGCTTCTCTCTCGGCCTTGAAGTAAAGGTTCGGATCGACGTACTACGAGTGAAGCCCGGCTTTCATCGCGCTATCTATCGTCTTGTCCTCATAGCTGCGGGTGCCCCGCGGCCCGCAGAGGTGTTCTTCAGCTGCGAGAAATGGGTGTCCCGAATCACTGGACTCAGAACGGGAGAGGTTGCTCCACTTACACCTGTTGCTTCTATCGCACCATGCAGAAATGCGGTCTGCACCATCCATCTAATGAAGTCCTCCATCCTTGCGTGCGCGGCAAGAGGCTGTGAGCGAATCGGACCTGGGTGGTATGTCGGGCCCACAGTGCGAAATATGTCATCATATTCTACGCTTCCTTTTGAGGAGAAGTCACGGTGCTTAACGAGTCTTGCCTTGAACTTTTCGGCACTCCCGTCGGATCCGTGGCTTGATCTTGTGCAAAGAAACCATTTCGAGGTGACCAAGCTGCTTTCGTCCTCTGGTCTTGGAACCACATCCCGGAGCACCATTCTGCATTATGGACTCATACTCTTGCCGGTACATAGCATCCTTCCGGGCTACCGATGGCTTTACAGGCTTACTCGAAAATATCCACGCTCACATTGTTCTGGCTATTGCCTCGCGGCTGCTAGGCCCGCCCTGGTACTCTGTTCGACTGCTCTTTGGGGCCATATGATCGCTCGGCATCCTCGAGAAGTGTCCACGAGCCACGACGGTCTGCTACTCTATTGAAGGAGGTGGATCAATCCGGTTCCTCGGTCCCTTCGGCGCTCGAGCATCGTCTCATCCTTCAGGTGCTTCCTGATTTCCGGAGCCTCGCCTCATGGTCTTCCTCGGATCTTACGGAAAGAAATTTGAAGCCCACTTTTCCTCGGAAAGCATCTTCGTCGAAACGGTGACATCGTGGCATATCTCCCTTCCCTTTGACAGGGCACACTGGGCTCTGTAGGCGTCGAAGTTTTCGTTCGTCGCCGCAGACATTCCCTTTTGCACCGAAGCATCCGATCTTGCTGCTTCTGCTGTCGGCACATGAAAATAAAGCGGAGACTGTCCAAAAAACTCTAAAATGTGGAACGTCACGTTTCTTACTGGTGAGAACCTCTTCGAGAAGTTTTGGAGGTCCAGAGGCGGAATGCGGGCATCGTTTTGACCTGTACACGAGCGAGCGTTACGCAACTTTCACACGGAAACGCAGACCACTAGTCACATAACGCGGCACGGAAACTTCCACGTGGTTTTATTTTTTCCGTTCAACATCGTCGTGACTGCTACGAGAGTATAGACGGGTTGTGGTCTCCCCTCTTGATGCCACCTTCTGCGAAACGTTCTTGCAAAACTCGTTCATCTTATATTGAGTGCCATTATCGATCTGTTGCAGATGGTGTCACATGTCATGTTGCTCCTAGTGGACTTCCATCCAAACTCTGGCTAGAATGTATCAACTCTAAACCCAATCATGATATGCTTCCTGTGAATTTCTTCCGGACAGCACGCTTCCCATCAATGAATACCCGAGTGAAAACACTTTCGTGCTCCATGGCTTCAATATGGACTTTCGAGGTTCTCCAGTAGGTGCATGTAGTACATCCTACAAGCGAGGACTTGCGTACCTTGAGACAAGTGGAGGGTCACTTCGGTCCACTGTCCCTTTCACGGGATATGTGGCACTGTCTCCAAGGATAATTTCCATTTTAGTATCCTTCTCAACCTGTGTCGGAAAGTGCTTCACTGTGACCCAGTGATGTGCCTTCGAAGGCACCACTGTACTGTCGACTGAGTTCATCGTAGTGTCGAGTGGAGATGTGGTAGATGAGGCGGTCTACGAGAATGAACTCTGACTGCTTTTATCAACAACATTTGATTACCTCATACCGGAATGTCTCGGCCTTTTGAAAGGTTTGACCATTTTCCACCCGGAGGGAGCCTTCCCTATCCTATGAACACTGCAGAGCTGTTCCTTGCTGATTTTTCGTTCACCTGCGGTTTGTTCGTTATTGTCTTCTTCGAGAAGAGAATCCTTATTGAAAAGAATTCTCTGTGCACAGTGACTCTGGCTTGTGACAAAGTGTAACACTTTGCCTTTCTTCCCTTGGGTCCCCTGCTGTTCCTTTATTCCTTGGACCACCAAAGTTCTTCTTTCTAGAATGAGCGGCGAAAGGCGACTTTGTTCCTTTCATTTTTCATATTCCTTCGTTCTTGTCTATCTTCGTGTACGCATCTCGATAGAGCTACGTGGCATTGAGTCGAGGTGCTCCATTTTTGTTGAGAATGACGTAGTGTTGAACATGCCATTCGAATGAGAAGACCTCCAGAGTGTACGGTGAGTGCCATCTCCTCGATCAGCTATTGTCTCCAATAGCCAGTAGATTGTTCCTGATCTCCGGTACGGCTTCCAAGAAATATGAGTTCGACGGACTCATCCCTACGCTGCTCTTTAGATTCTTCAATTGATTCTTCGAAGAATAGGACTTGATTCACGTTGTTGGCTTTGAACATGTGGACAGGCGAGTACGTTAACATTATGTTCTGGCAATGATATGACTTTGTTTACACGTGGCAGCTAGGCGATTAAATTCATTCTATTAGGTAGAAGTCAAATGTTTTAATGAAGGTTGATTTATAAAGAGCAAAATTAATATTATTATTTTTGTAATAAATTAGGAGAGTATTTAGAGATAAGTGGTTTGAATAGGTGTGAGCCTGTTGAGCATATCTAGCTGCAGTCGATAGATTTTAGGAGGATATTGGGCAAGTAGGATTTTTGTCTCAATTTAGGAAATCTGATCCTAAATTGAGGAGGTCTCTGTTTTGTAATAAAACTATAAATTAGAATCTTTGTAATGGAGAAATTCAGAGTTGGCCGTGAGGAATTATTGTAAGAATTAGAGTTAATAAAGATTGCAAAGTTCTGAATTATTGGATCATACTAGCAATCCCCGGAGATCTTTTATCTTCGAAATTTTATTGGTGTGATATTTCTGTACGAGTTGAGGTGATCGAACTTCTGTGGTCTCTGTTAGAAGAAGACTTGATTTTTTTTTAAATTCTTGAATTATACAGTTCGATATCAATTTGAGTGCAACGCATATCTTATGAGTACTTCTTTATGTTGCGGATGCTTATATTCCTGCGTCCTCTCTGTTAAGATAAAACGCATTTTTTAGTGTGAAGTAATTCTTTAATATCAGAGATCAATTATGATATCAATAAGAAATTGTCTAAGTGTTCTGGTTAGATTGACAAGAATCAATGTGATTCTGGCTTTAAAAGTTACCAATGAAGAATCTATGATGTTGCTGAAACACAATCTTCAGCATAGAGAGCAATTCGTTTTGTTTGTTAATGTTGCTGAAACACAATCATCAGCATAGAGAGCAATTAGTTTTGTTTGCTAATGTTGTTGAAACACAATCTTCAGCATAGAGAGAAGTATGTTTGAAAGGAAGCCATTCGTTTTGATTACTGGAATCAATTTTTGTTTATGTATAGTTTTGATAAGTCGATGTATAGAAGCCGATTTCAAGCTTTGATGCAGAGCGATGAATTTCTGGGTGAATCGACTTAAAGTCTGTGTAATTCGACTTCAAAGCAATTAGAAAGTTAAGCCTTGAAGAAGCAGTTTTACAGCCAACAACGCAAAGCTCTGGCATATTAAAGTTCAGCGTTTCAGAAATTGTAGTTCTATCAGTTCAGTGTTGTGACAGGTATGAGACAGCGTTGGAATTTTAACGCATTGGAAACTTCAGGTATGAGCCAGTATTGTTTGAAATGAAAATTGGGTTATAAGAGATTAATATAAAGAGCTTTTAAAAATGATTTAGAAGCACTTTATTTAAAGCCAAATATCATATTGTGGAACTTTTGGTATATTTCATTAATCAAAATTTACAAATTTGATGAATGAAAATGAAAGTGAAGAATTGAATCCAACTCCTCCGGAGTTAGAAATCATTGTTGATAAATTTGAAAGGCTGTCCTTAACGCCTGCACCATCACCGCCATCATTAGTGGTATCAGAGCCAAGTTCAAAGCATTTGCCAGAGATTGAGCAGACTTCCCAGAGTCAGAAGAAGGAATCCAGCATGGCTGTCCGAATTGGTATAGGTGTTGCTGGTAGAAGAAGAGGTAGGCCAGTTGCTAATGCAGAAGTACTGGAGACTATGCAGCAGATCCAAACCAGATTGGAAGCAATTGAATTAGGAAAACCAAGGGATCCTGAAGATGTCAGTGAACCTGAAGCTGAAGAAGAAGGAGGAGATGTTGAGATTACTCCTGAGATGAGATTCTTTAAGACAGTTTTAGGATCTACATCCAAGCCTAGACTTGAAGTATCAGCTTTTGCAGGAGGATTGAATCCAGAAGATTTGATAGACTGGATCAATGAGATGAATAAATGATTTGATTATGAAGATATGGCTGAAGACAAGAGAGTCAAATTTGCAGTCACAAGAATAAAGGGACATGCAGCACTTTGGTGGGATGGAGTGCAAGCAGAGAGAAGGAGAGCTGGCAAACAACCAATCAAAAGTTGGAGCAGAATGGTGGCCAAACTGAAAGGTAAATTCTTGCCTAATGATTATCAGCTTACATTGTTTAGACAAATGCAGAATCTTAGACAAAGGCTAATGACTGTGAAAGAGTACACCGAAGAATTCTACAAAGTGATCATAAGAGCTGGACAAATCCAGGACACAGCAGAGAAGATTTCCAGGTATGTAAATGGTCTCAGATTGGAGATCCAAGATGAAATCAGTATTTTGTCTCCTAAGTGAGTTGAAGAGGCTTATCAAATGGCCTTGAAAGCTGAAGAGAAACTGCTGAGACAGCAGTCTGCCAAAGGAAGAGGTACTTTCCGAGGAAAGGGAAGTCAAGGTGGTAGAGGGAGATCTACAGCACCAAAGGATGGAGCTAGCAGTAGCTCACCTCAGCACGCACAGACAGATGGTGATGCAAGTGGCAGAAGAAATTCCCACAGAGGAAGAGGAGGCAGAAGCAGAGGAAGAGAGGTAAGATGTTACCGATGTAACAAATTGGGACATAGAGCCTTTGAGTGCCCAGAGAAAGAGAATGTGGGTACAAGCCAAAGAAATGCAATTGTTGCTCAGACTGAAGAAGCCACAAAGATGCCTAAAGCTGAGAGAGAAATTGTGCCAGAGAAGGGAGAATCTTTGGTTGTTAACAAAGTTTTGCTGAAGCAAGCAAAGGAAGTTGCTGAACCAGCACAAAGGAAAAATTTGTTGAGAAGTGTATGAAAAGTTCAAGGGAGATGTTGTCAACTTGTCATTGATAGTGGCAGCACAGACAATCTGGTCTCTACAGAGGTTATAGAGAAATTGAAGTTGAAGACAAGGGAACATCCAACACCCTACAAGGTGTCATGGCTTCAGAAGGGCCATCAGCTGATTGTGAAAGAACAGTGTGAGATAGAGTTGCAGATGGGGAGCTACAAGGATAAGGTAATGTGTGATGTGATGCCTATGGATGTGTGTCACATACTGCTGGGTAGACCTTGGCAGTATGACAGAGGAACAGTGCATGATGGTAAGCGAAATACTTACAAGTTCTTCAAGGATGGTATGTATCAAACATTGTTGCCAATGGAAGAAGGAGAAGCATCAAGCAAAAATTCTGATCCAAAGGCTTTATTGCTGAGTGGGAAGGATTACTTGCAACAGATTGAAGAAGAAGAGGTAAATTTTGCTTTAGTTTGCAAGCCTAAAGTAGTACTTACCTCTACAAAAATTTCTGATTTACCAATTGAAATTCAAGAAATGTTGGACAATTATTGTGATATAATTGTGGATGATTTGCCTAATGAGTTACCACCTGTAAGAAAAATCAGCCATCAAATAGATTTGATTCCAGGATCAAATCTGCCAAACAAAGCAGCTTATAGAATGACTCCAGCAGAAAATGAAGAAATCAGAAAGCAAGTACAGGAATTGGTTGACAAAGGTTTGGTTCGAGAAAGTTTGAGTCCTTGTGCAGTACCTACAATATTGAGCTCGAAGAAAGATGGAGGCTGGAGAATGTGCACTGATTCAAGAGCAATAGACAAGATAACAATCAAGTATAGATTTCCTTTGCCCAGAATTGAAGATTTAATGGACTGTTTGAGTGGAGCGAGATATTTTTCAAAACTTGATTTGAAAAGTGGGTATCATCAGATTAGGATAAGGGAAGGTGATGAATGGAAAACAACCTTTAAGACAAATGAAGGATTGTATGAGTGGATGGTAATGCCTTTTGTCTTATCAAATGCACCCAGTACTTTTATTAGGCTCATGAATGAAGTGTTAAGAGAATTTATTGGTAAATTTGCAATAGTATATCTAGATGACATACTAATTTACAGCAAAAAAAAGAAGAACATTTAAGGCATCTTAACTATGTCTTGAAGAAATTACATCAAGAGAAGTTGCTGATAAATCTGAAGAAGTGTTCATTCATGAAGGAAGAGATAGTGTATCTGGGTTTTGTTGTTTCCACTGAAGGATTAAAGATGGATCCAGGAAAGGTCAGAGCAATTGTGCAGTGGCCTTCACCAAAAAGTGTCTTTGAAGTAAGAAGTTTCCATGGACTTGCTAGTTTTTACAGAAAATTCATAAAGAATTTTGGCAAGATTAATGCACCAATCATTGAAACCATAAAGAAGGACAAACAGCCATTCAAGTGGACTGCTGAAGCTGAAAAGAATTTTCAGTTTTTAAAACAGAAAATAACAGAGAAACATGTATTAGTGTTGCCTGATTTTACTAAAACATTTCAAGTAAAGTGTGATGCCAGTGGAGAAGCTATTGGAGCTGTCTTAAGTCAAGAAGATAGGCCTGTAGCATATTTCAGTGAGAAGCTGAATGACACAAGGAGAAAATACTCTTCTTATGACAAAGAGTTTTATGCAATAGTACAATCATTGAAAAAGTGGAGACATTATTTAATGTCTAAAGAATTTGTACTATATTCAGATAATCATGATTTGCAATACATTATGCAGCAGCCTAAGTTAAATCAAAAACATGATAAATGGGTTGAATATCTTCAAAGTTTCAACTTTGTTTTAAAACACGTAAGTGGCCAGGCAAACAAGGTAGTTGATGCCTTGAGTAGGAAGAACATTCTTGTCCAAGAAAGTCAAATTGAAGTGGTAGGTTTTGATTTTCTTAAGGAATTGTATAAAACAGATTTGGATTTCAAGGAAGCATTTGAAGCATGTTTGAATCCTGTTTTGATTGATAGAAGTCAGTGGTTGGATTATTTCTTGCAAGAAGGTTTGTTGTTAAGGAGAAATCAATTATGTATACCAAATTGTTCCATGAGAGAAAATCTCATCAGAGAGAAGCATAGTGGTGGACTTGCTGGACATTTTGGTACTGATAAAACTTATGAACAGCTGAGTCATTTTTATTATTGGCCAAAAATGAGATCTGAAGTGGAAAAATATGTGAAGAATTGTAAAAATTTTCAGTATGCCAAAGGTAGAAGCCAGAATGCAGGTTTGTACATTCCATTGCCTATTCCAGACAGACCTTGGGATATGGTAAGTATGGATTTTGTTTTAGGACTGCCTAAGACACAGAGGGGGAATGATACAATTTTGGTTGTTGTTGATAGATTTTCAAAGATGGCACATTTTATTCCATGTTATAAAACCAGTGACGCTACTCATGTTGCTAATTTGTTTTTGAAAGAAATTGTTAGATTACATGGGTTGCCTAAAAGCATTGTTTCTAATAGAGATACCAAGTTTGTTGGTCATTTTTGGAGGACATTGTGGAAGAAGCTCGGTACTAATCTGAGTTTCAGCTCAGCTTATCATCCTCAGACTGATGGGCAGACTGAGGTAGTAAACAGAAGTTTAGGTAATATTTTGAGAAGTCTTGCAGGAGAACATCCTAAGCAATGGGATCATATCTTACCACAGGTAGAATATGCATACAATGATTCACCAAACAGAAGTACAGGACAGAGCCCATTCCATATTGTTTATGGGATGCACCCAAGAGGAGTTTCTGAATTGAGAAATTTGGGAAAAGCAGAATTGAGAAGTGTTGAAGGTGAAGAATTTGCTTCAGAGATTCAAGCAATTCACGAGCAGGTAAAGCAACAGCTACAAGACAGCAGTATCAAGTACAAAAGCAGAGCAGATTTAAGCAGAAGAGAAGTTCAATTTGAAGTTGGTGATTTAGTTTTGGCTCATTTGAGGAAAGACAGATTTCCAAAAAGAGAGTATAACAAGCTGAAGTTTAAAAAGATAGGACCATGCAGAATACTGAGAAATTTTTTTGCTAATGCCTATGAAATTGAATTGCCATCTGATATTGGAATATTTCCAATATTTAATGTTGCAGATTTGTACAGGTATGAAGATGGTGGCACAGATGAAAGACCAGAAGACAAAGAGCAAATTGATTGGGTAAAACAGTTACCTACAGCGCAGCCATTACAACCAGAGATGATCTTAGACAAGAAGGTGTTTAAGAGAACCAGAGGATGAGAGTATTTCCAGTATTTGATCAAGTGGAAAGATCAGCCAATTGAAGATGCTACATGGATGACAGAAGATATGTTACAGAAGCTGGGCATTTCTGTGAAGGAGCTCATGGACAGGAGCCCATGAAGAATTTTTTCCTTGGGAGTCTGATGCAGGGGCATTAGATTCTAGCCAGCAATGTGAAAGCTTGTTCACATGTTGTGGCTAGCTGAGTTAAAATTCATTCACTAATGGGTGAAAGTCAAATGTTTAATGAGAGGATTTAATTCCTCAAACAAATTAATATTATTATTTTTGTAATAAATTAGGAGAGTATTTAGAGATAAGTGGTTTGAATAGGTGTGAGACTGGTGAGCATATCTAGCTACAGTCGATAGATTTTAGGAGGATATTGGGCAAGTAGGATTTTTGTCTCAATTTAGGAAATCTGATCCTAAATTGAGAAGGTCTATGTTTTGTAATAAAACTATAAATTAGAATCTTTGTAATGGAGAAATTCGGAGTTGGCCGTGAGGAATTATTGTAAGGATTATTGTAAGGATTAGAGTTAATAAAGATTGCAAAGTTCTGAATTATTGGATCATACTGGCAATCCCCGAAGATCTTTTATCTTAGAAATTTGATTGGTCTGATATTTCTGTACGAGTTGAGGGTGATTGAACTTCTGTGGTCTCTGTTAGAAGAAGACTTGATTTTTTTTAAATTATTGAATTATACAATTCGATATCAATTTGAGTGCAACGCAGATCTTATGAGTACTTCTTTATGTTGCAGATGCTTATATTCCTGCGTCCTCTCTGTTAAGATAAAACACATTTTTTAGTGTGAAGTAATTCTTTAATATCAGAGATCAATTCTGATATCAATAAGAAATTGTATAAGTGTTCTGGTTTGATTGACAAGAATCACTGTGATTCTGGCTTTAAAAGTTACCAATGAAGAATCTATGATGTTGCTGAAACACAATCTTCAGCATAGAGAGAAATTCGTTTTGTTTGTTAATGTTGTTGAAACACAATCATCAACATAGAGAGAAATTCATTTTGTTTGTTAATGTTGTTGAAACACAATCTTCAGCATAGAGATAAGTATGTTTGAAAGGAAGCAATTCGTTTTTATTGCTGGAATCAATTTCTGTTTATGTATAGTTTTGATAAGTCGATGTATAGAAGCCGATTTCAAGCTTTGATGCAGAGCGATGAATTTCTGGGTGAATCAAATTAAAGTCTGTGTAATTCGACTTCAAAGCAATCAGAAAGTTAAGCCTTGAAGAAGCAGTTTTACAGCCAACAACGCAGAGCTCTGGCATATTAAAGTTCAGCGTTTCAGAAATTGTAGTTCTATCAGTTCAGTGTTGTGACAGGTATGAGACAGAGTTGGAATTTTAACGCATTGGAAACTTCAGGTATGAGCCAGTATTGTTTGAAATGAAAATTGGGTTATAAGAGATTAATATAAAGAGCTTTTAAAAATGATTTAGAAGCACTTTATTTAAAGCCAAAGATCAAATTGTGGAATTTTTGGTAGATTTAATTAATCAAAATTTACAAATTTGATGAATGAAAATGAAAGTGAAGAATTGAATCCAACTCCTCCGGAGTTAGAAATCATTGCTGATAAATTTGAAAGGCTCTCCTTAACGCCTGCACCATCATCGCCATCACCAACTTATCATACATCT